>JAVIAB010000117.1:62612271-63070474 GCA_032433765.1 Megaustenia siamemsis
CACTGGAGTCTGTAGAAATGTGGTTTTACAGAAGAATGTTGAGAGTACCATGAGCAGCTAAGAAGGGTAATGAAGATGTTCTGAGAGAGGTCAAAGCAAAAAGAGAGCTAATGTCCAATATTAGGAATAAACAATCATCATTTTTTGACCATGCAATGAGAAGGGAACAGCTGGAATATATTGTAACAACAGGGAAAATTGAGGGACGAAGACATAGAGGGAAGCAAAGAGAAAAGATACCATACAGCTTAAGAGAGTGGCTTGGCAGAAGGTCAACAACAGAAATGATAAATAACCGTTGAGATCAAAAGTTGTGGAGAGACATGATCACCTACGCCAGCAGGCATGATGATGATACACAACAAAGTTAAGCTAAATATCAATCTAGAAACATACTTTTAAGCAAACAACAGTTAGAAATTTAATCTCTAAACCACTGTTATAAAGTTGCCTGCTTGTGCTCACCTGATGACTAAAAAAAATACACCTCTTCATGGTCTGCCCTTAAAAGAGTGTTAAATGAGCATGTATGCATAGTGTTGTGGTTTGCAATAGAACTGTGATCTTTTGAGCCTTTTAGCCCAACGCATCCAACTTCAGAAGAGCGTTTTAGAGTACCTGATTGCCCTCACTCTCAATCCCTACTTACATGGCCAGACGAGACAGGTTAGTCTGTTACTAGAGGCACCATGAAGAAGTGGAGTAGGTTCCGGATGACTCTGGTTCACCGATCCTGGCACAGGCCATAAGTTCTGAGTCGCTGACAGGTTCCAGCTCAGTTGCTATACGAACATCTTGCTTCTTTTATAAATTATATAATTCAATCTATACAACATACATTCTTCTACTACCTTTTTTAGCTCCCAGTGGAGCATAGGTCTTCAACAAACACTTTCCAAGTCGTTCTGTTTTTTGCCATTCTTTTAAGATCATTCCATGTTTTCCCTATCATCTTCATCTCTGCTTCTATTTGTCTTCTCCAAGAATTCCTTGGTCTTCCTCTTTGTCTTTTCCCCTGGGGATTCCAAAAAAGGGCCTGTTGTGTAATACTCTCAGTTGGCTTCTGCAGCGTGTGTCCTATCCAGCGCCATCGTCTTTGCTGTTATCTCCTTATCCACTGGTATTTGCCTGGTACATTTCCATAATTCTATGTTAGTGATTTTGTCCTGCTATTTCCATCCTTGTATTCTGCGTAAGCATCCATTAATGAAAGTCTGTATCTTCATGATTGTCAATTTTGTTTTTTTTTCCATGTTTCACAGCCATATAATAAGACCGACTTAACAATGGAGTTGAAGATTTTAATTTTTTTATTTAACCTAATTTCTTTGGATTTTTTTAATTTTAAAGAACTTTTCTGTTTATAGGATTCGTCTTTAACTAAATCATCCTTATAGTTGGTTGGTGCATAGCATACGACATATATATATACATGTATATATATATATATATATAAAACATGATTCAAGACAATGACTACTAACTTAATTTAGACTATAAACAACTGATTTTAATTCAATCAATAAACAGCAAATGTAAACTAAATTTATTTCATTCAAACTATGAACAGTACACAAAAGATTCATGGTGCAAAATATAAATATGGCTGACCATCATGAAAGAGTTTGGAGCCTCATCACATACTATTCCAAAGAAAGCCATGGAGAATAATTCTACCTTATGTCAAAATAAAGATCTACGAATATGTACATGAAATGTTAGGACACTTGACCAAGAAGAAAAACTGGAAAATTTTATTTTAGAAGCAGAATGATTAAACATATATTTTAGGTCTATCAGAGACAAGATGGAAAGACTGTTGGTATATACAAGATGAAAAATATACATTTATATATTCAGGTAACACAACAGAACATCAAAAAGGTGTAGGAACACTAATAAAAAGCGAGCTAAAAAATAGAATACAAAAGCTAAAAGATATACATTTAGATGACACAGACAAATGATTGATATGTAATTTATACTGGAGTAACAATAATAAAATATAACAAAGAGAACTCTACACCCATTGATATAAAAAGAGGAGTAAGACAGGGATACATCCTATCACCAAGTTTATTCAATTATTTCACACAATTATTATTAATTCACACGGAACAAATCTTTTAAAACATCACAGAGATGCCAGGCCTAAACATTAATGGAAAGATAATCAATAACCTAAGATATGCTGATGATACTGTACTACTAGCAGAAAATCCCAAAGACCTACAACAATTACTTAATGAAATAAACACGACAAGCACAAAATATGGATTAGATACTTATATCAAAAAGACTTAAAACTATGATCATAAACAAAGAAAATACTCAAAACCTACAAATGGATACAAAAATTGAAGGAACAGACCTGGAGACAGTTCAGTGCTACAACTACCTGGGACATACTATAACCAGTGATGGAAAATGTACAACTGAAAAAAAACAAAAGAATAGGAATGGCAAAAAGTAATTTTCATGCCATGAAAAATATACTAACATCAAAACAAATAACACCAGGGCTAAAACTAAGAATAACAAAATGTTACGTCCTCTCAACATTTCTGGTGCAAAAATATGGACATTAGACATGCAAACAGAATAGAAAATTGAAGCCTTTGAAATGTTGAATTATAGAAGAATAGGAAGAATTGGATGGAAAGAAAAGAAAACAAACACTGAAGTCTTAAAACAATTAAAAATTAAAATATAACTACTAAACACAATTCAAACAAGACAAATGAGGTTTTTGGGGCATGTTAAAAGACACAGAAGTCTACTAAAAGTATTCTTGGAAGGGAAAATACAAGGTAAAAGAGGCAGACCAAGACTAACATGGATGAGTAATATTAAAAGATGGACAAGTCAGCCTATGAAAACCAGCACCATCAAAGTAAAAGACAGAGAGGAATGATGCTCCATGGTAGCCAACCTTTGAGATGGCACTGAATGAATGAAAAACAGATGAAAACTTTTTTTTTTAAAGTCTTTAAACAAATGACAAAAGATTTAATTAAATGTTTAAACAATAGATTAAAAACTTTAATTCAATTTTTTTAAATCAAAAGATATAAATTTTAACTCAATCTTTAAACAACAGAAACAAGTTTAAAAAACATGCTCGCAGAACTAACCTTCAGGAACACAATCTGTAAATAAATTTACAAGCAAGGGGACATTATCAATGTGCTTCAAATGTGGGCGGATGTTTTCTATACCTCTAGGTAGGTGGGCCTGAGATTACACAAAACAATTACTTTACAATTTTAGCTCTTACATGTTATAATTGTTGAGTTATACTCACAGTAATAAAAGTAGAGATATTCAAGTGTGTATATAAACTCTTCTTCTTCCTTTCAACTTCTTGTGGAGCATAGGTTTGCAACACTTTCCAAGTCGTCCTATTTCTTGCCATTCTCTACATATAATTCCTTGTCTTCCACATCCTCTTTTTGTCTCAGCTTCCACCTGTCATTTCCAAGTATATCTTGGCCTTTCTCTCTGTTTCCTACACTGGGGATTCCAAAAAAGGGTTTGTCATATAATACTCTCAGTTGGCTTCCGCAGTCTGGGTCCTATCCAACGTGCTCGTCTTTGTCTCATTATTATGTCCACTGGTATGTGACTGGTACTTTTCCATAGTTCTAAAATAGTGATTTCGTCCTGCCATTTCTATCCTTTTATTCTCCACAAGCATTCATTAATTGAAGTCTGTATCTTTATGAATGCCATTTTTGTTATTCTCCATGTTTCACAGTCATATCTCTCTCTCTCTGTGATCAGGACTCAGTCAGAGTATGATTCCAGACTCCCACATGAAGTCAGCTGTCAGGTTAAGTGTGTTGATCGCCCCCACAGACAGAACGTCACATTTAGAGTCCGCCAGATCCACTCTGACTGAACACCCGTTAATACGTTGCACTGTGTTCTGCGCCAGTGCATCCGATTTCAGCCATCATTTTTTCAGGTTTGCTTTCCCTAGCCTTTGATTGTCCCCAATCTTCCTGCAAGGCAGCAGATTGTCTTTTCTGTAGGGGGATTCTGCCCTTAGATGGTCTGCCCTCCCAGGTTTACGAGCACCATCTGCCCGAGTCACTAGAGTTGACTAACACAGACATGCACACACAAAGATAAGAGATGTGAATAACACAGACATGTACACAGCGATACGAGACATGACTAACACCAACACACATCAAGATATATGACACATGACTAACATAGACAAGCACATAAAGATATGACTGACTTAGACATGCACACACAAAGATATGACACATACTTAACATAGACATACACACAAAGATATAAGATATGACTAACATAGGCATGCACACACAAAGACATGAAATGTGACTTACATAGCCATGCACACACAAGAATATGAGATGTGACAAACACAGACATGCACGCACAAAGATACGAGATATGACTAACATAAACATGCGCACAAAGATATGAGATATCCCTAACCCAGACATGCACACACAAAGATATGACACATGACTAACACAGATACACACTAAGTTATGAGATATTACTAAACTCAGACGCACATAAAGATAAGAGACATGATTAACACGGACACACCAAGAAATGAGATATGACTAACATGACACACACCTAGATATAAGCCATGGCTATCGCACGCATGCACACACACACACACACAAAAGCTAAGATTTGAGCCATGGCTAGCACAAAGACACACCAAGATATGAGCCATGACTAGCACAGAAAAACATTAAGATATGAGTCATGTTTTCACGGAAAAACACCAAGAAATGAGCCAAGTCAAGCACATAAACACATTGAAGTATCCATATGCTTGGGTTAGTCTGCAGACTCTTCTTAACGTGTGAATCATCGACATACGTTTCGCAGGATTCGATTAACTGTCCACAGGTTTCGTTCAAACAGTTGTCCGGAGATTTGAGAGTGCAGTCTGACCCGTAGAACGTTCCCTTGCATGTACAGTTTCCGGTTGACTGTTCACAGGTGTCGTTGGAACAGTTGTCTGGACATTTGAGAGTGCAGTCTGACCCGTAGTACGATTCCTTGCATGTGCAGTCTGCACTTTCCGGGTCATATATGATGTCACAGCCATCAGAACACGTCTGTTCGCACTGTAGCCAAAAATTACCATCGGGACAAGTGTCATTACAGGTATAGCCAGGATGTTTACATTGTAGGCATTTTCCGGATTTTTCCCACATAAAGGACAGACACCGAGACAAGACCTGGAGCAATCGTGTCCATAGATCCCATGTGAGCATTTGCCGTGACACATACCGATGATGAAGTCGCAGCTTTTGCTACACCCACTACACACTGCACAAAACGACCAAGAATATCCGTCCAGACAATAGGTGTCTGTATATGTTTGCGCCTCACACACCGTCAGTTCACTGCCGGCCTGCGAAATGGTCGGTGAGAACTCAGTCTTAATGTGTGCCATTGGCGTTTGTGTGGTGACTACAGTAGTGTTCATAGAAACATTAGGGTATAATATATCATTATACTGGAACACTTCGCCGCCGCTGTCAGAGAAAGCCTTTAGAGTGGCATTCTTTACCCGAATCATAGTGCTAGCTCGATGATAAAATCGAATGGTGTGAATCTTCTGGGGCGTGGCAAAGTTCAGATACCAGTAAACAGGACTGTTTCCACTTCTCAGTTTTGTGTGTGTGCAGTCATTGTCATAGAGATTGGTCCTTGTTTTGCCATTTACTGAGGCCTCTGGTCCACATCCGTCTCCTGTATAACAAGAATTAAAAGCGTCGGCCTGGTTTGTGTTCCGTTTGAGAGCCACATTCCGACCCCCGCCTATGTGGATGGAGCAGATATTTGCAACTATCGCCCCTGCATTACATAACTTGTTGATCAGACCAGCCCCAGAGCAAAAGACATCAATCGTGCTGACTAACTACAAACCTTTAATCATTGCTACATGAGGCAGAACCATTTAGTTTTGCCGTGAAACTGTCCGGAACTGTTAAGTCATTTACATAAATCCTAAACCAGGAGAACAGCAAAGATTGGTTGAGGATTGCCTCAACTGGTGTAGAATTTGTGTCCGAATTACATGTAGTGTCGTTGTAATCAAACAGGAAAGTAGGTTCAGAATTTTGAGCGTATTTGTACACGAGAACCAAGTACTGACACTGGGGTCCAAAATATTTGTGCTGACAACTGTCATTGTTTGGGCATATCCCTGTAGTTTTGTCATAAACTCTCTCTCTCTCTCTCTCTTTCTGCGATCAAGACTCGATCAGAGTAGGATTCCAGTCTCTCTCATGAAGTCAGCTGTCTGTTTAAGCGAATCGACCGCCCCATATAATTTCTCCTCCAGGGAGGTGGGCGTGGACCACATTGCTCTTCTCAGGTCCGTGTACTGGGGGCAATCCTGTAGAACATGATTTGTAGTCATATTGTCCAGTGTACAGTGGCATAGGCTGGAAGTTCCTATTTTGAATTTGGTGAACATGTGATTTCTCATTCTATTGTGCACAGTCATATAATGGTACTGGTTTAACATTGGAGTTGACAATTTTTATTTTTATAGTTTACCCTCTCTTCTTTGGATTTTCATGTTTCTTCGTGCAATGAAGGCTCCTCTTGCTTTCTGTATCCTTATTTTGGTGAATATATAATAATTCATGATAAATAGATATTATATCAATAATTTATGACATATAATTTATGGATATTTTATGTTCTGTACAGAAAGAACAGAATGTATGAAAGCACACCTCCCAGTACAAACTCATTTTATTTTTTTTTTAACTAAATTCTAGCACACAGCTAATCATTCGAAAGTGAAATATTAATTACACCCATACATTTTGCTATCATTTAGGGGGTAAAATGTCTTTGAGTGCCCATGCGCTTCCGGGGCCCGAAAGGGGAGTAAAGAATAGCGGCGCTGTACCCTACCAGGCATATTCGTAAGAGGTGAGAAAGGAGGGTCCCATACTGTAAAAAAATAAGCCAAAAAAACTTCACAAACATGGACAAGAATTATGAAAATGTACCAGGCAAATACCAGTGGGTAAGGAGATACAGCGAAGATGATGGCGCTTGATAGGACACACACTGTGGAAGCCAATTGAGAGTATTACACAACAGGCCCTTTTTTGGAATCCCCAGGGGAAAAGACAAAGAGGAAGACCAAGGAATTCTTGGAGAAGACAGATAGAAACAGAGATGAAGATGATGGGGAAGACATGGAATGATCTTAAAAGAATGGCAAAAAACAGAACGACTTGGAAAGTGTTTGTTGAAGACCTATGCTCCACAGGGAGCTAAAAAGGTAGAAGAAGAAATGTCTTTGAGTCTACATTTCACTCATTCTTACAAAAATGGATATTTTATGGGTGCACTTTCAATTTGTGACAAGATGCTTTTTATCTTAACTTTCTAACTTAACTAAAATAAAAGATCTCAGGTCAGAGGTCACTCCACAGAAGTGAGAATATTAAAGTTGAAATGTCTGATGATAAACTCATTCACCTCACACAGCCATAAGGATGTTCACCATAAAGAATTTCAATAAAAACATCTGTTTATATCATTATGCAAAGATTGAACCAACAAGAACGGACTATAGACATAGGGAGGTTAGCTACTGGAATGACTACTACAGATATAGGGAGGTTAGCTACTGGAATGACTACTACAGATATAGGGAGGTTAGCTACTGGAATGACTACTACAGATATAGGGAGGTTAGCTACTGGAATAACTACTATAGACATAGGGAGGTTAGCTACTGGAATGACTACTATAGATATAGGGAGGTTAGCTACTGGAATGACTACTACAGATATAGGGAGGTTAGCTACTGGAATGACTACTACAGATATAGGGAGGTTAGCTACTGGAATGACTACTACAGATATAGGGAGGTTAGCTACTGGAATGACTACTACAGATATAGGAAGGTTAGCTACTGGAATGACTACTACAGATATAGGGAGGTTAGCTACTGGAATGACTACTACAGATATAGGGAGGTTAGCTACTGGAATGACTACTACAGATATAGGGAGGTTAGCTACTGGAATGACTACTACAGATATAGGGAGGTTAGCTACTGGAATGACTACTACACATATAGGGAGGTTAGCTACTGGAATGACTACTACAGATATAGGGAGGTTAGCTACTGGAATGACTACTACAGACATAGGGAGGTTAGCTACTGGAATGACTACTACAGACATAGGGAGGTTAGCTACTGGAATGACTACTACAGATATAGGGAGGTTAGCTACTGGAATGACTACTACAGATATAGGGAGGTTAGCTACTGGAATGACTACTACACATATAGGGAGGTTAGCTACTGGAATGACTACTACAGATATAGGGAGGTTAGCTACTGGAATGACTACTACAGATATAGGGAGGTTAGCTACTGGAATGACTACTACAGATATAGGGAGGTTAGCTACTGGAATGACTACTACAGACATAGGGAGGTTAGCTACTGGAATGACTACTACAGATATAGGGAGGTTAGCTACTGGAATGACTACTACAGATATAGGGAGGTTAGCTACTGGAATGACTACTACAGATATAGGGAGGTTAGCTACTGGAATGACTACTACAGATATAGGGAGGTTAGCTACTGGAATGGCTACTACAGATATAGGGAGGTTAGCTACTGGAATGACTACTACAGATATAGGGAGGTTAGCTACTGGAATGGCTACTACAGATATAGGGAGGTTAGCTACTGGAATGACTACTACAGATATAGGGAGGTTAGCTACTGGAATGACTACTACAGATATAGGGAGGTTAGCTACTGGAATGACTACTACAGATATAGGAAGGTTAGCTACTGGAATGACTACTACAGATATAGGGATGTTAGCTACTGGAATGACTACTACAGATATAGGGAGGTTAGCTACTGGAATGACTACTACAGATATAGGGAGGTTAGCTACTGGAATGACTACTACAGATATAGGGAGGTTAGCTACTGGAATGACTACTACAGATATAGGGAGGTTAGCTACTGGAATGACTACTACAGATATAGGGAGGTTAGCTACTGGAATGACTACTACAGATATAGGGAGGTTAGCTACTGGAATGACTACTACAGATATAGGGAGGTTAGCTACTGGAATGACTACTACAGATATAGGGAGGTTAGCTACTGGAATGACTACTACAGATATAGGGAGGTTAGCTACTGGAATGACTACTACAGATATAGGGAGGTTAGCTACTGGAATGACTACTACAGATATAGGGAGGTTAGCTACTGGAATGACTACTACAGATATAGGGAGGTTAGCTACTGGAATGACTACTACAGATATAGGGAGGTTAGCTACTGGAATGACTACTACAGATATAGGGAGGTTAGCTACTGGAATGACTACTACAGATATAGGGAGGTTAGCTACTGGAATGACTACTACAGATATAGGAAGGTTAGCTACTGGAATGACTACTACAGATATAGGGAGGTTAGTTTAGTCTGGTTTATAGAGCAACCAGAATCACAGAAACAATCCAGTCATTCAGTGACCACAGCAACTGGTGAGTGAGAGGCTACATTCACCTTTTGGTGGTGTCAAAAGCAAACATACCCCCCTCCCCATCTTTCCCCCAACCAGTAGTCTTTCCTAAATGCAAAGAGTTTGTAATGTAATGCAATGAGAGAGATAAATTGCAGCAAGACAGCAATGCTCATCCACATATGGCACGTATGGTGTTGGACCACTTTCAGCAACAGCAAATGTATGTCTTATCATGGTCTGTGTTTTCCCATATCTTTGTTCCACTGAGCAAATGTTTGAAGAACTGGAATCCAGATATTGAAGACAAATCATCCTGAGAACCACCACCAATTAGTACAAGCATTACAAAAGAATGGAACAACATGGACCAACAACAGATCCAACGTCGCATTGGCTCGATGAGAAGGCACTGTCAAGCAATGATCACAGCTCAAGGGGGACATAAACGATGGTACTGAGATTAATATTTCATTTTTTTCCGCAAGAGTGCTACACTTACTTTAGTTTACCTTGCTTTTGTGACACTTTCATAAAAATAAAAGAGATCTCTTGCTCCATTATTCATTGTTTATTTATATTGCACACCAAGTTTTATCTCATGTCGTCCAAGATATCATGCACAGTGACCTATACAGTTTTGCACACTAACTTTTTTGAGCGAGCATACATTATAATGAAATGAGTTCTTATCCTAGTTCTATAACCACAGATGAACTACTCTACAGCATGTAAAAAAAAATTACATTAAAATGAGATGAGTTCTTACCCTATTATCCAAAGCCCCTGTTAAACTATCCTCTGTGTTCTCAGTCACATAGCTTGATGTGTAACGGCTGTCTGATTGTACATCAAAATCTTCCTCCTCATCCTCCTCAAATTCAGACTCTATCTCAACATTATGACTACTTCTAGGTATCAGCCGTTTCTTATCATCATTGCCTGGATCAATAAGACAGTCTCTTTCATCTACACTCTTATCTATATTTTCCTTTGACCTATTAACCAGCAGTGCTGTTGTCTCACAGTCTTGATTGTTGCTGTTGTCGACAGATTGCAAGGTAGAGTTCATATCTGTTAGGGGAATACAATCTTCTGTTATGCAGTCATTGTCTATTAGAATTGGAAGTGGCTCTCTTGCAAATTTCACCTAGAGAAGATAAATAGACCGAAGCGGTGATCTTTATACATCAAAGATAATAACTAATCGAAAATGTACAAGAGAAATAAATTAATAGGAATGGCAAAAAAAAAAGCATTTTTAACAACATGAAGTATTGACTCAAAGGAAATAATATCAGCACTAAGATAAAAATAATGAAGTGTTTTATGAACATGGTGGGGCTTGAGGGAATTTTTTTTTTTTTTTGGGGGGGGGGGGGGGGGGGGAAGATAATCTAGAGGTAAAGCGATGCCCTCTGGATAAGAAGGCTCCAGTTCTAATCACACTGCAGGCGGTGGAAATTTTTCATTTCGAATTTGTTGTTTCTTCATGGCCGTAACCCTCTCCTGGTCTCTGGCTAGTGAGATCCAGCGTCTATCCCTCTGGCACAATGACAAAAAAACTGAAGGTCACGTATACATTCTGCGAATGTTAAAGAACAATTGGCAGTTGGAAATTCAAAAGAGTAGGCCAAAAATGACTGTTGCTTGGGAAAAACTAACGGGTAAAAAATCTATCCAAAAACGACAATCTCGATGATAAAAAAATGAGAGTACCTCTGAAGTCAGAAAGGTCTCAGACTGAACAGTAAGAAAACAAATAATGGTCATATCAAAGAAACAATCATCACCATCATGCAGCATAAAAATACATGGAACAAATCTAAGGCAAGAGATGAATGTCAAATGCACATGGAAACAACAATAATATCAAATGGAAGATGCGTCATAGAAATAAAAAGCAATAGCTCATGCCAAAAAAGCATTTCAGAAAATGACAAATGTCTTGTGCAACAAGTCTATGTCAATAGAGTTACGAAAGAGAGTTCATCGGTGTTATATAGAGCCAATTCTGACCTATGGAAGCGAATCATGAACAGCAGACAAACAAATGAAGTGAATATTAGATGCCACAGACATGGGATTTCTCAGAAGAATGTTGAGAGTTCCCTCAACAGCTAAAATGACCAACAAGGAACTTCTCAAAGTGACCAACACAAAAAGGGAGCTCCTAAGACAAAAAAAAAGTATATATTGTAGAATGGACAGCAAACATTACTTTTAACAAAGATTACTAAATAAATTAAATATGTCAAATATATAATGTGGATGTAGAGACGTAAAAGATTTTTGCACAAAATAGTGACCGGTGGTGAGCAATTGTTTTAAAAAAAAAAAAAAAAAAAGGACGGAGATAAGCACAAATATGAAGATTGTTTGAAGCTACGAGTAAAACTGGAAAATTAAAAAAATGATCATAGAATTGTAATGGGCAGTTAGACTAGTAGGGCCACAGCACTTAACCAGAAACAGAACAACAAATAACAAATAAACACAAACCTTGTTCAAAATGAAGAGTAACAGGCAAAAAAAAAAAAATGAAGACTCACTCAGGGGGGGGGGGGGGGGGGGGGGGGGGGGGGGGGGGGAACACAACAGAGCCATAAAAGGTCTGACACATTTTCTCTGTAAATTGAGGACACGCACAGGCATTTTGGAAATCTGCTTGCAAAGTCATAGCATATGCTGCTTCATATACAGACAATCTCAAGTGGCACTTTAGCCCAATGTTTTACAAGACAGGGAAGTCTATTACTGTAATAACTAATTATATTAACAACTGATCTACAAATAACAAATACCTGAACTTCGTCTGTGTTTACAAAGCTTGGTGCACTGTGTGTTCGAGATACTGAGTGGAGGCTCGTTACAGTGAGAGAACCTGCAGTTCCATCCCTTGATCGATGCATGCTGTGTGAGTTACTCAGACTACTTAATAGTATTCCTCCTCCATCAATTTCCTTACAGCTGGCACCACTAGCTGAGGGCTGGACATGGCCAAGACTGGAAAGATTTCTACAAGACGAGTCTTTTGACGAGATGGACTCTGCTGCCATCAGTGAAACGTGACAGTTCCATCCTGCTTCTAGACCCATCTTCTCTGCAAATACCTGATCAGAGGATAAATAAATAAAAGCACAATAAATGAAACATTAAGGATAATGAAATAAAAATAAACCAATGACATCAATATTTGTTAAGAATGCTTTTTAAGCTAGTAGATCAAATGAAGCTTCTGGTGCGTGGTCATGTTTATGAGTATTATGTATACTGAGTGATAAGATGAGCATGATAAAAAAAAAATGGAGGCAGGCTCTGTACACATGCAATTGTTAGAGCTATTGCAGAAGTCAAAAATATGTAAGGTCACCTTTGTCTTTGGGGGCCTCGGTAGCCTAGCTGGGAAAACCACCCGACAGGACTAACGTTTGGACAACCCGTGTTCGATTCCCGCTGGGAGCAGTGTGAATTGTACTCGCGGTTGGAAAAAAAAAATACCCCCATAGTCGACCCAGCCGTTGGCAGAAATGGGTACCAGGGTATTAACCTGGGAAGGTGAGGAATGTTGCCTCGCATCTGAGTTTAAATGCTTGAGGCGACACTATACAGAAATCTCCTAACATTTCTGGATAGGCGGCCGAGCACATATGGGTGGAAACTCGCGTGCTAAGACGCCAGTTCAAGTCTCGTACTTTACCTTTACCTTTGTCTATGTCCCTGGATATGCGGGAGTACGGGGAAATGAAAGCGCGGACAGGTTGACTGGCTGCGCTGTCGTTGAGGATGGTCAACCAATGGATCGGGCGGACATCATCGGTGCCCTCCGAGATGTGGGACATCGACAACCACAGATCCACGCCACTCCTTCGGATGAAAGAGATGGGAGTTAAGATGGGCACAGCCAGAAATGAGAAACTTAGTGGGCATGTAAAAAGACTAATTGGAGCCGCGATAGCTCAGTGGTTAGCGAACTGGACTACAAAGGACAAGAGGTAGGGTTCGATTCCAACCGACGACTTCCAGTTCACCCAGCCTTTAATGGGTACTGGATATTTTTTCTGGGAAAGTAAAGCGGCACAGGCGTAATACCAACCGCATTACCCCAAAAATCATGTGCCGAAGGTCTGTAAAATTTATAGTCACTAACACCGTATTTCCCTATACGCCACTTGGCGTTACTGGGGTACTTTACTCCTTTTTTTTTTTAAGAAGACTTATCAACCAACAAAGAACTGGAGTCATCAGTCAGTCACTGGACACTGCGGGACTTGCTGAGGAAGGGATCTGAGCACCTATGGACATGTTCGGAGTGCAATGATAATGACCCACAAATAATTCAATAACTCTACCCTGAATGAATGACAATGTCAAACAAACTTGGCATGCAGGTGCAGAAGTTATGGGACAGCCATTATGACTTAGAAGCAACTGTGGACTTAATACTTTCTTGGGGATATTGTCTGGTGAAGATCATGTTGATGTCCATGCCATTTGATCCTAGTTTCTTAACTATGTAACCCCAACTCTTTTCCTTATAGTGCCATTTCTGATTCTGTTTCTTCTTTCATATCTAGTATGTTTCTCAGACATCATTTGTGATTTGCACATCTATAAGACTGACAACAAAATGTATGCACATGACGGTTACACATCTGTTGAGGACTTGTCAAATGTAAAGTAGCGAAAGAAGTGGCATATGGGAACATTCAGTCACCTTCCACAAAAGGCTTTATGGAACTGCAGAGTACTTCAGATGATTTCTGTTAGAAACTGAAAAGATGGACCTTTAGAGGAAGATATAGTGATTCAGGAGTAATAAGAGAAACATAAATAATGGCTCTTGAAAATATAGTTTCTTTTGTATATTTAATTCTCACTTTCAACATATGACAGTTTCATAAAATTCAACTCAGTTTGAGAGTGATGATAAAATGTTTGACTTACACGGCTTCTCACTTCATTTTCCTTAGAAAAATGTACAAATCTGATACATGCCGATTCAAGCTTAGTAATCAACTGCACAAAATCCTGAAATTGAGACAGACAAATACAAGTAAAAAAATGTCTCTTTTTTTTTACGATTTTTCTCAACATGTTACATGTTAGCAGACTGTCTTGATCATATTTTGTACAATTCAAAATCCATTTTTTTTCATGCGTGTGCGCGTGTATGTGTTGATGCTTTCCTACAGCCTACAATACTGAGTGTGAGTAAAATATGGTTAGTGGCTTCATGTCTAATTAGTTCATCTTTACTCTAACACTTTCCAGTTGAGTAAACTGTGATAAGTGAACTGGCTTCATGTCTAATTAATTCATCTTTACTCTAACACTTTCCAGTTGAGATAGTTGCCATCCTATGAAAACCATCTGTGAACAAAATGTGAACATTACAAGCAGATATGGATTGAACACCTATTGGGCTGTCTAAATTACAGATGTATTTGTTTCATTTCCTAAAAAAATGTTTAACGAATCTGCAGTAACAGCATGCCTTTTTTTCAAAACCTTCTGTGCTGTATTCACCGACAACCACTCCTCTTAATACATTCCATACCATTAGCCGCAAAATGCAATTCTAATACCTGATGTGAGAAACCCGGGAGCCTCGTTTTGCGGTTTTTAATTTTAATTGACATTTCCACAATTATTTCCACTAAATCATTGTAATTCTCATATTTAATCTTATTTCCAACTTTCTGAGCAAGTTGTCCATGACTTCCGGTGTCATGGCGACTACGTGTTGTCGTTTTTATGATTCGGCTCTTGCTGAGATATTTAAATGATTTACGCGACAGTCTAGTTGTGAAATTATGTGTTGCTATTCCCTGTTTGGTGTAATGTTTTACTTCTGACTGGAGGATGGACTGTGAACTTTACCAATATTTAAGTGGAATATGATTTATTCTTCCTTTGTGTCGTGTGTTCGCGGTTCGATAGGCAAGCACATGGTTCGACAACAATGGCGGCGGTAGTCGGGTGTGTTCAACCCGTATGTGAAAAGTCTGCGACGGTGGATGGGGCGGAAGAATTTGAAATAATCAACGGTCCAGAAAGCGAAAACAGCAAAGTGTGTGGTACACATGAGGCATATTCAGAACATGAAAGGCGAATATGGCAGACCACCGTGAAAGAGATTGGAGCCTCATCACGTAACATTCCAAAGAAAGCCATGGAGAGAAATTTTATCTACTGTTTTAGGAACGAAATAAAAATAGCTACATGGAACGTTAGGACCTTATACCAACAAGGAAAACTAGAAAATCTTATGGTAGAAGCAGAACGATTAAACATAGATATCTTAGGCATATCAGAAACAAGATGAAAGGAAAGTGGATACATACAAGACGATAAATATACATTTATATATTCAGGTAACACAAAAGAACATCAAAGAGGAGTAGGCATTCTAATAAAACGAGAGCTACAAAAATATATAAATACTCAATTGACATATAATGATAGGAATATACTAATAAGAATGAAGGCAAAACCATTCAACATAGCAATAATACAGACATACGCACCTACTCAAGACTATACAGACGAACAAATAGAGGCATACTATGAAGAACTAAACAGAGTTATGAAACAAGTGAAATCATCAGACATCTTGATTATAATGGGTGATATGAACGCTAAAGTAGGAAAAGGTAAATATAAGACTATAATAGGAAATCATGGTCTAGGAAAAAGGAATAACAGAGGAGAAAGATTAATACAATTTTGTGAAGAAAACAGACTGATAATATGCAACACCTTCTTTGAGCAAGAGAAAAGGAAATTATACACATGGAAAAGCCCTGGAGACAAGAAGAGAAATCAAATAGATTACATAATGATAAAAGACAGATTCAGGAACAGTGTCAAGAAAGCCAAAACCTACCCAGGAGCAGACATTAATTCAGACCACAATCCTGTAATGATAAAAATGAAAATCAAATTAAAGAGAAGCAAACAAAAAACTAATTCAGCAACACCAAGAGATATAACAGCGTTAAACCTGAAAGATGTACAAGAAACTTATACTGTACAAGTAAAGAACACATATCAGAAGCTACTAGAAGAGGGGATTGAGCAGTATAGAAGAGAAAATCCTGAGGAAAAAGTCACAACAAAATGGCAATGCATAAAAAACAGGATGCAAGAATCCTGCAACACCTTGCCCAAAAAGGAAAGTAACAAAAAACAAAAATGGATAACTGACAAAATCTTAGAAAAAATGGAAGAAAGAATACAAGCGAAAAACACTGCCAGATATAAGGATATAGACAATGAAATACGGAGAATGTGCAAAAAGGCAAAAGAAGACTGGCTCAACCAAAGATGTCTAGAAGTCGAAACTATGGAAAGTAAACAAAACTTAAGAGAGATGCACACAGAAATAAAGAGGATGACGAATAAAGACAAAAAAGCTAATGGAAACGGATGTATTGCAAACAAAGAGGGAAGAATGCTAACAGACAACAAAGATATAATAGATAGATGGCAAGAATATATAACAGAATTATTTCATGACGAAAGGGACAAAAAGCCAGACATAAAATGTACTTACAACTATAAAATCCTGAAATCTGAAGTAGAAAAAGCTATAAAAACAATGAAAAAAGGAAATGCAGCAGGGCCTGACAATATACAAATAGAGATGTTACAGGCTCTAGAAGAGTTTTGCGTCGAAGTGATCACAGACATATGCAATGACATATACTATACAGTATACATACCAAACGATCTAAAAACATCAACTTTCATTGCATTGCCTAAAAAGAATGGTGCAGTTGAATGCAGTGACTTCAGAACAATAAGCCCAATGAGCCAGGTAACAAAAATTTTACTAAAAGTTATACAGGGAAGGATTCAGAATAAAATCAATACTGAATTAGATGACCAACAATTTGGATTCAGGAAAAACAGTGGGACAAAAGAAGCCATATTCAGAATGAGAACATTGATTGAAAAGTACACAGAAGTAAACAAACCAATATATGCCTGCTTTATAGACTACACCAAAGCTTTCGATAGAATACACCATAACCAACTTATAGACTGCCTAAAGGATATAAATCTAGACGACGCAGACATACGGCTAATATGTAATTTGTACTGGGAGCAAACAGCAATAATAAGATATAACAAGGAGAACTCTACACCCATGGACATAAAAAGAGGAGTAAGACAAGGATGCATCCTATCACCAAGCTTGTTCAATCTATACACTGAGCAAATCTTTAAAAACATCTCAGAGATACCAGGCCTAAACATTAATGGAAAGATAATCAATAACCTAAGATATGCTGATGATACTGTTCTCTCTATCTCTCTATTGACCTTTCGAGCCGTAACCGGCCCATAGGGCGTAGACCAAGATACACCTTCTCCTATATGAATTTTTGTTCTAGCAGTTTTCTTTTAAAGATATTTTATCAAATCTCGCCATCTGTCTCTGTTCTGTGCAAGCAGTTCTATCTCATTGAGGGAGCCGATTCCTGCTGCAGAATACTGTTAGAATAATAGAGCCGATACTGTTCTACTAGCAGAAAATCCTAAAGACCTACAACAATTTCTTAATGTGATAAACATAACAAGCAAAAAAATATGGACTAGAAATGAATATCAAAAAGACTAAAACTATGATCATAAACAAAGAAAATTCTCAAGACCTACAATTAAATATCACAGTTGAGGGAATACATCTGGAGACAGTCCAGAGTTACAACTACCTGGGACATACTATAACCAATGATGGAAAATGTACAACTGAAATAAACAAAAGAATAGGTATGGCAAAAAGTAATTTTAATGCCATGAAAAATATACTAACAACAAAACAAATATCAACAGGGCTGAAACTAAGAATGGCAAAATGTTACATCTTCTCAGTATTCCTGTATGGTGCAGAAACATGAACATTAGACAAGAAAACAGAACAGAAAATTGAAGCCTTTGAAATGTGGATTTATAGAAGAATAGGTAGAAATGGATGGAAACAAAAGATAACAAACGATAAAGTTTTAAAACAACTGAAAATAAAAAGAGAACTACTAAATACAATTAAGACAAGACAAATGAAATTTTTGGGGCATGTTAAAAGACACAATAGCCTACTAAAAGTAATATTGGAAGGAAAATACAAGGTAAAAGAGGCAGAGCCAGACCAAGACTAACATGGACGAGTAACATCAAAAGATGGACAAGTCAATCGATGACAGCCTGCACCACCAAAGCAAGAAACAGAGTAGAATGGCGATCCATGGTAGCCAACCTTCGTTGCGGAGAAGGCACACGATCATGATGAGCAAATTGTCCAAACAAATCACAAGTTTTAGATAAATTTTATTTGATTTTATCGCTGTTATTTTAAATTTTTTTTTAAATTGTTTAATTTGGCCTGGTCACAGTGTGTTAACCCTTAATTATAATACTTACATGTGGCAGGCTTCATTACATTCCGTATTACAAAATACTACCACTTAATTGTAACATTAGGAGCACTAGAAAGAGTATTTTTTTTTAACTTTTAACACACAACTGTGTGTTTACCAATCACAGAGGGAACTCGGATTTCCTGTCCCAGGTTGATTTATGACCCAAAATTGACCGATTGGACCGGACATGTTATTTTGTCTATTCAGATAAACGCCGTAAATTAGTCAGTAAGTTCGGCTACCTCAAAGTGTTATTTGCTGCGTTTCCTGAGTCACAAAGAGTTGTTTGATGTTGCCAACAACTGAGAAAATTTTCCTGGTCAAAGAAGAAGAAAAAACTAAAAGCAACCAATTTATTGAAATTTTTTAAAAATTTGTATATTATAGGATCATATCTCACAAAAAGGAAAATAAAAATCCTATATCAACAGAAACATATTAAACACGGGGTCCCGGAAGTAATAATTAAGAAGGTACACAGGTAAGTGTGTGTGTGCATGCGTGTAAGTTTGTACACCACCACAAAACAATTAAATTTGGAAGAATTTGTGTTTTAATGCTGTAATTTTTACTATGATATCGTAAATCTAGGGTTAATGCCCTTAATAGTGGATGTGTTAATCATATACCTGCAAAATTATGTTAAATTGCCATAGAAATATTGTTTTGTAATTTACAGCAAGCATAAATTTGGGCTTAGTTCCTGACTGATTCCTATTTATTTGGCCAGACTGTTTATTCCGTTTCCAGGACTACCATAAATAGGTGTTATAAAGCCTAGCTCAGTTCTGGTTAACTGATCTAGCTAGGCAAAAGCAGTCAGCTACAAGTCACTGGCCACATCCACCCCAGGTGTTGTAAGATCTTTACTCTTTATATTCATCTCTCTGCAATTCTAACTACAGTATAATATCTTGTTTTTTTCTGTTTGCATATGCCAACTTTATATCTTTCGCAAAGTCCAAAGGGACTGAATTTTGCGTAAATATCACTTTTCATATTGTTCACACCAGTAGCTATGTGCGTGGGTATCCCCCACCAAGCAGGCATATATTCTCAATTTCAGAGGTTCTCTCAAATGATCAAGAGTTTTGAAGTTTTATTTTCTATCAAATTTGCATGGGCAATAGCCAAGTTGATCCACTCTTCGATTTCCAACTGCAAAAGTTCTTTAGCATACACATTATGTATATTGTTTTTTTTTTTGGCTGTTATTTAAAGGCTAGACATCAGAAATCAGGCTTGTTGCAGGAGCTACTGAGTTAAGTGCTCTGTGCACACCGTGAGCTGTGTGTCTCATCCGTTTTGATCATGTTTCGATATTCCAATTGTTTACAATGAATGATGATATCGTATGACAGGGAACAGTTGGCTATGTTCACTTTCTGCGCAGTTTCGCCTTATGTCTTTTGGCCTGTGCTGAGACTGCTACGATGGGGACTACAGTTACCTTCCTTTGTTTGGGAGATGAGATATTAATTTGGATGATTACGCTGGCATGGGCGGTTGAGCAATTATGGATTTTAATTCGTTTGCAGTGATACTGGGGCCTTCCATAACCAAATAACCATCAGATATCACTACCTGGAGACCAGGAGAGGGTAAAACCATGAAGAAAGCACTGATTCAATTTTTATTTAATTCTCACTGCCTGTGGTGGGAATTGAAACTGGGACCTTCATGTCCAGAGGCTGACATCTTACCTCTAGACCACCCGGCTGCCCCTGACATAAAATCTTTGACGCTGCGGCAATCAACATTTCCATGTTGTCACCGCTACAGCCACTTCAGGACTTACAGTGACTTCATCAAACAGTTACTAACCCAGTCAATGATGAGGATGTGATCATAACTGGCAAAAATCTGATGAACAACATAGAATGTCTCATGTCAACAAACTCCCATTCATCATGATCAATCATGCCTTCTAGCTCTGAATTTAAGAAACTTCTGTTTACTGGCAGCAAGCACATCTGACTGACCTTGTCAATTATTGTGTCGATACATTGTTACAAATATTGTTTATATTCAATGTAATTGGCTCATGATTACATCAGCAGATCCACTCAAACAAGCAAATTACTAAAATTATATTTCTACATCAACCCATTTTCCACTCATTGTCTTATTTTAAGCATAAACATGCTATGCTGCAGTGTAATTTGCATGCAATATTCGATAAAAAAAAAAATAAGGTGGACATATGTAGTTCATTTGATGAGAAACGATAACAAGAGAATAGCAAAACAAGCTCTCGAATGGGAAAAAATAAATGCCAAATAAAAAAAAAAGAGTCCCAACCTAGAGAAACACCAGAAAGAACACCAAGATGAGAAGCAACAACAGCGGGTACCAGCTCCCTTGCCAAGGCTGAAAGGTTCGCCCAGAATAGAGTGAGATATAATTTGAGTCCTGTGCAAAATGTGATGCAAATATACCAAAGGCTGTCAGACATGGAGTCTAGAATTTCTGACCTATATGCCATATTTGGCTCAAAAGGACAACAAACAGATGAATGGATGAATAGACAGATATTCAATGTGTAGAGTGTAACCAATGAGAACATAAAATGAATATTTAAAATGAAAAAGAAGAATAAAAGATTTAGCAAAATTTGAAGAAGAGAATGCATGAGAAAATGAGAAAGGGACATGTGAAACTGGCACTTCAGTTCATTGTGACATAAGAAGCTTAAATTATGGGGCTTGAGGTTTTTGTGAACACAGAATATGTGAAAGGGACATGTGAAACAGGCACTTCAGTTCATTGTGACATAAGAAGCTTAAATTATGGGGCTTGAGGTTTTTGTGAACACAGAATATGTGAAAGGGACATGTGAAACAGGCACTTCAGTTCATTGTGACATAAGAAGCTTAAATTATGGGGCTTGAGGTTTTTGTGAACACAGAATATGTGAAAGGGACATGTGAAACAGGCACTTCAGTTCATTGTGACATAAGAAGCTTAAATTATGGGGCTTGAGGTTTTTGTGAACACAGAATATGTGAAAGGGACATGTGAAACAGGCACTTCAGTTCATTGTGACATAAGAAGCTTAAATTATGGGGCTTGAGGTTTTTGTGAACACAGAATATGTGATACATTTCTGGGATATATTTCACTAACCTGTCTTGCCTGATACTGAAGGGACACCATTCCAATGAATGACTGGTGAGACTGCAGCATCTGTCCTATTCCAAATTCCTCTACAGATGATGTTGTGGGACTCAACTCAAGGAGAGAGTCCATACTGTGCGATCTCTGTTGCCTGGTATAGATATCCTCTTCAGCGTCTAGAAAAACACTAGAAAATAGAAAATTAATGTAGACAGATGACAGTTATTAGTACCAGATAGCTGAACACTAACTAAATTTTTTTCAGATTTATTCATCTCCTATACTGTGAGATATACGCCATACAATGTCTCCCACCTATGGAAGAGTTGGACATTGAACCAACCGTAGAGGAATTTAGCAAGGCCATAGATAGCTTGGCCACAGGCAAGGCTCCAGTACAAGATGGGATCCCTCCCGATCTGATTAAATCCTGCAAAAGTGCTTTGTTACCATCCCCTGCTTGAAGTGCTACATCTATGCTGGAAAGAGAAAGCCATTCCTCAAAAAATGAGAGATTCCGTGATTGTAACCTCTACAAAAATAAAGGAGATAGAAGCGACTGCAACAATTAGAGGCATCTTCCTACTCAGCATCATCGGCAAGACCTTCACCAGAGTCATCTTAAGAAGGCTACAAAAACTCGCAGAACTCATATATCCAGAATCGCAATGTGGCTTTAGATCCGGAAGATCAACTGCAGAGATGATTTTCTCTCTTCTGATTCTAATTTCTGTTTTTTATTATTTTTTGCATCTCCTTTATTTCACTTTACACAACTGAATAGTTACTTTAAGAAAAACTCAACCACAACAAACACCAACATCACCTCTTTGATAATCCAGTACTAGGTAAAGCTAGCAAGACACCTACTAGTCAGAGGTCACACACTTCCTATATGGACATTGTGGAGATGTCTTCACAAGGCTCTCTCTCTCTCTCTCTCTCTCTCTCTCTCTCTCTATATATATATATATATATATATATATATATATATATATATATATATATATATATATATATATATATATATATATATATATATTACATGTGGCCTTTGGCAACTTGAGAGACAGTTGGCAGCAAGCAGTCATAATTAATCAGTAGTTAACATGGATAGATGCAGTGACACAGACATGTAACAACAAAGGAAAATCACTAATTCAGACAATTTGAGCAGCACAAGAATGACAAATGATATAAACCACGACACCTTTTAGGTATCAGTGAAAAGAGAAAAGAAGAAGAAAAAGAAGTTAACAAGGCTCTGACTGTGGATAAATAGGGTCAAGGAGACACACACTCCCTATATGGACATTGTGGCAATGTCTTCACAATGATCTGATTGTAGATAAATAGGGTCAAGGGGTCACACACTTCCAATATGGACATTGTGGCAATGTCTTCACAATGATCTGATTGTAGATAAATAGGGTCAAGGGGTCACACACTTCCAATATGGACATTGTGGCAATGTCTTCACAATGATCTGATTGTAGATAAATAGGGTCAAGGGGTCACACACTTCCAATATGGACATTGTGGCAATGTCTTCACAATGATCTGACTGTAGATAAATAGAGTCAAGGAGTCACACACTTCCTATATGGACATTGTGGCAATGTCTTCACAATGCTCTAATTGAAAGATAAGTAGAAATCTATATGGTCATCTTACACATATTTGTTGTCTTGTCATCATGACAAAGACTTGTGGCCAAAAGATTACAAATTTTGTACTGTTTTTTTTTCGTTAAAGCTGCAATTCTTTTAATTTTTTTCAATCCTACAAGGCGCTGGGTTTCATCCAGCCTCTAAAAATGGGTACCAGAGAATCTTTCTGGGAATTAAAGATGGGGTGACATGATACCAACAACATCAGCCAAAGATATGCTGTGGTCATGAAATAATATGGTCACTAACACCATATTTCTAATACACCTAGGGAACTTGGGAGGGAACTTTTACTTTACTTTACATTTGCATGTAAGAACAAGATCGGACTAATTTAAATGTAGGAAAACTTGATACAAACCAAGACTTGTCAGTCTCGCCACTTCTTTTCTAAGAGAGACAACTCTGTCTAAAAAATAACTACTGCATCACTGGAAGATGAAAAACTAAAGAGAAGGGAGGTAAATTTTTTTTTTCAATTACCCAACATCCTCGCCATGAGCTACTTTAGTTGTACTGGGACTCTCCATTAGCTCAGTGTAAACATCATTGGACCATCCCTCTATTGGCTTGGGCAGCGGCTTGTAGGCAAATGCTGTGCAGTAAGCAATCATGGAGTTGCGGTGATAAAAATCCAAAACTCTTTTTCTGCATTGAAAACGAAAGATAATATTGAAATAAACAGTTCAATTAGCTATTTTACAAGTATATGCCTCTATGACACTATATATTTCATAGAAGAGTGTTGGGAAAACTGTGTGTAGACAGCTACAAATTTTTTTTGAAACTATGTTATATTGCGACAAGTGAAAAATCAATTGCAAAAAGAGAGAGCAAATACAGGAGGTCACACTGCAGAACCTGGCATTTCATCTAAAAATTATTGTTCTGTTTGGATGCAAATAGTGGTCACTATCAGCATGTTATGATGGCTTCACATTTCTTACAACATGAGGTAAGTCTGCTGGAAACCTCTTAGCAGTATCCTTATAAATTCATGTACATGAATTTGTACTCTTGTACATTAACCCATGAATTATTATCTGTTAAATTTTCCAAGCATGGAGACATATAGGGCACCTCTGTGGAAGAATGAGCAAGGCAGATTTATGCTGTGGAGTCTTACCTTTTATTTTGCCTTCAACTTATAGTTTGTTCACAATTGTTGGTGGGTAGCAAAATCTTCTTTTTCTGAGGTGGATCCTCAACACTTATTATGCTGTTTTTGCTATTCTGATTCTAATTTATTTTTTTCTGTCTGCACCTCCTTTATTTCACTACACACAACCAAATAGTTACTTTAAGAAAACTCAACCACAACAAACACCAACACTTATTACAACACAACAGTTATTGCTGTCTAGCACAAGAAGAATATAGAGAGCCACAATACCTCAGGTGCTGGATAGGACACACACTGCGGAAGCCAACTGAGAGTATTACACAACAGGCACTTTTTTGGAATCCCCAGGGGAAAAAACAAAGAGGAAGACCAAGGAATTGTTGGAGAAGACAGACAGAAGCAGAGATGAAGATGATGGGGAAGATATGGAACAATCTTAAAAGAATAGCAAGAAACAGAACGGCTTGGAAAGTGTTTGTTGAAGACCTATGCTCCACAGGAAGCTGAAAGGTAGAAGAAGAAAGACAATACCTTAGTGGTTAGTGAACTGGACTTACAAAGGACAAGAGGTCGAATTCAATCCTGAGTGATGGCTTCCGAGTTCACCCAGTCTTAAATGGGTACTAGATTTTTTTTCTGGGAAAGTAAAGCAGCATGAGCATAATACCAACCACATTATCCCAAAAATAATGTGCCAAAGGTCTGTAAAAATTATGGTCACTAACACCATATTCCCTATTTGTCACATTGCATGACTTTTTACAAGAAGAACATTGTGAATCTCCAGAAGAGAAGATGAAATAAAACTGACACCTTTTCTTACCTGTCCATCTCAGAAAGAAGCTGCAAATCAGTACCTGTCCAGGCATCAGTGCAGCAGTCAAGCACAAGGTCTGCAGTGCCTTGAGTCAACAGCTGACTCATACCTGGATGTGTAAATTATTGACATTTTGCACACATTAAACAAAGAAAGATCACATGTGATATTAGATGTTTTAGAATCATCTTAGCTGCTCATGTTTGCAGATTTCAATAATGGTAATAGTAGTTCCATAACAACTATCATTGTGTAATGAAGTACTTGTGACTTCACTGAACTAAGCATCAGCTTTATGGAGTAGGGTGGCAAGTTGCCCTCCACATTGCTGTTCCTTTCCAGAGAATATCTTTTCTTTCATTGTTTACGATGAATGATGATATCGTATGACAGGGAACAATTGGCTGTGTTCACTTTCTACGCGATTTCACCTTATGTCTTTTGGCGTGTGCTGAGACTGCTACGATGGGGACTACAGTTACCTTTCTTTGTTTGGGAGATGAGATATTAATTCGAATGATTACGCTGGCATGGGTGGTCGAGCAATTATGGATTTTAATTCATTTGCAGTGATACCGGGGCTTTCCATAACCAAAGAACCAATCTTTTCTTTCTTTATTTTCTTCTTGGTGCTCACTCCGTTAGAGGTCATGGATGCATTGTTTATGACAAAGGTATGATTCCTGCACTTTTCGTCCCAACTTATCCCTCTTCAGCATGGATAGATTTTTTCGAAGCAATTTTTTCCAAGAAGTAGCAATTTTTGGTCAAATCTTTTAGACTTTTAACTGTTAAAGGTTCTTGCATATGGGATTCCTGTTTTCCGGGGGGGTGGTGGGGGGTGGTGGCCTAAGGAATCTAAGTGAAAAACTCCCACTACCTGTGGCAGAATTTGAACCTGAGACCTTCCAGTCCAGAGGCTTACATCTTACCTGTAGACCACCCAATCCCCCAGAGTATCTCTATCCATTTAAAGTGGCCAGGTCGACCCTGAGAACCTTAAAGTCAGAAAAAATGTAAGTCTCAACTGACATTTGAAACCCTGAACCTTCAGGTCAGCAGGCAAGTGAACTAACCATAGCCATCTGACTTTCATGGAGATAAACTACAGGGAACTAGATAAAAGCAGGTTCAGAATGATAATAACAAAAATATAATAATATTAACCCTGTTGCACAAGTCTTTTTATGAGATATAAATAACAAGCACCAAAGCAATGTATTAACTATATATTAAAAATAAAAAAATATAAAAACAAATTAATACTTAATAATATTATTTCAATCCTAAATCATAAATTCCCCCTCTGCCACAAACCTTTGGTCCCAAACATTAACATCGAGAAAATTAGGTATACAAGCAAGCAATGAGTGATTGAATAAGTACAGTAAACTACACTTTAGCCACAGTTACTTAAAGTCATTTACATTTACTAACCTGATAAACATTGATGTAACGAATACAGTAGACTGAGCAAATCCATTGGCCCATAGATACAACAATACAGACAAAACTATATGGGCCACTGCAAGAATTACAAAACACAGTAAAATTTATACAGGAAACTACATTGCAGATATAGACAATACTTCGGGCGTATGAAAGATAGATAGGATTGATATAACAATCCCTTCCAAATCTAGCTCCGTACACCAGGGTGGCTCAGAAATCCAAAGATGATCAAGCAACAAAATATGCCAAAGGTCTCCCATCTTTTTCTCCTTTTTAAGTCTTCAGCCATTAAAAGGGTGTGGGTGCATTGTGTCGTTAGTTTACAACAGAGTCATATCTGCATCTTTAGGCCTGACACACCCAGCAAGAGTATATATTTTTATGTTGTTTATTGCTCCAGCTGTGGGTTCCTACTTGGCCGAAACGTCGACTTTTGTTTTCTTTCTCACCTACATAAAGCTGTTACCATACCACTTTTTTCTCTTTTTTTTTTGAATCATCATTATTATCATCAGCTTTACAGCAGCTTCACATCTCTGTGCATCTTGATGCCTTTACTCCTTCTTCAGCAAGAGTAGATTCCTTAACGATTTTTGCCCATGCAGTGGCCATTTTTGGTGTACTATTTTTTACTTTTAACTGCCAAAGGCTCTTTAACGTGTGTGTGTGCGTATGGGACCTCCTGTGTTATGCCATTATCTGAGAGGGCTAGACATAGGATATCTCTACGCAGAGATTTGTGGGAGGGCCAAGCCATGAATTTGAAACTACAAATTAAAAGTGAAAAGTTTCCACTGCCTGTGGTAGAATTAGAACCCAGGACCCTCCCCAGAGGCCAACATATACCGCCTTTCCCCTCCCCCCCCCTCCCCCATCAAACTGCCTTAATGTAACAACAACCAATCAAAAAAGCAACAATAATCAACCAATCAATCAAGAAAAAGAAGCTTATATATCCCCAGTTTGAAGTACTTTTGTAAAACTTCTTTTGACAAAATAAAATTTATCATAAAACCTCCATTAATGAAAATTTTTTTAATAGTCAAAACTTTTGTCTTACCCGATAATTTGTCCCTGACTACCACTGAAACTTGGTTTGGCATGGGGATTTTGTGTTGAATAAATGAACGAGCCCTGTTCTGTTTCTCTCTTTCAGCTTCTTCTGCTGGCTGGCCAAAAAAATAAAAAAGGTAAAATGTGAGTTATCCCTCTATAAGCTAAAAAAATTAACTGCTGTCACAATTTTATAAATTTATACTTTATGGGAACTGACTTCAACCCCCTAAAAAAAAAACAACTAATTATTATTATTATTATTGAAATTGTGATGTTAATTGTGACTGAACTGTGAGCTCTTGGCTACACTGAGTCACAGATGCATTTGTTATCCTGATTATATGATTCCTGCTGGATACGATGGTGCCAGCCACTTCCCAAATCATATATTTTGTTAGAAAGTTGATCAGCTAAACTATTGGACATACAGAACCATATGTAGATAACTTTCATAAATGTTAGCAATTGAACTTACCACTTGACGGTAGACTCCCAATGTTGCTTCGTGAGTAAATACGCTCATAGCATCTTCTGTGAAACCTATCTCTCTAGACAGTAGACACAGGCACCTAATGAACAATGGAGCATGTAAGCACATTTAAGAATAATTAGGAAGGAATAATTAATTAAATATTAAAAATAATAAGGAAGAAGAATAGTAACAGTTAAGATGGTTTGGTCATGTTAACAGAATGATGGGAGACAAATAATAATAAATGAATATTATTATAGAGGGAAACTTCCGAGGCGATAATTCAGCAGAATCATAGGAGGAAGAGGTATGTTTTACAGCACTCAGAAAAAATGACAAACAACAGAAAAAAAAACAAAGAACAATATACGGTCTGAAGCAGGATCGAACCCGTACTCCTTGGCACTGCGCCTTGCCTCGAGAAGCTGAACGCTAAGAAAATACAGAAATACAATTTATTCTCGAGCTGTGATCGTAACCCTATGCTGTAGTCATGAGAACACCTACATGAAAGACATCGTCCACGATAGCTAATTTTTTAGTTAGCTGAGTGGCAGTGTTCCCTAACTTTCGGCTTCTCATGACAAGGCACAGTGCCATGGAGTACGGGTTTGATCCTGCTTTGGACCATATAATGTTCTTTGTTTTTTTTCTGTTGTTTATTTGTCATTTTTTCTGAGTGCTGTAAAACATACCTTTTCCTCCTATGATTCGCTAACAGTTTGATCAGCAAACATAAGTGTATTTGATAGATCATAAACAGGGAAGTATAACTACAAGAAAACGTTAAACCATGGAAATATATATTAACACAATCCATACTGTGAGCCACAAAATCTGGCTCTAGTTACCGAATGTGTTGAGACCTACAGCTGGATTTTGTTATTTTAATTTATAGATTTTTCCTCAGTTATTTCCATTAAAACTTTGTAACCCGCTTATTAAATCTCTTCTCAGATGTCCTGAGCAAATTGTCAGACACAGACTGTGTGTTCTACATTAATTTTTCATAATTTTACTCACTGTTCTTTCAAGTGCTTTTAAAATTTGTGAAAATGGCCATGCCACAGTGTGTAAAACCCCTTGGTAAGGAATGTGTTAATAATCAATATTTGTTTTGAATTTTAAATGTCAAATAGATTTTTTTAATAACTATTTCACCTTAACGGTAAATATACAAACTGTGGCATATTTATGTTTAAGGAAAGCAGCTGGAGTGATAAAAGATATAAAATTGTAAACCTGATGTGTCTTTCGTGAAGACAAGACTACCTATACACAGTTTTCCCTAAATGGCCATTTTCATATGTAACATTTAAAGATAACGGTAAGGATATCATAGAGAATTGCTACTGATGAGTAGTGTGTGAGATCACCATTTCTCTTTAGAAATATATTTTGGGAGACAGTGACTTAGAGTTCTTTCTCTGAACACCTTTCCTGATCAACAGTGCCAATTATTTTTAGAGCTCTTTCTCTGAACACCTTTCCTGATCAAAGGTGCCAATTACTTTTAGAGCTCTTTCTCTGAACACCTTTCCTGATCAAAGGTGCCAATTATTTTTAGAGCTCTTCTCTGAACACCTTTCCTGATCAAATGTGCCAATTATTTTTAGAGCTCTTTCTCTGAACACCTTTCCTGATCAAAGGTGCTAATTATTTTTAGAGCTCTTTCTCTGAACACATTTCCTGATCAAAGGTGCCAATTATTTTTAGAGCTCTTTCTCTGAACACCTTTCCTGATCAAAGGTGCTAATTATTTTTAGAGCTCTTTCTCTGAACACCTTTCCTGATCAAAGGTGCCAATTATTTTTAGAGCTCTTTCTCTGAACACCTTTCCTGATCAACAGTGCCAATTATTTTTAGAGCTCTTTCTCTGAACACCTTTCCTGATCAAAGGTGCCAATTATTTTTAGAGCTCACTCTCTGAACACCTTTCCTGATCAAAGGTGCTAATTATTTTTAGAGCTCTTTCTCTGAACACCTTTCCTGATCAAAGGTGCCAATTATTTTTAGAGCTCGTTCTCTGAACACCTTTCCTGATCAAAGTTGCCAATTATTTTTAGAGCTCTTTCTCTGAACACCTTTCCTGATCAAAGGTGCCAATTATTTTTAGAGCTCACTCTCTGAACACCTTTCCTGATCAAAGGTGCTAATTATTTTTAGAGCTCTTTCTCTGAACACCTTTCCTGATCAAAGGTGCCAATTATTTTTAGAGCTCGTTCTCTGAACACCTTTCCTGATCAAAGTTGCCAATTATTTTTAGAGCTCTTTCTCTGAACACCTTTCCTGATCAAAGGTCCCAATTATTTTTAGCCAGGCTGGCTGGAGAACATACTTCACACCCTGGTGTTCTCACAGGTGAGCCTCACACAACTTTGCATGTCTGTCCTCATCACTTACTTTAATTTAGGCAATAATTTTGTTTCAAAAACTTTAAGCAACCTGTTCTGCTCCACTTATTTATAACTACCAAGATCAGAAAATATCATACCTTCTGTTCACAACTGCAACGGTATCCTTGTTCTCCTTGGCAGCACATGAAACATGGTCTGTGAATTGTGTGTACCATTCTAGTGTTTTCTCATTGCATGTGTTGAGAAGAATACATAATCCCTATGGGAGGCAGAGGTATAAATAATTCTTAATATTTGTCCTCAAAAATTCACTTAGTGCAAACTAGAAGATCAATTGAGATCATGAATATTGATTACTGGTGACAATATAGTAAATCAAAGTAAGCCGTGACAATCAAAATACAAATAAATCTTATTATAGTACATTAATAAGAACTATGCCAATGATATTTCAAGTTACAAAAAGGAAAAGAAAGCTATAGGATGATGATGATGATAGGACAGCATGATAAAATAAACTGCACAGAAAAGCTCAAAAAGATTTTTTAAAATTGTGGAAGGATTGATCAATTATGATACAAAAACTAATAGCAACAGAATCCAATCTTTCATAAATGGATACCTCCAACAGCTTTTTAATGGCCAAAAAAAATTACAAAAACTTTTAGGAAATAACTATCAAGATCAAGATACTAATAGGAACAAATGTAAAGAAATGGAAACGGAGATAGATTGGCCACACATTGCAAAGATCACCAAGCAATATTGCATGACAGTTAAAGAACTGGAATGCACAAGGAACTCAGAAAGTTGGAAGACCTACGCTGACCTGGAGAAGAATTGTCAAGACAGAAGCAAAGATTGCAGGATGGAAGTGGACTCAATTGCAGAAGAGAGCAAAGAACCAGGTCCGTTGGTAAATTTTGGTTATAACTCTTGAATCCATGAAGTGCAGTCTGGAGATTGATAATGATCAAGAATTTACATCCCTGCATTCTAGGCAGACCTGTAAGTGCTCATTCTTTTAAGGAGACAGTGAAGACAAGGCCTACAAATAGCATCCTTAAAGCGCTGGTTGTACTAATTTCTCAAGTATGTTTTTTCACTTGCTACACATATAATTTGTTCACATGCTACACATACAATTTTTTTACTTGCTACACATACAATTTGTTCACTTGCTACACATACAAATTTTTTCACTTGCTACACATACAATTTGTTCACATGCTACACATACAAATTTTTCACTTGCTACACATACAATTTGTTCACTTGCTACACATACAATTTTTTCACTTGCTACACATACAAATTTTTCACTTGCTACACATACAATTGTTAAATCCATGCTGCCTGAGGATGACTGACCCATCAACTGCATGTACAGTCAATGTCTGAAGTATTTCTTTCCTATCATTGATTAGGGACTCCTCCATTTGTGTCTTTGAGGTCAGTGCATCTGCCTTTTCATTACCATGAAGTATACATAATCCCTATGGGGGGCAGACGTATAAATAATTTCTGCAATGCATACAGAGCCCGCCTCCACTTTTTTTATCATGCTCATCGAATCACTCAGTATACATGCGTGGGTGTAGTCTTGTGACTCTAACCATTTAAATGCCTTGGTCACTGCCATCACCTCCATTGTCATGCTACTCGTGGTCATGACGTATGCACCACTGTCTTCTTTGACTATTCTGCCTGCCGAGCGTGCTGTAAATTCCCATGCACTTCTTTGGTGTCGTCTTACAGATCCGTCTGTATAGATGACTGCATCTGGGAGCAGTGTTGTGTGACCTTTTAAATGTTGTGCGAATGGTATCGGTTGTGGTTGTGAGATCTTCTTCCAGCACTATATCCTTTTTTTAGTTTGCACTAAGTGAATTTTTAGGACAAATATTAAGAATTATTTATACCTCTGCTTCCCATAGGGATTATGTATTCTTCATGGTAATGAAGAGGCAGATACTATAGATAAAGGGACTACAGTTACCTTTCTTTGTTTGGGAGATGAGATATTAATTCAGATGATTACGCTGACACGGGCGGTTGAGCAATTATGGATTTTAATTCGTTTGCAGTGATACCGGGGCCTTCCATAACCAAATACCATGAAGTTCAGGATGACCACCACATCAACACCAGTTTCTGCAGCTTTAACAATTTCTATGTAAATCAAGATATTTTAATCCTCCATTAACTTGTGTTACTATGTAAATTAAGATATTTTAACCCTCCAAAAACCAGGTTACTATGTAAATTAAGATATTTTAACCCTCCATTAACCTATGTTACTATGTAAATCAAGATATTTTAACCCTCCATTAACCTATGTTACTATGTAAATTAAGATATTTAACCCTCCATTAACCATGTTACTATGTAAATCAAAATATATAACCCTCCATTAATCTATGTTACTATGTAAATCAAGATATTTTAACCCACCATTAACCTATGTAAATCAAGATAGTTAACCTATGTTACTATGTAAATCAAGATATTTTAACCCACCATTAACCTATGTAAATCAAGATAGTTAACCTATGTTACTATGTAAATCAAGATATTTTAACCCACCATTAACCTATGTAAATCAAGATAGTTAACCTATGTTACTATGTAAATCAAGATATTTTAACCCACCATTAACCTATGTAAATCAAGATAGTTAACCTATGTTACTATGTAAATCAAGATATTTTAACCCACCATTAACCTATGTAAATCAAGATAGTTAACCTATGTTACTATGTAAATCAAGATAGTTAACCTATGTTACTATGTAAATCAAGATATTTTAACCCTCCATTTATCTATCTTAACGTCAACTATGGAGGCTTTTGTAGCCTAGTTGGGAAAAACCACTTGACTAAGCTACCAATGTTCACACAACCCATGTTCAATTCCCGCTGGAACCATTGTGGATTGTACTTATGGTTGGAAAAAAAATACTCCCCTGGCTGACCCAGCTGCTGGCAGAAATGGGTACCAGGGTAGTACTCTGGGAAGGTGAGGAATGCTGCCTCACGTCGTGAGTTTCGATGCTTGTAGTGACACTGTCCAGAAGTCTCCGAAAACTTCAGGACAGTTGGCGAGCACATATGGGTGAAAACTTGCTTGCTAAGATTCTGATTCAAGTCTCGTACTTTACCTTTATCTTTAACATCAACTAAAAGTCTGACTCAACTACAGCTCTATCCATTTAATGGAGTGTCTGTGGAAGGAGCTGCATTAACAAAGCAGGATCAAGGCATCATTTTGTATTAAATAACATTTGACTTGTGTGTATACATTTAAATTAACTTACAAACAACATACAGCTACCGCTCACTACAAGGCATTGAGCCAAAAGGGCAGGGGACAATAGTCTGCTGGTTCAATAAACAAGTGACTATCACCATCATCATCAAGTACTGGGCCTGCTGGCGTAGGTGATCATGTCTCTCCACAACTTTCGATCTCGACAGCTATTTATCATTTCTGTTGTTGACCTTCTGCCAAGCCATTCTCTTAAGCTGTCTAGTATTTTTTCTCCTTGCTTCCCTCTATCTCTTCGTCCCTCAATTTTTCCAGTTGTTACAATATATTCCAGTTGTTCTCTTCTCATTACATGGCCAAAAAATGATGATTGTTTCTTCCTAATATTGGAAATTAACTCTCTTTTTGCTGTTATCTCTCTCAGAACATCTTCATTACTCTTCTTAGCTGTCCATGGCACTCTCAACTTTCTTCTGTAAAACCACATTTCTACAGACTCCAGTGATAAGTGACTATACACTCCATTAAAAACAGAAAGGTATGATTCTTCAAATCAAAACTCACTAAAGGCTTCAAGGCATTAAGATGATCTTTCCAGTTTGGGTCATCAAATACAACTCCAAAGGCATCCTACACATGGAAAACAAAGAAATTACACTAAGTGTGAAGCAGTAATCAATAAATTTCAACTTTAACTGACAGTCTATACCACAATCAACAAATCGAAATGACTTCAAAGACTCAGAACTTTAACTGCTTCTTTTGCTCAGCATTTTAATTTAACTTTCTTCATTTAAAGTACATTTTCTTAAAGTTTACAAATCTTTCTATAAGAAGAATCTATCTATCCACTGTTGTTCTTTCAAGCTGAAGACGGTATCAGAAGAATGTTATTAATTTAATGAACTTCTACAGAAATGGTTTATACAAAAAAAAAAAACCAAACATGGGATTAGTGAATTTACTTCACAATGCTAAAACTATAGTCTCTTCTTCTACCTTTTTAGCTCCCAGTGGAGCATAGGTCTTCAACAAACATTTTCCAAGTCGTTCTGTTTTTTGCCATTCTTTTAAGATCATTCCATGTCTTCCCTGGGGATTCCAAAAGAGGGCCTGTTATGTAATACTCTCAGTTGGCTTCTGTGGTGAGTAGTATATCCGGTATGAAAATGATACCACCCCCCTGAGCTCACCATCCCTGAAGCAAATTAAAACCCCCAGCCCCCTCGAGTTTAGGGTGTCCCGCAAATCTACCTTTTTTAGATCGTTTTGATATCGGACGGTGTCCAGAAACCCTACCGGGACCCCTTAAGTTTGGGTTACCCAAACTCGAGGGGGGCTGGGGGTTTTAATTTGCTTCAGGGATGGTGAGCTCAGGGGGGAAGTATCATTTTCATACCGGATATACTACTCAGGAAAAAAAAAACAGTTAGAGAGTGTAGCTCTATAGATATATGATATGGCGCCAGGCAAAAATCACTGTGCGTGGCTAGTGTGGGGATCTACTACAACCTGTGGGAAGAAGTGCAGGGGTTCGTACTGCTGGATTCATAATGATAGAATACGGAAAGGTGGTGGAACAACACCATGTATTGGCTGCGGCGTGGGCGTCTCAAACAAGCTTAGTCTCTGTGTAAGATGTGGGTACCATAACGCACACACCAGAGAAAGCAAGGCACGCACGAGAGCCTTTCACAAGGAGTTTACACGCCTAGCGCGGATCGAAATTTCCTATTAGAGACTTGAGGGCTAATGGCTATAGACATACAACATGCCTACTGTTAAGCAGTTGCGAATAGAAGCAAAGAGTTACGGGTTAGAAGGCTACTCAAAAATGCGGAAACCTGAATTGACACAATTAATCACAGAGGCCCGACAACAAGTCCAACGTGAGCGCATAGCTCGTGGAGTAAAAAGTGGAAACTTACATAGACGATACCCTGCCATTTTTAGACCTAACTATGATGATCCCCAGAGGCTGGAAAAACTGCGTCGTGACATTAACAGGCTCGAAGCTGAGATAACTGCTACATTGCGAGCTCGTAAATATGAGCAAGCTGTCAAGAAAAATCCAAAACTTCGACTGTCAGCTCTGAGAAAGTGGATCGCAAGAATGAGCTTGCAATGGAAAGCCCGGCAGGTCTTAGGGCCCCTTCATCGCAGAGGAAAGGCCCCGGCCGGCATCATCGCAAGTGAGGGTGACCAAATTCTTCAAGAGCTCATTCCCCAAGACGGGGAATCGCGAGGAAGACGGGTCGTCACCTGGAAATTCTTCCGAGGTCTATCGAGGTTCGTTGTCGATCGTGCGATGGAGAGGGTAGCTGAACTGCAGACAGCTTTCTATCTCAGATATAGCTACACAATTCAGATCCGTCACATCGAGACTGGTAAAACCATGCTTTTCCACCCAAATGAACTTGGCAGTCGACGTGGCAGTAACCTATTGACCACACAGGCCGCAGCTCGTCAGTGGTTAGAGGAACAGGAAGAAAAGCGTTTGGGGAATGAAAAGAAGCCCAATACAAAATGGATTTTCCAACGTTGGGTACAGGTCGAGATCAAGGCTATTCTGACCAATGAACTGCTGGTAGGAAACGGTCGATTACCAGACTGGCTGCGAAACAAGAAAGGGCTCGTTGCGCTGGACGGCTACAACGATAATTTCTGTTTCTTCCGGTGCCTAGCTGTTCATCGAGGATCCAGATCAGACCGTTGTACTGCGAAAGCGCACGAACTAGCCAGATCTTTCTTTGGGGCAAATGTTGACCTTACTAAAACACCAAAGCTAATGTTCGCAGACTTTAAATTGGCCGAGGAGCATTTTCGTCTGGGCATACGAGTTTACGTGCCGAGTGAGGATGGCATCTGGAAGCTTATAAGACAACCGGCACACTATTCTGAAATAGGCATCGAACCAATAACGCTTTCTATCTACAACGAACATGCTTCGCTGATCACGGACATCAAGAAACTAACCAACACCTATGCTTGCGGACACTGTAATCAGCAGTGCACGCAGTCAATTAGCCTGCAGCGACACGTCACTCGTTGTCAAAAGGGGGAAACCGAAGTCATTTGTAAGGGTGAGAAAGTGATACGCCCCCAATCTGCCTATGAAAAAGCCTTCGATCCTAAGTCAAGTGCCAGTCTCGCCTCGATACAGTGGATCGAGCACGAAGCACAAGCCCGAGGGTTACACATTCACCATGCTCACTGTGGTCACGGTGGGGAGCGGGAGATCGCAGGTGCTCCTGTAGACGGGTATGAGCCAATCACGAGGACAGTGTTTCAATTCCACGGTTGTTATTTCCACGGATGCCCTGTCCACTGTAAGCAGGACGAAACTAGAAAAATAATCAAAAAGACACGACAGGGAATAAAGGAGGAGGCCGTCTATGTTCGAGATATACTCAAGAAGACCCGGCAGCAAGAACGAAAAATCGTAAACGCTGGGTACAACTTGGTGGTCGTGTGGGAATGTCGAAAGCCTCCGCGTTTAAATATCCCAATGCCTGCAGAAAGAACTGTTACATATCAACATTTTATCTTTTATGACTTCGAAGCTTTACTCGACAAAACGAAGAGAAATAAACCCACCCTCGACCTCACATACGAAAACGAACACACACCGATCTCAGTGTCGATAGGGGATACTCTAGACCGTCAACCAACACATATTTGTGACGCCGACCCAAAAGCTTTGACAAACAAATTCATGCTAGAACTCCAGCGACGAGCCGCAATCTTAAGGGCTGAGGTCGAGACCCAGTTTCTACCAGACGACATCACTTTACTGTCTCAGAAGCAACAAAATAAGATACGAGATTGGTGCTCGCAGGTCCCGGTATTAGGTTTCAACTCGGGCAAATACGATCTGAACCTCATCAAGCAATACTTTGTAGAAGAGCTCGCCGACACCTGTAAAAAAGTCTTTGTAGCCAGTAAAGGCACAAAAATAATGTTCCTAGTAACACCCGAGTTCAAATTCTTGGATATCATCAACTATTTAGGCCCTGGTGCCACCTACGACAAATGGATCAAAGCCTATGGGTGTAAACAGACAAAGTCGTGGTTCCCATACGAATGGTTTGACAGTCCGGATAAACTTGCGTATCCAGGCCTTCCAGACTACCCTGCATGGTTCTCTCGGTTGAAAAATGCGTACCCCCTGTCTAAGACAGAATGGGGTGACTGTCAATGTATCTTCAGAGAGAAAGGAATGACAACTTTCGCAGATTGGCTACGTTACTACAACGACCTCGACGTAGGTCCTGGCATTGAAGCGGCTGAGAAGATGAGAACCTACTACGGCGAAAAAGGCATCGATATATTTAAAGACGCTGTTTCACTGCCAGGGGTGTCCCTACAGTATCTATTAAGGGGTACACCAGAAGGGTCCTTGTATGCTCCAGGTAAAAAGGCATACACGTATTTGAAAGCTGCAGTAACTGGAGGTCCCTCGATAGTCTTCACCCGTTATCACGAAGCGGGGGTCACACGAATCCGCTCGCATCAAAAACCTAAAGCAAAACGCTGTAAGCGGGCAGTTGGATATGACGCAAACGCCCTATATCTTTATACAATGCTTCAGGACATGCCAGCTGGTAAAGAGAAGGTAATCGAGCTTAAAGAGCCTGAGGTTGATGCGCCCAGGGTACGTGATCTGGTCTTAAGCGGTCGATTGTTTGGGTTCGTCAGGTGCAAGCTTGCCGTACCGCGAACACTATGGAAGAAATTCGAGGAAATGCCACCGATATTTATAAACCGTGAAGTTCCAGAAGCTGCCGTGCCTCAAGAAATGAAGGATTATTTGAAGCAGACAGGTCGGAAACGTTCTTCCACAAAGAAACTGCTGGGTGTTCTTGAGGCCGATGACATTCTGGTATACACACCGCTGCTAAAGTGGTACTTGCAGCATGGACTAGAGCTCCAAGCCGTTTATACAATAATTCACTATAAGCCAGAAAAATGCTTGGCTTGGTTCGTCGAGGAAGTCACTGAGGCACGCCGACTGGGTGATGTTGACAAAGAGAAGGCACTCCTAGCCGAAATACACAAACTGATAGGAAACTCAAGCTACGGAAAACTAATCGAAGCCTTGGAGCGGCACACCAACGTCAGCTACACAAAGGACGAGGAAACTGTGGACCGTGCACTACGTTCAGCCTGGTTCGATGATCTCACCGAAATAGGTGATGCCTACGAAATAAAAAGCCGCAAGCCTCGGATATGTATATACAGACCATTCCAAGTCGGAATCGCGGTGTATCAGTTGGCAAAACTTCGCATACTTGAATTCTATTACGACTTCCTGGATCGGTTCGTCGACCGTCAAGACTTTGAGCTCATTCAAATGGACACCGATTCACTATACGTCGCTCTGAGCACCACCACACTAGAGGCTGCAGTTCGGCCAGAGCTCAAAGAAGAGTTTGCTAAGTGCAAAAAAGACTGGCTTTCTTGGGATACCTGGAGCGGCCGAACTCCGGGCCTGTTCAAGCTCGAATTCTCAGGGCATCGAGCTATTGCTCTGTGCTCGAAATGTTATTCGTCGATGGTAAGAAAAAGAGCAAACACTCGTGTAAGGGGATGTCGGCGAGGCTTAATAACCTGACATGGGAACGGTACAAGTTGGCTCTCTACGGTTTCAAAGACCGTGCTGTGAACCGCGGCTTTCGTATGCATAACGGGCAGATGACCACCTACCACCAAGAAAAGCTCGGGCTCAGTGCATACTACGACAAGCGACGGGTCTTGCCTGATGGGATCCACACGGAACCCATTGAGTACACCGCTGCCTAGTCAGTAGCGTATATATGCTTACCTTGGAACACTATAACATCCCCCACGCCGTCTCTCTCGAGATCCCTTTCACGTATACCCGTAAAAGTATAATCTTGGGGACTAGAGGCGAGAACTATACTCTGAATGACCACCCAAAAGCGCATGTTTGAGGTACCAATTTTAACGACGTCCCCCTGCGACAAGCCCATAAGGGCCTCGTTAGTCGGAGGTGGTGAACCGGGGCACTGTTGATGCTGAGCTTCTACTAGGACTAAAGGCATCCTCCGGACGGGTAAAAGCCTCGCGCAGCGAAGGGATTACCATGACGCGCCATGGGTTCAAATGATTGAGAGTATTGCGCAGCGAAGGGATTCAGTCGTCCTCCGGACGGGTAACAGCCTCGCGCAGCGCCTCCGGACGGGTAACAGCCTCGCGCAGCGCCTCCGGACGGGTAACAGCCTCGCGCAGCGCCTCCGGACGGGTAACAGCCTCGCGCAGCGAAGGGTATATATCATATACATGCATGCCTCGAAATTCTATAACGTCCCCGAGACGAGCACTAGAACTTACTAAGTTATTATCAAGCACACCAGTTAATCTAATATCAGAAGCATTCCAGTCCTGTGGGTACTCTACAGTTTGAATCACTACCCAAAATCGCTCCTCCCCATTACAAACTTTTACGATGTCCCCTGATTTCAATCGCTGAAGCTCTTCATCGGGTGGGGCCCAAAATGTGCCTGGGTGTCGACGATGCATTTCTTGGGCATCTATTAGGAACATTGTTTCTGATGACGCCGTTAGATTACATGAGTCTCCTTGGGTTCAATTGATTGCAAGAATCTTACCTGGAGGAAGCTCTGTCCCCTCAGGAACAATCATCAACTCTTCACGCACAAACCCACGCTGTGGACCATCTTCCAAATAGTATACCGCAGGCTGGCCATTCTGCCGCAATACATTTCGGATCGAATGCAGGGTCATAGACCACACGGGGTCAGTAGCACGTTTTCGACCACCCTCGAGCTCGCCAGGCTGGTACAAATACCGAACCATTGCATCAGACGGGATCAGCTTTTCCTCGAGCCCAACGGGCCTACCTTTGACAACGGACGAGGGCTGAGCCGTAACCCGTTGGAGTTTAATGGCATCCACAGGCTTCTTACCTGTCAGCCGAGTCGGCTCATTGTTTAAAGCCGCAACAACCGCAGGGAGTCGAGCCACCCATTCTGCAGAGCGCTGAGCCGACCCACGGGCAGCAAGCAATAGCTCCTGAGCATACTGGTGACCAAAAAGCCGCTCGGCCAGAGTCCGGTTAAAACGTTCTACTATACCTTGGTCTCTATGGAGGTCCACACGCCCACGCCGTATTTCAGTCCCATGTTTTGCCATAAGTGATGATACCGAGCCCATGAATTCTCTTCCCGGGTCGACCTGAAGAAGCTTTGGAAAATCCATAGGGCTCCGTTTATAAATCCTCTCAAGGGCGTCTGCAACCTCTTGTGAATCTTTTGTAGCCAAGGGCTCTGCCTCTTTGTACCGGGAGGCTATATCGACGAGGGTCAAGGCGTATTTGTACGTGCGTCGTTTCACACGATCATGCGGCAGATATAATAAATCCGCTTGATGAACTTCGTTTGGCGCAGTCACGTTAAAATGTGGCCGTGGTATTCGTCGAGGAGCAGGCAAATAGAGCTGCCATATGCCTTGTTTCGAGAGCCAGTCCCGAGCATCCTTTTTGCTAACTCGGGCTGCCGCAGCAAGCTTCGGGATGGCCGCCAGCCCACGCCAATAGCCTTGAGGACTGTAGTAGAATTTCTCCATGATTGCTGACGTGCCGTCGGAGTCCTCCAGACGGGTAAAAGCCTCGCGCAGCGACTTCTCTGCCATAGAAAACTTCTGCAGTTTAGGAATATTTTCTTCGCGACTTTTTTTTAAGGCCCATCCCGAAGCGTGATTTCGCAGCCATAATCGCAGAAACCGTCTTAGCATCACGCTTTTCCCAGTCTGGAGCATCTGATAGTGCAATCTGCGATGCGGTAGCTGCCAGTACATCATCCGCATGATTCCGTCCGGGGTATCTTTATGGGCTGCGTAGGCAACGTCGTGGTTTAGACAGGCACGATCAAGACTATTCACACCCCTATAGCCCTGAGAGAGGCGTTTGGCAATCTTGGTAAACGGCCCGCAATATGAGTATTTTCCAGTGTTTTGAAAAGTTCCACCCGGGACATCTTCAGATGGGACCCCTTTGGGGAGACGCATATGCATCTCGGGCAGAGGTAGGGCATTCATGGCACTGTTAAGAAGACCAGCACCTTCGCTGTGCGAGGCTTTACCCGTCCGGAGGACACCTTCGCTGTGCGAGGCTTTACCCGTCCGGAGGACACCTTCGCTGTGCGAGGAGGACGCAGGGAGAATTTGGCTCTTTCTAGCACCGCACACCGTGCAAACACCTCTCTTGGCTGGACGGTTGTTCTTTAGAGTTATAGTCTCCTCATTTAAAGTGGGAGTGTGTTGTTTACAGCGAAGGCAGTACATCTCTTCCTAAATATAGAAGTATGGAAATCTTAAATTTAGATCTTGATGAATCGAATCCACACGAGCACAAACACCATTGGCTGCTTCCTAGTAGCATCCGTTGTGTAATTTGCGGCCCGTCCGGATGTGGTAAAACAAACCTGATGCTCAATCTCCTCCTAAGAAAGGATTTCCTTAAATACAATAGACTGCATATATACTCAAAATCCCTTAGACAAGAGAAATACCAGTGGCTGCAGGACTGGGCGGATGCCATTAAAGCAGTCACTGGGAAAGAGGTAGCCTCGTTTCACAGCATATCAGATGATATCATCCCAGTAGAGAGTCTGAACAAAAACGAACGTAGCATTATGGTATTTGATGACGTTATGTTGGAAAAACAAACCCCCATCGAGAAATACTTCAGCCAAGGCCGTCACGGTGGTGCGGACTCATTCTATCTAACGCAGAATTATTTCAGGATTCCCAAACAAACGATTCGAGATAATTGTAACATGCTTATCATATTTAATCAAGATACGAAAAACTTGCGCGCCATACATGACACCTATGTGTGTGGTGACATGCCTTTCGAAGAATTTCGAAACTTCTTTAGTGCGTGCACGCGCGAGCCGTACGGGTTCTGTTGTATCGATCTGACCAGCCGGGCCTATGATGGTCGGTATCGATGTGGATTTGATCGATTCTACATACCGAAGTCATCTATTTAAAGTAGGGATGAAATCTATTTAAAGTAGGGATGACATCTATTTGAAGTAAGGATGTGGCGTAAAGTAACCGACATGCGCGATCGTACAGCCCTCGTCCGGAACTACCTAGCACTCAGGGACCAGGCTCGGCAACGCCTTCAAACAGAAACACTAGGGGAGTCGTCTCTGCAGGAAGAGGCAGCCAAACTTTTCAAACCAATCACCTCACACCAAGCAGCGGAGATAGGAAAAGTCACAGCCGCAATAGAGCGCTCTTCGCTGCGCGAGGCTTTTACCCGTCCGGAGGACACCGACGGCACGTCAAGACAAGCCTACGCACTCCACGGAGCGGCACCGACGGCACGTCAAGACATGCCTCTGCCGGTAGAAGATGCCCCCACGCTATATATTAGTCCCGACCAAGGGTTGGATATTGAAGTGATAAGGCGCCACAGATTTAAGCCCCCCAGCGAGCTCGACCTCAGCGACACACAAGAAATTACCAACACCATCAATCGTGTAAATTACATCAACCGCCATGTACTGGGGGCGGAAAAAAAGCGTAAAGTCACCACAGAAGAAAGAAAGCAGCAATTAACGATGGAAAAGGACGCTCTAAAACAATATAGTGAACGTCTTCGCCTACTAACACAGGGTTACAGGCTCGTCCGATCTAGTGGGGCTACTGCTACAGCTACCGCTACAGCTACCGCTACAGGTAGTGGGTTGAAACTGAAGGGAAACCGGTTTGGATCCCTCACAATCGACCCGCAAGCTTTGCAGGCGGGAAAACTGCGGGCGTTCGACAATGGAGACAATCTTGTGTTCGAAGCTCCGGCAGATGAGTCGCTTTACAATCTCCTCACAAAGCGCTTTTTAAAAACGATGCAATATACCCCCGAGGCTGTCAAAACTTTCCAGCGGCTGGCTGAACTTGCCGGCTTGCCTCTCCATGGGCGAAAGAGCAAAAAACACCGGCTGATAAGGTCCTCGCGCAGCGAAGGTGGGGCTTTACAATATTATAAGGACCCAGAGGCGCTCGTTGAAAGGCTACAGCTATTAGATGCCTCGAAGCGTGCAGGTAATACGGGCCTTGATAATGAAATTTCGGCTATTTTAGACGAGCTCCTTCGCAGTGGCGCGGTTCCTAAGGATTTGATTCTCGAATTGAACAGAAGCCTCCTATAACTGCATACCCCAAATGGAGTTTCAGTTACAGAAGATTGAAAGCCATCTTCGCCCTAAAGAGGGTAACTCTTTCGTATTTTCGTCAAACAGCACCGACTGGACAACCACCTTCTCTCCGCCCTTTTACCTCGAACCCAACAATAAGTACGAATTAGCTCTAGTCAATTTGGAGACATATAACGCTGTCCCCAACATTACAGAAAGTAATAATACTTTCGTCTACAGCCCAGACGCAGGGGTTACCTGGAAGACAATTTCATTACCAGAAGGAAGCTACGAACTCGCTCAAATCAACGATGAGATTCAATGCCAGCTGAAGGGCAGCGGTGATTGGAATTCTGAGACGCAGGCACATAACATAGTTGTAGGAGCAAACAGGGCGACATTACGTGCCAACATCGAGATTACGAACCCTAGCTACAGAGTTGACATGAGCAAATCTACCATTGCGTCGACTCTCGGATTCGAGCGTCGTGTGCTATCCACTACTGGATTCCACACAGGGGACAAACCAGTAGACATTTCAACACTTAGTAGCATACTTGTAAACTGCGATCTAGTCGGTGGTTCTTACCTGAATGGCACCAACCACCCCGTTCTGTACAGCTTCTACCCAGGCGTACAACCTGGATTTAAGATCATTGAGACTCCACACAATTTGGTCTATTTACCTGTAAGCCAGCGTGGCCATATCCAGAGAATACGCTTGTGGCTAACGGATCAGAATGGCTCTCAATTGAATCTCCGAGGGGAACGAATTACAGCTAGATTACATCTTCGGCAGATTTGAAGTAAAATTCTTACATTAAACATTTTGACTGTCATTATAGAAAATCTTCTAAGCTACCATGTTGATAATTTCGCGGAACGTGGCAGAGGGAAACCGGCGGATGAAAAGACAGCGCTATGTAATCGGAAAAGGCCTGTCGGACTGGATACAACCCGTGGTGCGGGCCATTGGGGGTGTCGGTAAATTCGTTGTGGCAAACAAAGGCGCTATAGCAAATGTAGCGGACGTGGCCGGTAAAGTTGCTAAGGGCGCCGCTACAACCGCAGCCTCAATTAAGCAAATCGCTGACATAGTCCGCAGCAAAGCACGCTCGTCCACGCGAGCCGCTACAGGGCCGGAGAGAGTTATCTCTGAAAAAACCTTAGAGATTCTGCATGGGCTTGCGGCCCCCACGACTGAAGCGGCACGCCAAAATATCAACAGTCGGATAGCAGGCTCGGGTTTTAGGAAAATTCTTTATTAGAAAATAGAATTGTTTCTATATCTGAAGTAAATTTCTATGGCGGCTACACAAGAAATTACCGATGAAATGTTGACTCTTGTAGAGCAGACGCTTGTTGACGAGAGCATCGAGTCGTACGTCTACAAGGAGTATCACCCACAAAACCCCGCCACAATAAACAACAATCAGGATATAGCAATCGAAGTAAACTTCCAAGACGTTTACACACACCCGTCTAAAAGTTTTCTCAATGTTGAAGGGAGGCTAGCATCCGGCACAGAAGTCGACTACACACCTACAACGCTTGCTTCGCTCGTAAATAACGCCGTTATGTACATGTTCTCGCGGCTAAGGTACCGGCTCAATGATCAAGATATTGAGAATGTTCTCAACCCTGGCCAAGCCACAACAATTAAGGGCCTATTGACATATGGAGATGATTTTTCAAAGGCCGAGGGTCTTAACATGTGCTGGCAAAAAGATACCTCAGCGGCGGCTGAATCAGCTAATACTGGGTGGGAGGCCCGACGGCAGCTAGTAGTGGTCAAGTCGAATCCAAGCGGGACGTTTTCGTTCTGCGTCCCGTTAAGCCACCTGTTCGGTTTTTGCGAGGACTACCGCAAGGTGGTTTATGGTTGTAAACATTCGTTGATATTATCTCGTGAATCAGATACCAAAGGTATATTTCGCGATGCTGCGGCGCCTAGAGGGAAAGTCACGCTAACTAAGCTTGCCTGGGTAATACCGCACGTCATGCCTTCTTTGGAGGCTAAGACCAAACTAGTAGAGCAGATAGGCGCTAAAATAAAGGTGCCGATATCTTTTCGAGCTCTTCAATGCGAAAGCTTTGCCGTGCCGGAAGCCAGTTCGTTTACCTGGACTCTCTCCATTACGTCGGGCACTGAAAAACCACGATGGCTTTTGGTGGCTTTCCAAACCAACCGCGATAGCCAGACCAGCAATCCGGCTTGCTTTGACCATGTAAATTTAACTGACATTCATGTGAGGTTAAATACCGATCAGTATCCTGACTCCGAGGAAAAAATGGACTTTGTACAGCGAAAGATTTCCAGGGCTTACAAGAGGTTATGTGACTTTAAGGCAGAATACTATGGTATTGAGGGAAGCGTGTCCTCAAACCAGGTGACTCCGCTCGAATTTGTAGAATTATACCCAATCCACGTCATCGATGTCCGCAGACAGTCGGAGCGGTTGAAAACGGCCGTCCAAACCGTACAGGTCAGGGCGACTTTTGCTTCTAACGTGCCAGCTGGAACCATGGCCTACGCAGTGCTCATAAGCGACCGGCTGCTGACGCTAGAGTCTGACGGCACGAAATTTAGCAAATTGTATTAAACAAAAATCTCCATCAATATACAGTATAGGAAAATGAAGTATACTCCTTTTGGGTTAACACTTACGCAGGGGCAGAAAGAATCATTGGCAAAAGCCGCCCATGATGGGGTAGGCGTTACTATTCGGCTGACGGTTGAGCAGCTTCATGGCGACGATACCCTGGGGCTCACTAAGCGCCAAATAGCTCACCTTGAGAAGAAACGCGCCGCCAGTGCTGGGGCCGAGCTCGTTATTTCCAAAACACAGCTAGCGGCTCAAAAAACGGGTGGGTTTCTCCCGTTTTTGCCCTTAATATTAGGCGGGCTCGCTGCAGCGGGGTCGCTAGCAGGAGGTAGTGCGGCTATCGCGAAAGCAGTCGACGATAAAAAAGCGAGTGCTCGAGCCCAGGCTGAGGCCGAACGCCACAATCGTGAGGTTGAGAAACAGCTTGCTGCAGGTTCGGGGTTGTTTCTGGCCCCATCGGCGAGCACGGGGCGCGGCATGTGCCCTAAATGTAAGGGGTCAGGGCTCTACTTGGCGCCCCAAAAAAAGTAGAACCCCTGAGCAATTTTGATATTGAAAAGGTCGGCCGTACCATCCCCCACTTTCGTGGCGTGTTTTCACGAAACACCCTGCCTAACAAGATTTCTCAGAAAGAATGCGGCATAGTTAATCTCGACTCCAGCAGTGGTGGGGGCACCCACTGGGTGGCGTATTACAAAGATGGCCGTACGATTTGTTATTTCGATAGTTTTGGGTTGGATCCCCCCAAGGAACTCGTGGAATATCTGTCCTCCGGACGGGTAAAAGCTTCGCGCAGCGCCTCCGGACGGGTAAAAGCTTCGCGCAGCGAGGGTCTTCCTATACAGACACAGACGTTCCAACTGCAGAGACCCGAAGAGGTTATCTGCGGCCACCTATGTCTTCGAGTGTTGTGTGAACTCGCAGCTGGAAATGCTTTTAAAAATGTGATCTTACACATAGCTAAACAGAGAGTGTGATGCCTGTGGATAAGTTTTATATGGGACATAGCACCGGCTGTGGAGCGGCGGCGGCCTCGTGGGGCAGCCCAGTCGGCCTCGTACATAGGGCTGGCGATACTATGCTTGGTGACCTATCATTGGGGGGCTTCCAGCTGAAAGCCGTAGGGAACCCTTTAGAGGCTAGCGATGCGGCTACTAAAGAGTATGTGGATACTCGTGATGTCCTGCCTCTATCCGGAGGAAGTATGAGCGGTGCTCTCCATATGGGTGGCAACGAAATTGCGGGTCTTGCTGATCCACAAACAGATCAAAGCGCGGCAACCAAAAAATACGTTGACGCCCTCGTTATATCCACAATGGATATATTAAACGCTAAAGTCCTACAGCTGGATGGATCAAAAGCACCAACCCACGACATTAAGTGGGGTCATCACAAAATATCCGAGCTCGCCGACCCCGAAGCACCCCAAGACGTGGCCACTAAGGCATATGTTGAGGACACCATAAAAGATGAGCTCGTGAGAGCCTTGGGGCAACGCTACGATATATATGAGATTTCCTTGCAATGGACGTTATCTAGGACCTTATCGATCACCCCGATTGGGAACCCTCAGCTTACACAGGATCCGCGTAACGAAGGCGACAGCAAAGCAATCCTTTCCATAAGAGCGCCTGGGGTCTATAAGATTCAGTTGGTAGGACTGCGCAATGGGAGTATCCGCGAGTCGATTGCCCTCTCGCTGCATATAGACCCTCCCCCTGCGTTAGTGTTACAACATACGATAACACCCTACAGCCATTTCAACACCTCGGGAGTGTGTGTGATATCACAACCCTCGTCTTTAGAATTATCGATATCGGTATCATCTGTGCGACCACCCAGCAGTAATAGTGTAATGGTCCTTAATATAAAGGCAACTCTCCTCATTGAAAAACTGCAGTAGTTCGGGTCAATTCAACAAATATATTAGTTTATAATATCGAATATGCCAGTATTACTACTATGCCAGTAGACAAGTTCTTGCAAGGTTCAAGCAATGAGCACAGACCTAAGGTCTGGGCCACGAGGAATTGCTTCGCCAACCTCGGAGATGTTCGAGGATTCGATGATCCGGGGGGCGCGGGGGTGATTTATGGGATGGAGTTAGCCAAAGGAGGTCTTTATCGGCGGGCCGCCATAGAAAGTCATACAAGTGGTTTTGAACCCAATTGGGAGCTCAGGCTGGACCTAGCCATGCGCTATATAGATTTGCAAAGTCCGGCCGAGGGTGGTATTACAAAAGTGGTATGGCTAATGAACGCTGGCAGCATGTTTGTCGGCTATCGCCCGTCCGGCGCAGAGCCGATGACCCTCAATGGGCACGTTAATTCTTACTACCTGGGTCCGAAGGGAGTTAACGTTGCTAAGTTACAGGCTCAAACAACGTTTCCAAGAGACCTAGAAATCTTAAGAAAACCCCCAAAGGGGTCTGTGATATATCTAGAAATTGAGACGGGCAGTATGCTCCCCAGCGCCCCGATCGAGATTTTGCCTGGGGTGTCAATCAAGTGGAAACGCCCCGAAATGACGGGTTTGGTTATAAACTACTTTTAGCCTGTCCCCGGTAAGTGATCACGTTATTGAGCACCTAATTAAACAGATAAAAAGTTCTGCATAAAGCTTTATATACCTGTTCTGCCTGACTATGTATCCCACACTAGACGCGTCAGTTGATCGGCCTGTCGACCAGTCCTACCGCATTCAAGAGGTTGTCCGCCTGCGAAAATGTTTGGAGGACGAGAGAGATAAACGGACGTCCCTATACAAGAAATATCGGCGCGGTGCTAATAGTCTAGACGGTATTGATACGGCACTGTTTACAGTCACAGCTGGGATGGGCGTTGGCGGTATTGCGCTTCTTTCAACCGTTATCATGGCTCCTGTAGCTCTAGGACTAGAGATTGGGGCCCTAGCTTGTGGCACCTTCGGGGCAGTCAGTAAGCTGGTAGCTCGCCAGCTGAATCTGAAGGCTAAGAAGCACGATGAGATTCGTGTTCTGGCTGAAAGCAAACTAAACACCATCACCGGCATCGTATCCACAGCCCTAGAAGACGGCAATATTTCCGATGTGGAATTTAAAATGGTTCTTACAGAATTTGATAAGTACCTGCAGATGAAAAAAGAAGTGCGCGCCCCTGGCGGAAAAAAATTGGACGAGGAAGAGTTGTCGGAGGAGAAAATAAAGCAAGAAATCCGAACCGAAATTGCCAAGCACATGGCCAGTTTCAAGTCTTCATAAAATGTTTCTTCAGCTGGAGAGATATTTCCTGTGGCTACGCCTCTGACGAGCGTGTGATTCCTACAGCGCCTCCTCCCTACAGTTATTAATTATATTTCTCTTACACACACGGTTCTCTTTTTACTACCACAAAAAAAAAAATAACAGCTGCACTTGACACGAGATAACGTGTGAGCTAACATTTCCGATGGTTAGAAAATTATGAGCTATCATTTGAACAGATATGAATACTGTATGTAACGCATCGGCGTATCTGGAACCACATACACCAATATGGATCCATCATGTAACATAGCAACTGAATTGCCGGACACAAAACATACGTCCGGGTGGCTATTCTATCTTAGCGAGCTAATGTCAGTACCAGGGATATGGAGGCTCACCGGCAGGTGGCTCAGCTGGCGAACATACTTGCGTCGTGGTTATCTATGTTACGGCATGCCGCTGAGTATCAGAGAGCAGCTTCAAAAATACGACAATGATTTCAGGTTTGAGTATACCGCCAACCTTATAGTTCTAGCTATGAATGAGCTCGTGCGCCGCACAAAAACGGGGTCTCTCGAATTACATATCCAACCCTATAGTCGTGATTCAATCGAGTTTGGGCTACCGCAGGGGAGGGGAGAAGCAGAGCTCATGAATCTAATTCTTAAAGACGCAGAGGCATGCGGCTATCACATAGAGCACGGGATAGACAAAATAACGATTCAGGAAAAAAAATAAGCGTGCGCCTCCTCCAAAAATATTATCAAGGAAGTCAAAAGTGCTATGTTTCGGGCGGCTTTTCCACAGATTAACTGAATTCCCCCGTTAAGTGAGCCACTTAACAGTCACATGCATATCCTCGGCTGCTCATTTTTTGTCAACTGTGATAACAATTTTCAGCTCGAAAAAATGCGACAAAACAGAACAACCGTGACACTCTTGTCACGGTTGTCACAAACGATTTTTCGCTCACGCTTTTCCTTTTAAACCCCTGTCACGTTACATAATTTTCTATTTTTACATGGATCATGTGATGGAGCGTATGACTGTCATGTGTTGATCATTTGCTTTCGCCGCGCGAGGCTAATTATCGCGCCTGCCGTCCGCAGGACTGCTACTGGCTAATCTTTATGAATTCTATACTCTGGTAAACGGTTCGAGGGTGCGCGACGTCTGAAAACTATAGAAGAGCCATCAGCTTGCTGTGGACCTCTATAATATGAAGTCTCAATCTAATCTTCATCCTCTGAATCGGTGTCCAGCCCCCTATCATATCTAGACATCCTCCTACAATATTTAGCTATCGCGCTCGGTTTAATACATGAATCTACAGAATAAAGCTTCCTCCACTCATTTGTATTTGTGCAAATCGCAAAATATTCTTCCACCACATCATCGAAGCGGAGTTTATGTTCACGTCTCAAAATCTCATATTGCAAAAGTCGTGGGAGCTCATCCAATGGTAACCCCCTTCCCAACAATCGAGTGCGCATGATTCTAAATATTGCCAAATCTTGAAGAGAGGCATCAAGAGACTCCATGGGAATCAATAGGCCTCTATAACATCGGCAAAGTCGATAGTTGGTTATGACCCCAACACCACAAAGAGTGCACGTCCGTGTTACAGCCCCTCTTCGCAACTGCTTAACAGTAGGCATGTTGTATGTCTATAGCCATTAGCCCTCAAGTCTCTAATAGGAAATTTCGATCCGCGCTAGGCGTGTAAACTCCTTGTGAAAGGCTCTCGCGCGTGCCTTGCTTTCTCTGGTGTGTGCGTTATGGTACCCACATCTTACACAGAGACTAAGCTTGTTTGAGACGCCCACTCCGCATTCTCGACACGGTGTTGTCCCGCCACCTTTCCGTATTCTATCATTGTGGATCCAGCAGTACGCGCCCCTGCATGTCTTTCCACAGCCCTCAATAGAGCCCCACACTAGCCACGCACAGTGATTCTTGCCTGGTGCCATCGGCAGGTATATATCTATAGGCCACCAATCCTCTAACTGTATCATTTTCATTGAAACGATATCAAAACCGTCGAAGATCTCTAGTAGACGAAAAAGCTAACAATTTACAGGCAAAGGAGTTGCAAGTCCGTGAGCGTAAGTGGGTACTCACGTCATCTGACTCACGAACGCCATGTCGTACCAGGATGTGTCAATTACATAAGTGGTTTGTTTGCGAGTTCTCATCTGGGCATGATGGAAACTCTGCCCACGAATACCACTTTACACTGCATTAAGCGTGTGATTGATGATATCGTACGCAACAATACGCTCCATACCTAGCTGTTCTTTAGTATGAAGCAGCCAGAATGGGAAATCCAGAACTGGCGCAACCTTACGGTGACAGAAGGAAAGTTGACGAAGGTCTAGGAGAACCAGCCAAAAGCATCGCCTCCAACGCTTTACACCATTGCCCACCAAACCCCATTGTTGTAAAAGATGTAAAGAATACAATATGTCTGATGCTTCTATAGCATCAGTATCGCGCTCATCACCATATCGGTTATCTTCGAAGATAATATCTAGGTCTGTCAAAACATGTCTAAAGCGCCGCTTGTGTACACTCTTCCAAATCTCTCCGTGGAATATATTAGGTAGTTGCTGCCAGTCAAGATTTGGGGGTACAGATGTACAGCAGCAAGAAATCACTTTCTCGAGCGCCAGTTTTTCCAAAGACTTGCAGCCCCGCAACTGCTTAACAGTAGGCATGTTGCAACTCTATATACACTAGCCCTCATTTCTCTAATAGGAAATTTCGATCCGCGCTAGGCGTGTAAACTCCTTCTGAAAGGCTCTCGCGCGTGCCTTGCTTTCTCTGGTGTGTGCGTTATGGTACCCACATCTTACACAGAGACTAAGCTTGTTTGAGACGCCCACTCCGCATTCTCGACACGGTGTTGTCCCGCCACCTTTCCGTATTCTATCATTATGAATCCAGCAGTACGAACCCCTGCACGTCTTCCCACAGGTTGTAGTAGATCCCCACACTAGCCACGCACAGTGATTTTTGCCTGGCACCATATCATATATCTATAGAGCTACACTCTCTAACTGTTTTTTTTTTCCTGAGTAGTATATCCGGTATGAAAATGATACTTCCCCCCTGAGCTCACCATCCCTGAAGCAAATTAAAACCCCCAGCCCCCCTCGAGTTTGGGTAACCCAAACTTAAGGGGTCCCGGTAGGGTTTCTGGACACCGTCCGATATCAAAACGATCTAAAAAAGGTAGATTTGCGGGACACCCTAAACTCGAGGGGGCTGGGGGTTTTAATTTGCTTCAGGGATGGTGAGCTCAGGGGGGTGGTATCATTTTCATACCGGATATACTACTGTGGTGTGTGTCCTATCCAGCGCCATCGTCTTCGCTGTATCTCTTTATCCACTGGTATTTGACTGGTACATTTCCATAATTCTATGTTAGTAATTTTGTCCTGCCATTTCCATCCTTTTATTCTGTGTAAGCATCCATTAATGAAAGTCTGTATCTTCGTGATTGTCAATTTTGTTGTTCTCCATGTTTCACAGCCATATAATAAAACCGACTTAACATTTGAGTTTAAAATTTTTATTTTTGTATTTAACCTAATTTCTTTAGATTTCTGTGTTTCCCACTGCAACAAAAGCTCCTCTTGCTTTTGATATCCTTATTTTGGTATCATTTTCTGTTCCTCCCTCTTTATCTATATTACTGCCCAGATATATGTAAAATTGTATGTCTAGTAAAGGTATTTCTCCTAGTTTTATTTGGTTATTGCCAACTGTATTAATTCTCATAATGTTGGTCTTATCTCTATTAATCTTCAGTCCTAGCTGTTGTGATCGCTCATCAAGTATGCTCATTTTATCCTGCATCTGTTGATGGCTGTGTGATAGGAGAGCTATGTCATCAGCAAAGTCTAAATCATCAAGTTGTTTGGTCAGTGACCACTGGGTCCCATTTCTGTTGTTTTGAGTTATTTTCATAATCCAATCTATGGCCAGTAGAAAGAGAAATGGAGACAGAAGGCATCCCTGCCTTATTCCTGTTCTTATTTCAAATGCTTCTGTACTATAGTGAAACCATAGTAACTAATTCTAAAGAAAGAACTACACAGTGAAAGAGTTAACCAATAAAAACAAAGTGTTTTTACCCTCTGTTTTGTTGTGTCATGAGTTAGATCTAGAACTTCAATGTTAGAAGCCGGATCATGATCTAAAACAAAAACATGGATAGAAAAATAAGACATTGCTCACTAACTCAAATTTATTTCACTGTACCCTAGCATTTTTCAAACAATAATAATAGAGAAGTTGAATGTGAGGGAAAATTCAATAAAATTATTCTCTTGTGAGTCTTCTTTGCAGTAGTGAGGGAAAATGGATTATTTTCTTATAGTACTTTAAGGCTTACCTATTAAATAGTATTTTCTGTGGCTCTTAATATTTGAATAATCCATCTTTTCACACTTTTTACATCTTTTCATTTTCAATTTTGCAAATAGTATTTAATGCTTTTTTGTGCAATGCAATTTGCTGGTAAAGGTTGTCCCATGGAAACTGCCATTTGGGTAAAATAAAGTGTTAGCATTTCGCTGTACTAAATCTCAGCCTTATGAAGTCGAGTAGCTAGTTCCTTTCCTTGCCAGAGAATGTATCAGGTACCTATTTAAATTGCTGGATTGACCCCGAGATTTTTTCTTCGTAAAAAAAAAAAAAACAATTCGCCCCAACTACCATTTCTTCTTCTTCTTTGCGATCATGGCTCATTCAGACTAGACTCCGGACTCTCTTATGAATTCAGCTGTCTATTCCAGTTATTCGGTTGCCCCGTAAAGTTTCTCTTCCAGGGAGGTGGAAGTGGGCCACATTGTCCTCCTCAGGCCGGTCTAGCGGGGGCAATCCTGTAGAACATGTTTTGTTGCCATGTTATCCAGGGTACAGTGGCATTGGCTGGCAGTTCCTATTTTGAGTTTGGAGAAAATGTGATTTCTCATTCTGTTTTGGCCCATGCATAGGCGAAGTATGCTGACTTGATCTCTCCTTAATAGTTGGAGGTATCCATCCCCCTCGTTATACTTTTGGTGTTCTAACTACCATTTGAACTCTGAATCTTCAGGTCAGCAGACAAGTGCACTAACCACAGCACTACAGGGCTCTCCATTTTGCTGGTAGATGAGTTAAATATTGAAACCATTTTTTGCTTATGCCATGTATTTTCATAATCTCTAGTGAAGTCCCGAGGGAATGAATTTTACATGAAAATTACTATTTCCTATTTTTTTGCGACCCAGTAACCATGTGCTGATCTGTCCCTCACACAGGCAAATATTCACCTGCTTCAGAAGCGTTTTATTGTCAAGAGTTTTGACATTTTTGGTTTATTTTGTCCTTTCAATTTTGCCACTTTAGCCTATTTTTGTTCAATTTCTAATGGCCAAGGGTTATTTAGCATGTACAGAATACACAAGAGACCTGTTTTGAGCCATTATCTGAGAGAGCCAGATATTTGATCTCATTTCTCAGAAAAGAAATAAAGCCATGAAGAAACGATGGATTCGAAGTGAAAAATTCAAACTGACTGTGGTTGGATTCGAACCCAGGACCTTTTTGTCCAGAGGCTGTGTTATCCGCATATCACAAATTATTTATGTTTTGCCCGTTGACTTCAATACTTCAATACCTTTTATATCTACTATTGATCTCATAATATGTTCGCTGTAAAGTGAAAACAAATCCGGCGACAGAACACAGTCTTGTCTGACTCCTTGTTTTATATATTGGAACTGTCCCGTTTGGTTACTAATTCTTACGGTTGCTGCTTGTTGCCAATATGTTTTTTTATGATTCTCAGATCTTTGCCATTGATGTTTAATTTCTCCAGCATAGTGATTATTTCCACATGCTTTACTTTGTCAAATGCTTTTGTGTAGTCTATAAAGCATATATATATATAAATCTTTTTTTTATCTCTATAGCTCTTTCTATCAATGTTCTCAGGATGTTTATTGCATTATTGGCGCCCTTTCCTTCCACAAATCCACATTGTTCCTCACTTATTTCTGGTTTTATTTTGTTTCTTACACATCTCATGATGATTCTTAGTAATATATTCGTCATATGGCTCATGAGACTAATAGTGCGATGGTCTTCACAATCAGTGGCACCTGACTTCATCAGTATGGTTACAAAGACAGATTTTAGTAGATCTTCGGGTATGTGCCCACTGTTATATATGTCATTGAGTAGACATTGTTTTGCTTCAAGTAATTCAAAATTGGTATTACACCCATCGTTTTACTATCTTTGAAACAAACAAATGAAGAAAATGGTGTATAAATATTTTCTATATGATTTTTAAAAATAAACATTATGTATATTGTACTTTAGTTTACAGCAGAGATACAACATCTGTACCTTTAGAAAAATGTGTATGATAGGACACTGCAAGTCCTACTATTACATCTCTCTTTAGTAGCCTTACAATAAGAAAGAAAGCAAAAGATATGAAAACAGCAATACAGAAAGTAGAGGATATGACACAAGAATATAGCAACATGAAAATAGAAGATATAAAAACAGCAACACAGAAAATAAAATCAATAAAGCAACAGTGAACCAAAACTGATCAAGATCTTACTTAACCTCTTATGTTGGATTCCTTAGAAAAAGCCTGTGCAACAACAGACTGCCTAACAAGGTGATATATAGCTTAATCTTCACAGTGGCATCAACTGCTAATATAAAGGCCCAGTATTGCTAATATAAAGGCCCAGTATTGCTAATATAAAGGCCCAGTATTGCTAATATAAAGGCCCACTAGAATGGACAAGCTCCAGCTTCTTCAGCATGAGTCAGGAAAAATGAAAGCCGTTGGAGCTCAACACATCAACCGGGTCTAAAATATATAAACTCCAATCCACTCGAGGTTATTACAATCAACTCAGTTCTGTAACCATTTATTTATGCATCTACAATTTTAATTTCAGCTTTTTCTTTCCTGTTCTGTAAAAATCAAAATTGCTGTAGCAAAGTGGTTAGTTTATTAATCAGCTGATCAAGGTCAACTCCAAATTACTGTATTTCTGTTTTCAGTGTTCACTCTATTTCAGGAAATATTAACACCATCTACACCAAAGATGTGATTCTTATTCTTCCTCCTTTCCTCTTCACCACATAGGGGGAACAGTTTGTGATCTTTTGTTATTCTGTTGGTCTCTACAACTTTTATGTTTCCCAGTGTTTATAATGTTCCATCAATCTTTCTTTTTCTTGGTCAAGACTTAAATCTGGTATTCTCGTAGGTTTGTTGAAAGCTCATTATGTTGTATTATGATATTCCTGACTTATCATGTGGTCAAACCCCTTTTAATCTGCTGTTTCTATATGTATTCAATGACAGGAATTACTCCTAGCTTTTATCTTAACTTTTCACTTTTGATCTTATCTCTCAGTCTGTTTCCTGGCATGTATCTAACACATTTAATTTTGGTAGAATTTATTTTTCATATTGTTCTTGAATCCAGCGTCCAGGTCTGACATTGGTAGCACAACATTGAAATGAAGATTGTGTTATGGGGAGCTCACTTTGCCTCTAACAGTCATGATTAGCTCCCTTAATTTAACTATGAAAACACCAGGATGAAGCTATTACAAAATTAAGATTTAAAAACATTAAAATTACATTAAGATTTTACCGCAGTGAGTCTTTAATCTTCGTTTATGTTTGCTGATCTTTTTGTCTTCCTTTTCTACTTTGTCATCCTCTTCTTCCTGTGCCTGATGCTTAGGGACTGATGAAAAAAAGAAAACTTTCTCTGCAGACGGATTTGGCCAAGACAGGATTCCTTTCTTATCTACACAACATAATGCCTGAGATTAGAAAGAAAACAAAAGAGATTTGAAATAGGAGGAAGACTATTGGGTTTACAAGGAGTTGAACAACAATAAATGTGATACAAAAATAAAGTAAATATGGTTAGTCATCACAAGCCAAGCCTGCTGTCACAAATTTATCATCTCTCCACAACATGGTCTCTACAACCATTGGTTCCACTGCTGACTTCCCACTATGCCATTCTCTCAAGCTGTTTGATATACTTTCTCATCTTCTAACTCTTCTCTCATAAACTTTTTCAGTCATCATTTATGCTCCTGTGAGGCGCAATAGCACTGTGGTTAGTGAACTTGACTACTAGTGTCAAGAGGTTAGGTTCGATTCTGCTCAAGGGCCTGCAGGTTCACCAGTTTTAAATAGGTACAGGATTTTCTGGAAAAGAAAGATGCAACTGGCATAATATCAACCACATTACCAAAAAAAAATATCCTGAAGGTCTATTGTAAAAATATGGGCAATATGGGCACCACTATATTCCCTATACTTCACCTGGTGGTGTGATGGAACTCTTTATTTTTTTTTTCATATATGTTCCTGCCATTTTTATTTAATTACTCGTACACGACCAAAGAATGGTGACTATTTCCTCCTGATACTAGTGATAAACTTTCTTTATCTGTAATCACTTTTGTACATTTTTGCTACTAATCTTAACTCTCTGTGGTATTCTCAACAAAATCTATCATCAATGCTCTCTAAGATGTGGGAAGGGCACAGGACTTCGACAACCATGAGTCCATGTTACTTCTTCGGATGAAAGAGATGGGAGTAAAGATAGGCACAGCCAGAAACGAGAAGCTTAGTGGGCATATAAGAAGACTTATCAACCAACACACAGCTGGCACTGTTAGTCGCTGGACACTGAGGGACTTGCTTAGGAGGGGATCTGAGCACCAAGTGGACATGTTCGGAGTGCAATGATAATAACCCGCAAATAACTCAATAACTCTCAACAAAAATAAAATATAATTAATCATAAAATAACATTAATAATTCATTAAGTCAACAGATCATCTTCATTGCACAACTCCTTACTGTTCAGATCCAATCCCCAGCACATTTGCCACATGCTAGTGAAAGCACTGAAGATGGTTCCTGCCCAGATCCACAAAAACTGTAGCACTCGCAAAGACCTTGAAAATGGTGTGTGTTATTGGATAATGGCAAAAAAACTAGGGGGTGCCCAAAACTTCAATTTGTAGATGTGTGTGAACGTGACATGAAGACTTTGAACATAAACCCTGCAGCATGGGAAGAATTGGCTGCAGACCGTAATCTTTGGAAAAACACTCTATAGCTCCAACTCAAACAAGAAGCAGACAGATTCATAGAGAAAGAGAATACATAGTGAAAGAAAGGAAAAAAATAATATTTCTAGGATAGAGAAAGAGAATACATAGCAAAAGAAAGAAAAAAATAATATTTCTAGGGGCGCTGAAAAATCCATAGTCAACTATGACTGACGGAAACTACTACTACTACTATTGGATCGATTTTTTTTTAAATCTCTTAACAATTTTTGCCTGCACAACAACGATTTTAGCCTAATCTTTTTGATTTCAATTGAATCTAACTGCCCGGAGACCAGTGGAGGAAAAAGCTACAAAGACAAAAATTGTCACTGCATGAGGTGAGACTAGAACCTGGGACATTCTTCTTGAGGCCTCACCTCTAAACCATCGAACATTATTGGTAATTTTTAATCTGCTAAAATGTATTCTTCTCTTAATTCACAGCTGTTTATCCTTATTTCATTACCATCATGTCACAATGAAGTGGCTAGTGCACCAATCTTCTGGCCAAGTGGTTTAGATTAAATTATGTCAAGGCTTTTGCTGATGATACAGAGTTTGTGCATCAGACTGAGGTCATCTTCAGTGCTTTCATTACTATGACTGTGTAGTGGGTGTGTTTCACACTGTGGAACACGCTGAGGATAGGATTTGAGCACTATGGATTTCTTGGTTATGCAATGATGATGATCTGTGGACTAAACTAAACAAATCGTTGCCCAGACAGCTGACTTGTCTCACACTGGAGCTCAGGCTTGCTAACACCAATGATGATGATCTGTGGACTAAACTAAACAAATCGTTGCCCAGACAGCTGACTTGTCTCACACTGGAGCTCAGGCTTGCTAACACCAATGATGATGATCTGTGGACTAAACTAAACAAATCGTTGCCCAGACAGCTGACGTGTCTCGCACTGGAGCTCAGGCTTGCTAACACCAATGATGATGATCTGTGGACTAAACTAAACAAATTGTTGCCCAGACAGCTGACTTGTCTCGCACTGGAGCTCAGGCTTGCTAACACCAATGATGATGATCTGTGGACTAAACTAAACAAATCGTTGCCCAGACAGCTGACTTGTCTCACACTGGAGCTCAGGCTTGCTAACACCAATGATGATGATCTGTGGACTAAACTAAACAAATCGTTGCCCAGACAGCTGACTTGTCTCACACTGGAGCTCAGGCTTGCTAACACCAATGATGATGATCTGTGGACTAAACTAAACAAATCGTTGCCCAGACAGCTGACTTGTCTCACACTGGAGCTCAGGCTTGCTAACACCAATGATGATGATCTGTGGACTAAACTAAACAAATCGTTGCCCAGACAGCTGACTTGTCTCGCACTGGAGCTCAGGCTTGCTAACACCAATGATGATGATCTGTGGACTAAACTAAACAAATCGTTGCCCAGACAGCTGACTTGTCTCGCACTGGAGCTCAGGCTTGCTAACACCAATGATGATGATCTGTGGACTAAACTAAACAAATCGTTGCCCAGACAGCTGACTTGTCTCACACTGGAGCTCAGGCTTGCTAACACCAATGATGATGATCTGTGGACTAAACTAAACAAATCGTTGCCCAGACAGCTGACTTGTCTCACACTGGAGCTCAGGCTTGCTAACACCAATGATGATGATCTGTGGACTAAACTAAACAAATCGTTGCCCAGACAGCTGACTTGTCTCACACTGGAGCTCAGGCTTGCTAACACCAATGATGATGATCTGTGGACTAAACTAAACAAATCGTTGCCCAGACAGCTGACTTGTCTCACACTGGAGCTCAGGCTTGCTAACACCAATGATGATGATCTGTGGACTAAACTAAACAAATCGTTGCCCAGACAGCTGACTTGTCTCACACTGGAGCTCAGGCTTGCTAACACCAATGATGATGATCTGTGGACTAAACTAAACAAATCGTTGCCCAGACAGCTGACTTGTCTCACACTGGAGCTCAGGCTTGCTAACACCAATGATGATGATCTGTGGACTAAACTAAACAAATCGTTGCCCAGACAGCTGACTTGTCTCACACTGGAGCTCAGGCTTGCTAACACCAATGATGATGATCTGTGGACTAAACTAAACAAATCGTTGCCCAGACAGCTGACTTGTCTCACACTGGAGCTCAGGCTTGCTAACACCAATGATGATGATCTGTGGACTAAACTAAACAAATCGTTGCCCAGACAGCTGACTTGTCTCACACTGGAGCTCAGGCTTGCTAACACCAATGATGATGATCTGTGGACTAAACTAAACAAATCGTTGCCCAGACAGCTGACTTGTCTCACACTGGAGCTCAGGCTTGCTAACACCAATGATGATGATCTGTGGACTAAACTAAACAAATCATTGCCCAGGCAGCTGACTTGTCTCACACTGGAGCTCAGGCTTGCTAACACCAATGATGATGATCTGTGGACTAAACTAAACAAAAATCTTTGCCCAGACAGCTGACTTGTCTCACACTGGAGCTCAGGCTTGCTAACACCAATGATGATGATCTGTGGACTAAACTAAACAAATCATTGCCCAGGCAGCTGACTTGTCTCGCACTGGAGCTCAGGCTTGCTAACACCAATGATGATGATCTGTGGACTAAACTAAACAAATCGTTGCCCAGGCAGCTGACGTGTCTCGCACTGGAGCTCAGGCTTGCTAACACCAATGATGATGATCTGTGGACTAAACTAAACAAATCGTTGCCCAGACAGCTGACTTGTCTCACACTGGAGCTCAGGCTTGCTAACACCAATGATGATGATCTGTGGACTAAACTAAACAAATCTTTGCCCAGACAGCTGACTTGTCTCGCACTGGAGCTCAGGCTTGCTAACACCAATGATGATGATCTGTGGACTAAACTAAACAAATCGTTGCCCAGACAGCTGACGTGTCTCGCACTAGAGCTCGTGCATGCTAACACCAATCAACAAAGCAAAATTTAAATGGCTGCATGTTACTCTGTTTTTGCAAAAACTAACATAATCACTTAAACCATTTCAGTCACTTTGTTTGTTTTAAATATATGTTTTCAAGGAAACATGTGACTGTGCACTATCTATTAGATGGAATTTGTTTTAAATCGTTGTCTGTATCGCTGAATAATGCTGCATGGTTATCAACCTTGTCAACAAAATTGTTCAGCACACTTTGGAGAGAGTTGTGACATGAGTGAAGTGGTTATGGGAATTTCCGGCAGCCGTGAAACTGCTTCCATGAACAGAACAGAAAACTAAACAATGTGGCCTGGCATGGTGACTAAAGGAACCATAAACATGCTGATAGTTACTACGGGAAAAAAAAAGTTTTAAACAATATTTCCCATATGTGACATAAAACTTTGATGCTTTTAACATCTCACAAACCTCAAACTTAAGACTTCTTGTTAGGATCATCATCACTACACATTGGATGAATCCATAGGACATAAGACTTATTTTTGCATAAAGGTAACTGCATGATGTGGTACCATATGGAACTCTTATGGTCATAGTCAATTTGATTAATGAATGATGACACTCTTATATTGTTTCTCTGACTGTGCGCTCCCCAGGAATAGGCATCTTAAATGATGTAACTGCAATTTTTTTCTTTTCTCATTCTGCATAATTCTCTCCTGTTGGATGATTTCAGACATAAATGGTGATTTCAGAAAAAATACTTCAGCATGGTCCACAGTTGAACCAAAGAAGGAGAGCCATTTTAGAAGCTAGAATTTTCCACACATTGAAATGTTAAGGTCAAAACTGGATATGTGTTTTTCATTTTCTGAAGATTCATGATGATTGCACTAACTGGAATGTTTTTTGATCTTGCCAGCCCTGCTAGACATCACATAGGGCTTGTAGTGTTTTTCTGCTTCCATCTTTATTTCTGGTGAGATATTCGATCTTATCTAATGAGTCTATGCCTGTCAACTTTGCTTCTCTTATAAATGTACTTTTTAGTGTCTTTCTAGGTCTTCCTCTTTTCTGCATCCAGATGTTTCCCCACAGATGAGCCTGTTTTGGAATTCTCTAGTTGTCTCTTCTCAACACATGTCTGACAAAGGTCCATCTTATCATCCTAATTGTAGATGAGTTGGTTGGTTACATGGCCATTTCTCTTATATCTCTATTAGTCTTGAATTCATTCCATCGAAACAGAGAATTCTTCTTAGACATTTGTTTTCAGAAACATTTAGTTTTCTCTCAATCTCTTTTGCTGTTTTCCAGCTTTCACATGTGTAGGTAACGGTTGATAATACATCTGAGTTGAATATTCTAAGTTTAGTTTTCTTGCTTAGTACTTTTGATTTCCATACTTTCTCCAGGTTTTGAAAATTTGCTGCTGCTTTTGCTATCTTGCTTCTGATCTCTTTCTGTGTTTCACCTTCTTGATCTATGCTACTACCAAGATATTCATGATGGTATACCATTTCCAATGTCTAATGACTTAGATACATATTGCACTCTGGTGTATTGTTATTTTAAATTATTTCTGCTTTATCCCTGTTGATTTCAAGTACTATTTTTTCTGCCATAGATGATAGAGTCTTTGTGATATTTTGGAACTTGTTGATATTGTCACTTAGAAGCACTATATCATCTGCAAAATTTAGATCTTCCAGGTAATTCTTGTTGTTCCATCTAATGCCAATATTGCCTGTACAACAACTTAAGTAATCCTGCTCAAAATTCTCCAAACTGTGACATCAAAATGGAAACATTTAATTAAAATTTCCAACTAATCCTTTTTTGTACTTCAATTTGATGAACTTTGAAAATAACAATCATATCACTTCCAAATATGATATAAAGTCGACTGAATGTGATAACAAATAAACAGATATTTATTATAAGGGTAAAACTCCAAAGCAAGGAACAAATCATAGAGAAATTGGTGTTTTAAGAATATAAGGAAAAATCACAAGAAAGTAAAGAAAAAAGATAGGCAGCCCAAGTGGTAAAGTAAGCTTTGATCTTACTGCACAGCATCATGATATTTTTGTAAGTGATATTAAAATATCTGTGCTCATGTACATTTAAAGTTATATAATAACATTACTTACGGTAACGCTGCCAAGTGCATGCAGCATTTCATAGCCAGGACAGCTGAGAGGTTTCATGCCTGTAAACATTTGCCAAAAACTCCTTAAAGTCTCCTTCCAAGAGATACTTAAATGGGCATCCTCCACAGAGATGCTGCTGCAACTGCCAAGACTTTCAGTAGAATCTTTCAGGTCCTGGATTAAATTATACAAGTCAACAATCATCAGCATCATCAAGTACCAAGCCTGCTGGCGTAGGTGATCATCTCTCTCCACAACTTTCGATCATGACAGTTATTTATCATTTCTGTTGCTGACCTTCTGCCACGCCATTCTCTTAAGCTGTCTGGTATCTTTTCTCTTTGCTTCCCACTATCTCTTCGTCCCTCAATTTTCCCAGTTGTTACAATATATTCCAGTTGTTCTCTTCTCATTACATGGCCAAAAAATGATGATTGTTTCTTCCTAATATTGGAAATTAGCTCTCTTTTTGCTTTGGCCTCTTTCAGAACGTTTTCATTACTCTTCTCAGCTGTCCATGATATTCTCAACATTCTTCTGTAAAGTCAACAATAGAGACAAGTAATACCTTATAGATTACATCTTTTTCATAAACATAGTAGACGGGGGCTGGGTGGTCTAGAGCTATGATGGCAGTCACTAGACAAGAAGGTCACAGATTCAAATCCAAACACAGGAAGTGGGAATTTCTCATTTTAAATCTAAGGTTTCTTTGTAGCTTTACCCTTTCCAGGTTTCTGGGTAGAGAGATAAGTTTAACCCTCCCAGAAAACAGCAAAAAACATTAAATCATGTGTGAATTTTGTGGAAATTAAAGAACTTTTGGTATGTGGAAATTGAAAAGAGTAGGCCAAAAATGGCTGCTGCCAGGGCAAATTGAAAGGAACAAAATCTAATAAAAAATGCCAAAACTCTCTATGCTAATAAATAAAAAATAAAAGTACATCTGAAGTCAGAAGGCCACGATAACTCAGTAGTTAGTGAACTGGACTACAAAGGACAAGAGGTAGGGTTTGATCCCAACCAGGCTTCCGGGTTCACCCAGCCTTAAATGGGTACCAGATATTTTTCTGCGAAAGTAAAACGGCCGGGCATAATGCCGACTACATTACCTCAAAAATCATGTTCCGAAAGTCTGTAAAATTTATGGTCACTAACACCATAGTCCCTATACACCAATTGGCGTGACAGGGTTCTTTACAACTGAAGTCAGGGAATATCTGCCTGTATGGCAAGGGACATCTGAGCATATGGCTGCCAGTGTTAAAAACAGAAAAAAGTTATATTCACACAATATTCAGTCCCTCAGGACTTTGCTAGAGATATAAAACTGGTGTACGGAAACAACAAGATACACATTAGCAGATTTTATTGATCTGTGTTTTAAACTTTATGATTTAATGCATCCATCTTCAGCAAGTATTAACTCAGGACTGCTTCACAAGTCACTGAGTTTCTGCAACCTTTTGGTAAGCCAGCAATCGTTCGTATTCAGAATTGTCTCTGCTGTGACAGTAATCTTATCAGACAAACACTTTTCTATGTTGATTTGTATCAAGTTTTCCTTCTCACAGGTGGATTGTCCACTAAAACTATCATGCTTCTCCTGCATGGATCAGCTTGTGCTTAACCTGGATGTTATCCCTCAGTGTGATGATGATATGTGTCTTGACCCTCGGACTGATGTTCTTGAAGTCAACAAAAGAGAGTTCAAGTCCGGTAACCTGTGGACACCACATTAAAGCCGGCAACCATCAGATAACCAAGACCTCACCTTGATCTCCCAGCTGGTCTTCCTGGTAACATTATGCATCAAAACAGGCTGTCTAACAAAGGTCAGGATTGCTGTTATCACCAGAGTGATGGTGTTTTTGATACAGAAGACCTAACATTGCATAATTATAGACAAGTTCCAATTTCACCTGAGGAACCCAAGAATTCAAGAAAGCTATTACAGCCATCAATTACACTATCTTGGGTCTGAGAGATAGGAACTTGACTTCATGGCATTAGAAGAGAAAACAAGAGAAGTCAATGAAGATATAACTGCTCTAGGTTATTCATTACATGATAGATAATAAACTAATACTTCTGTGTAATGTGATGCAGCACACAAAATGTGTCCCTGTTTTACTGGAAAAAAGGAGACTGAAATGGGTACAAAGAGATGTCTCACTTTCACATTTTGACTTAATACTTTCATTTCTGACCTTTTTGGGGGGCTCGGTAGCCTAGTTGGGAAAACCACCCAACTTGGCTACCGACGTTCAGACAATCCGTGTTCGATTCCCGCTGGAAGCAGTGTGAGTTGTACTCGTGATTGGAAAAAAAATACCCCCATGGTTGACCCAGCCATTGGCAGAAATGGGTACCAGAGTATTTCTCTGGGAAGGTGAGGAATATAGCATTGCATCGTGAGTTTCGATGCTTGAAGCGGCACTATCCAGAAATCTCCGAACATTTCTGGATAGGCAGCCAAGCACATATGGGTAAAAACTCTACCTCGCGTGCTAAGACGCCGGTTCAAGTCTCGTACTTTACCTTTATTTCTGACCTGTAAGCATTACTTTGAAAGCTCACCTTTTCTAGGACTTGCTGTATTCATAATCTATATTTGTATTTGTCTCCCAATGAAGATTTTTTTAATTGATAAGTTGGTTTGTGCAATCTTGTCTTATCTGCAGAATCCAATTGTTAGTTATTTTCTTGAATCTAAACTAGATCTGTCCCTGCTGCAGTTCTGATTATAATTCTTTGGTTATGGAAGGCCCCTGCATCACTGCAAAAAAATTAAAAATCCATAATTGTTCAACCGCCCGTGCCGGTGGAATCACCCGAATTACTATCTCATCTCCCAAACAAAGAAAGGTAGCTGTAGTCCCCATCATAGCAGTCTTAGCACACGCCAAAAGATATAAGGTGAAACCGCACAGAAAGTGAATACAGTCAACTGTTCCCTGTCATACGATATCATCATTCATTGTAAACAATTGGAATATCAAAACATTATCAAAACAGATGAAACACACAGCTCACGGTGTGCACAGAGCACCTAACTCAGTAGCTCCTGCCTATTGCAATCAAATGAGGAGACTATCAAAGACTGACAAAGGAAGAGATACAAGGACAACATGAATGTGTCACTAAAACAATGATTTCCTGATATTGACAGGACAGCATGAACACAGACTAAAGGTAAAAATATTTAAAAACATAAAGAATAAATAGCATTACCTGCAGTGAACGAAAAATTTCATAAGCAGCAAAAATATGAGCCTGACCAAATGTGTTGACCAACGCCCACATAAGGGGAAGCAGAACAGGAACCAATGGAAGGATGCCATGAATCTGATTGGATGATTAAATCTCTTTAACAAGTACAGAGTATAACAATTGGTGCATGAGCAAATAATAAAACTTTATATTTATTACTAATAAAGTTTGAACCAAGTCTAAAACTCTCATCGACCCAACCGAAGGCTAAGTTAGAGAGTAATGCAATAACAGCAAGGAGGAACAACACCCCCCCCCCCAAAAAAAAAACTCTCAAACAATATGACAGATTTAAACAATTTGTTCCTGTACAATGTTACTGGATATACTATACTGCCATCTTTTTCTTTTTATTTCTAATTTCTCCTGAACTGACACAAGTTGATTTTGTTCATGTTCACAAAATAATCCTGGTTGCCATCTGTATACGTACACTTAATGATGACCATCTTTATTACATTTTTTAAAAATCTACTACAAGCCCAGTGGCATTGTGGTTAGTGCGCTTGCCTATTGGCATGAAGTTCAGGGTTCAAATACCAGTTGAGACTACATTTTTTTCTCACCTAAAAGGCTTCTGGAATCCACCCAGTCACTTTAAGTTGGTACCTGAGATATTCTCAGGGAAAAGAGGCCACAAAGAAGGAAATTGGCCACCCCATTTCATAAAGCTGAGACAATGAAGTCACTAACAGTTCTTATTCTGTGATCATGGCTCATTCAGACTAGGACTCTCTCATGAAGTCAGCCGTCTGTTTAAGTGATTCGGTTGCCCCATATAGTTTCTCTTCCAGTGAGGTGGGTGTGAGCCACATTGTCCTCCTCTGGCTTGTGTACTGGGGGTAATCCTGTAGAACGTGTTTTGTTGTCATGTTATCCAGGATGCAGTGGCACAGGCTGGTAGTTCCTATTTTGAGTTTGGTGAACATGTGGTTTCTCATTCTGTTGTGGCTAGTGGGTAGGCAAAGTATGATGACTTGATCCCTCCTTGATAGTTGGAGGTATCCGTCTCTTTCTCGTTATACTTTGGGTGTTCTTATTTCCATTTTTCATGGAACTGGCCTTTAATGATGGATTTGGCTTCATCATAGCTGACCAGATGGTTCTCTCGTGGTGATTTCCCTTCCTCCTTAGCTAGTTTGTCTGCGCGTTTGTTTCTGTGTATTTACAGTGTGATGGTATCCACTGGATGACCACTCTTTGGAGGTTATTGCACAGTTGGGTTGTTCTCAAGTCATCTAGGGTTGTTCTCAAGTCATCTAGCTCACTGTTCTTGGAGGTTTTTTTTAGAGCTGTTGGAAATGACAGTGCATCAGTCATTATCACCAATTTCTTGTGCACGATATTTTTGTGTTGGATAGTCAGTTTTGCAGCATCTTCGAGGGCTTCAGTTTCTGCTTTATAGTTCTTTGAGAATTTCCCTGTAGCTATTTTGTGTTTGTATCAGAGCCATCCGTGTATATGTGTGACCAGGAGTCCTGTGGGTAGTTGTCGTTTGTGTTTTACTAAAAGTTCATTATTTAATGGCAACTGCTAGAGCACTATGTTTACCTTACCTTTACAATTCACTCATTCATAAAACTGATATTTATTAACAATGGTCTCAGTTAGTTTGTGATATTTTAAAATGCAACATTCTATATTAGATAAAACAATAACATATTTATGGCATTAAGTAAAGGAGAATGAACTTACAGCTTACCTGATCAATAAATAAGAATTAATGTATTTCAAAAATAAAAAAACACAACCATATAACACCTTCAGAAAATGAATGAATGCATAAGTTTATTTTAAAAAGCAAGTCGTAGGCAATCAACTCTTATTAGGAACTAATTTGATATTTTCAGCAACTGTGTGTGATTATGGTAAAGACATTTTGGAGCAGGCAATGATTGCTTGTGTTGACCCAAAGACTGAAGGAATACAACTCTTCATGAGTGCCACCCTTAAAGGAACATTAAGTGGGCATGTAAGCGTTGTGTTGGAGTTTGCAGTAGAACTGCAATATTTACGTCTTTTGGTCCAGCACATCTGACTTCAGCATGGCATTTTTGAGTACCAGGTTGTCTTTCCTCTCGATCCCTAATCACTTGGCCAGACGCTACTGGTTAGTCTGTTACTAGAGACACCATGAAAAGGGAGAGTAGGATCTTGATGGTTCTGATTCACAGATCCTAGCACAAAACCTTCAGCTATGATTCACTGGCAGTTTTAGCTCTGCTGCTGTCAGGTGCTTTGGCCTCTGTAGCCTATGATGTTATGGTTATGCCTAGTCAAAGGCCATGGTATTCACTGCAAACGAATTAAAATCCATAACTGCTCGACCACCCATTTCAGTGGAATCAAAATTAAAACTCATCTCATTGAAGGATCCAAACAAAATGAGGCAGCTGCAGTCCCTATCATAGCAGCCAAAGCACACGCCAAAAGACATAAAGCCAAGCGGCACCAAAAGTGAACGCAGCTGAACTGTCCTTCGTCATACAATATCATCATTCATCATAAACAAGACAGAGATCATAAAGATAAATTACACCTGGAGATGTTTAGAAGAGACACCAAAGTACAGAAAGGATTATAAAACTGTTGTTGATATCCCAGTGAAGAGTAAATAAAGGCAAGAACAGAATAGAAAATATGTTCTGTGGTAACAGTTAATAATGATAACTAACCTGTAAAACTAGAATTAGCTCAGTCCAGTGGCCACTTGTCTTCTCTATATACATATATCTTATGGTGTTGAAGGCCAAAAAAATTAACTGAAATAAAACAACAAAAATATATAAATTAAATTACAGTTTACATGCAACTTTAAATATAAATTTGCAGGTGCAGCACATTTCATTGGATTCAAGATTTCATGACAATGTGAAATAATTTATTCTTTTTTTTTTTTTAATGTAAATTTCAGTTTTATCTTCTTCTTCTTTCCTTCCTCACTTACCTTTCAGCATTGAGGGGAGATATAGTTTGCAGTCTTTTGCTCTTCTGTTGGATTCTCCTGCTCATATGTTTCCTAATGTTTTTAAAATTTCATCAATCCATCTTTTCCATGGTTGGACTTGAGTCTCGTTTTCTCAAAAAGTTTACTGAAGACTCATTGTGGTGTTCTTTGATTTTTCTCAATTCTCTTCTCATGTAAATTCTTATAGATTTCCAAAGACACAGAAGCAGTGTTGTCCTAGCAGACTATATATTCTCTCTGGCTTTCCTGTAAAGTGAACAGCCTAAATCATGTTTTCATTAGCTTCTTGTCATTGTCTGCAAAAGCACATGTCTGTCTTACCAATCTCATATCTTTTGTACTTTCTTTCCCACGACCAAATACCAATAAATCAGTGATAGGCCAACACACTTTGTGACATCTGAGGCATCCTTCTCAGGGTACCTCATGTCTGGCCAACACCATGCAAGTATGTCTACAGTTCTCCACTATGGTATTTATCTCTTATAGTATGCCATTTTTTCTCTAGACTTTGCAAAAGGAACATCATACATTCGGATCCATTAGCACCACAATCTCTTTCCTGATAACACACACTATCCCTTTAGACTTTGTGGCAATCAATGTCTTTACAAGGTTTCTAAGTGAAATTCAGTTAAAATCAATGTATGTAATCATCTTGTACATATCTGTTGTCATGTCATACTGACAAAGATCTGTAGCCAAAACAATTATAATTTTGTATTGTTTTCTTTTCAGTAAGCTGCTATTTACAATTTTATATTTATTTCTCCATGTTTCATCCAGATTTACAGTGACTTTACATAATACTCTAAATGTATGCCTATCTTTCCCCTGATAACATAGCAAGACCCCAGTTTTGTGCACAAACTTTGCAGCAAAGATGAGAGCCAGCCAGGTAATTTCCAAAAATGGATTAATTATTGTGAAAGATGAAAGGAGTTACAATTTTATTTTATAAACCTGGCCTAGACAGCAGCATATCACATATTTTTTTTTTCAAATCGCCAGGTTTCTTTTACATGCTCAGCTTTAACACGGAACCTCCTTTTTATCATCTATCTCTAATAAGACCTGGTATTTGATATCCCCTATCTTGAGGTCTGGTGGCCATTGAAAAAAAAATCCAATCATGAGGTTCAAATTGAAAGTTTTAAGTCTAGTGCACAGTAATTTCTGTAATGGTTTCTGAACCCTTCCTTAGCATGGTAATTATCCAATTCTATTGTATACATGTTATCACTCAGTGCATTTACTCTTGATTGCAAATGTTGTATATTTCTTCACACACTTATGTTTGGCCAAAATATCCTCATCTAGAATGTTGTATGAAATGATGTAAATGCATCTATTCATTATCATCAAGTACCATGCCTGCTGGTGCAGGTGATAATATCTCTCCACAACTTTTGATCTCAACAGTTATTTATCACTTTTGTTGTTCACCTTCTGCCAAGCTATTCTTTTAAGCTGTCTGGTATCTTTTCTCTTTGCTTTCCTCTATCTCTTCTTCCCTCAATTTTCACTTTTGTTACAATATATTCCAGCTGTTCCCTTCTCATCGCATAGTGTTTCTTCCTAATATTGGAAATTAACTCTCTTTTTGCTTTGGCCTCTTTCAGAACATTTTCATTACTCTTCTTAGCTGTCCATGGTATCCTCAACACTCTTCTGTAAAACCACATTTCTATAGCCTCCAGTGATTTTCTTGTCTGTTGTTCTATTGTCCATGATTCACATTCATATGTTAAGATCTATTTTAAAATGCTAACTTTTAATACTTACAAATATTGCAGGCAAAAGAATACGTTCCATTAAAATGTTGCAGACAGTATGGCGCTCATTTTCCATAAAACTAACAGATTTGGTTGGATTGTCTTTTAACATCACTCTGTGGTGGTAACAAAGTTGAAAGGTAAATCAGTTGATTCTACAATGAGACAAATATGAGCAAATATAAATTGGTGTCAATATTTAAATAAAGCTGGAGTGCGGCAAAACTGCACATCTGAGATATCAAAAGAATGTAAAACAAAGCTTATTGTTATGTTGCTAATAACAGATGAACTGGACTACTAAGGGATGAGAAGTCAGGTTAGATCCCAATCAATAGCTTATGGGGTTTACCTGTCAAGCATTGACATTTGAATTGCTAAGTTTGAGTGGCTTAACACACCCACTCTTAAATCTTCTTCTTCTTTCCTTCATTTGCCTTTCAGCGTTGAGGGAACTCTTAAATGGCTACTGGATTTTTCTGAGAACAAAAAGGTAACCTGATATGATAGGACCACATCTCCCATAAAGTGTGCTATTGGTCAAAGAAGATTATGGTCACTAATACCACATGTCCCCTACACTTTAAGGTGTGGAAGAAACCCATTATTTTTTCTTATCATTTTATATATATATATATATATATATATATATATATATATATATATATATATATATATATATATATATATATATATATATATATATATATATATATATGTGTGTGTGTGTGTGGTCTCTAGTGTCTTGACAGAGGTTAGCAAGCAATCATGATTAGTCAGTAGATTGGTCTTAATGAAGATAGAACAGTCATTTCCGTTTGTCTATTATGGCAGGGTGAATAATATGGAGATCGTGCTCTGCCCAAAATGCCCTAGCACCCTTCTGACTCATCTTTAAAGTGTCGAAAGGAAGGGTAAGGTCCCTTTAAAGTGTCGAAAGGAAGGGTAAGGTCCCTTTTTAGTGTGTGCATGTTGATAGTTCCCGTTACATGCTGGTTTTATACATGCCTAGCTCAACCTTGTATTAATCCTATTTGGTCTCGTATTTTGAAATGGTGCAGCTGCAGAACAGTATTCTCAGCAATAGTAGTGCCAATATTAAACACACAATCATTTAAGATCCGCAAGACATGTCTTTGTGTCCCCTTCATAAGCACCTCTGAGGCTAATCTATAAATTAATTTGGTGCTGCAAACTTCTCCATAACATGTACAGTAAATCCACATGACTTTTTCAAGTTTTAGATCTCTATACCAAGATGGAGGTATTATTTTTCTCCAGCTTTTGTATACAACCATTGATCAGAGGTTTAACAAGCCACTATCGTAAAAATGATTTTGTTAATGAAACATAGACCTGATACAGAAGTATCTTGGTCTATGCTCTATGGGCTGGCTACGGCTCGAAAGGTCAGTATATAGATACATTGTATACATATTATTTTACATTCTTACATTATACATTCATACCACAGGCATCAGTTCAATAAAACTTATTGCATACACAATATTAAATAAAGAGATTCTCTCCACAGCTTAAGATGTATGGGGTATGTGGCGTTATTGTGTCCATATTTTTCAATGGCCAACAACAATTTTATATGGGAGATGCTGTCTGCATCATGTCAGTATGCCCTATTTTTTTGTCAAATCTGGTATCTATTTAAGGTTGTGTGAAACTAGCGGTCATTGACTGGGATCAAAACCAATCTCTTACACATTATTAAGGAAACAATACATAAGTGCATCACCTTTTTCATGGAAGCAGTGTGAATTGTACTTGTGGTTGGGGAACAAAAATACCCCCACTGTCAATCCAGCGACTGGCAGAAATTGGTACCAGGGTATTACTCTGGGAATGTGAGGAATGCCACCTCGCTTTGTGAGTTTCGATGCTTGAAGCAACACTATCCAGAAGTCTCGGAACACTTCTGAATAGGTGGCCGAGCACATGTGGGTGAAACTCGTTTGCTAAGACGATGATTCAAGTCTTGTACTTTACCTTTAAACCATGTTCCTTTTTTTTTTCACTTTAACTCTTTCCGTACATTTCGCCGTACTGTGTGTCATGGCGATTTCGGTTGCGTACGTTTCACCGCATAGTGCGTCATTCTCAATTTGATTAGTGTGAACCGTCATCAAGCCATATTCTTTTTACATGTCTTGTATCGTCTTAGTATTGATGAAATCTAATACCTTGTTCAATTATCTAAAAATTAATATATAATATGTTATTTGTTTGATAAATATAAATATGTAGATTGATTCTTTAAACCATGAAAGAATTGTCTCTGAACATCTATTCCGTTGCTTCAGTAAAAAAGCTACCATACGGAAAGAGTTAATAGTACTCTTTTGTAATAAAATGCTTCCATTGTTTTATTCTAGTAGCAAAAATTTGCTGGATTTTCATTCAACATTAAATAAATCAGATATATTTCAAATTTGTTTTGTTTATTTGTGTTTACTGTTTTTGTAAACTTCACTTCATATTTACAATTTTATTTTTTATTTAGCAGTGCCATTTTAATTGTTTCATTTGACTCATATATTTATCATTCATTTGTGTCAGTTAGCTCAACTGTATCATCATCAAGTACCGGGCCTGCTGGCGTAGGTGTCTGTCCACAACTTTCGATCTCAGCAGTTATTTATCATTTCTGTTGTTGACCGTCTGCCAAGCCTTTCTCTTAAGCCGTCTGGTATTTTTTTCTTTTTACTTCCCTCTATCTCTTCGTCCCTCAATTTTTCCAGTTGTTATAATATATTTCAGTTGTTCTCTTCTTGGTCAAAAATTGATGAATTCCTGAATTCCTCTGATATAAGTAAATCTCAGTGCAGGACTGACTAAAAAAATGATTCTGTAAACTAGAAATCAGTACCTGAAGTTCTTAATTATTGGAGTTTCCTTCAGAATAAACTTCTTTGTGGACAACGGTGTACGAGGCTGAGGTCCTTGACCCTTTCCCTGTGGTGTTTCAGAAAAGTACATCTCACCAGCTTGTAATTCAAAGTCACCCTGCAGCGAGAACAAACCTTTATAATTATTATTGATAATGACAATTGAATTTGTTTTTCTTTAGGAATCAGTACTAAAAGTACTCATCACCATCATGTGCCGTACCAGTTGGCATTGGCGATCATGTCCTTCCACAATCTTCTGTCTACAGTGCATCGTATGAGTTCTGTTGTTGACTGCTTTCCATGCCATGACACCAAGCTATCCAGTATTTTCTCTCTTTGTCGTCCACGATCTCCTTTCCTCCGCTAGTCTTCGGGACACCCTTGGGCAAGGTGGAGATCCTGTTTAGTCCCCCTACCAGGGTTATGTCAAGCCATTGGAGCAGGTGGTGGATGGTGTTGTGGGAGCAGCCGACAAGTAGTGCCGGTTATGGTCCCCACACTGCCATGGCAGGCAGAAGATCTCATGTATAGAGACAATGGCTGTGATCTCCGACTAGTACAGTCACTGCCAAGAAGGAAAGGAATGGGAAACTACCTTCTTATATTGCCTGGAATAATCATGACAAACTAAAAGTACTGATATAAAAAAAAAAACTCATCAGTATGGTCAAGTTAAATGTATGGAAGTACTAACCAGGCCTAGACATGACTGAAACATGCAATACAAAGCACAATCAATGACCACCAAAAAAATAAATATATATATATTCCCATGTGTTACTAGGGCCTCATTATGAGGGAGTAAAGAATAGTGACACTGTGACCTTCCAGGCATGTTGTAAGAGGCGACAAAGGAGGTTGATCGATGGCTTAACAAGCTGTCATTGTAAAAAAAGTATTGTTATGGAAGCAGAGCCATAGAAACAGTGATCTCTGCAATATGTGCCATTTTGGCACGCAAGGTTTCTGTTTTCAAGATTGTGGTTCTGCCCTATGTGCCGTCTTCGGCTCAAAAGGACAATAGATATATATCATCATCATCATTGAGTGCCGTCTCCGCAACGAAGGTTGGCTACCATGGAGCGCCATTCTGCTCTATCTTTTGCTTTGATGGTGCAGGTTGTCATCGGTTGATTTGTCCATCTTTTGATGTTACTCGTCCATGTTAATCTTGGTCTGCCTCTGCCTCTTTTACCTTGTATTTTCCCCTCCAGGATTATTTTCAGTAGGCTGTTGTGTCTTTTAACATGGCCTAAGAATCGCCATCTAAGAATCCTAAGAAATTAGAACAAGACAAATGCGATTCTTGGGCCATGTTAAAAGACACAACAGCCTACTGAAAGTAATCCTGGAGGGGAAAATACAAGGTAAAAGAGGCAGAGCCAGACCAAGATTAACATGGACGAGTAACATCAAAAGATGGACAAATCAACCGATGACAACCTGCACCATCAAAGCAAGAGATAGAGCAGAATGGCGCTCCATGGTAGCCAACCTTCGTTGCGGAGACGGCACTCAATGATGATGATGAAGAATCGCATTTGTTTTGTTCTAATTGTGTTCAGAAGTTCTCTTTTCATTTTTAGTTGTTTTAAGACTTCATCGTTTGTTTTCTTTTCCTTCCATCCAATTCTACCTATTCTTCTATATATCCACATTTCAAAGGCTTCAATTCTCTATGATGTTTTTAAAGATTTGCTCAGTGTATAGATTGAACAAGCTTGGTGATAGGATGCATCCTTGTCTTACTCCTCTTTTTATATCAATGGGTGTAGAGAACTCTTTGTTATATTTTATTATTGCTGTTTGCTCCCAGTATAGATTGCATATTAGTCGTATATCCATGTCATCTAGATGTATCTCTTTTAGGCATTCTATAAGTTGTTTGTGGTGTACTCTATCAAAAGCTTTGGTGTAGTCTATGAAGCACACACACACACACACACACATATATATATATATATATTTATATATATATATGTGTGTGTGTGTGTTTATATGTATATATATCTATCTATCTATTGACCTTTCGAGCCGTAACCGGCCCATAGGGCGTAGACCAAGATACACCTTCTCCTATATGAATTTTTGTTCTAGCAGTTTTCTTTTAAAGATATTTTATCAAATCTCGCCATCTGTCTCTGTTCTGTGCAAGCAGTTCTATCTCATTGAGGGAGCCGATTCCTGCTGCTCTTGCCTCTCTCATCAATGTTCTTCTCAGTGTCTCCCTGGGTCTTCCTCTTTTTCTTTTACCTGTTGTTTCCCATATGAGGGCTTGCTTTGCTATTCGATTATTATCTCTTCTCATCACATGTCCAACGTATGACCATCGTCTTTTCTTTATTACTGAAGATATTAGTGGTTGATTGGCGATTTCTCTAATTTCCTCGTTTGTTTTGAATTCGTTCCATTCTATACCAAGTATTTTCCTTAGACATTTATTTTCGAATGCGTTCAACTTTGTTTCTATATCTCTTGTTGTTTTCCAGCTTTCACACGCATACGTAAGGGTTGATAGTACATTTGATTTGAATAGCCTAAGTTTTGTGTTTGTGCTAATGAGTTTTGATTTCCACAACTTTTCAAGGCTTCTGAAAGACATTGCTGCTTTAGCCAGTCTGATTCTAATTTCTTTGCTCGTATCCCCTTCTCGATCAATGTGACTTCCAAGATAGATGAAGTGATCGATCTCTTCTACTGGTTTGTTTTCCATGTATATTTTGTCACTTGTTGGAATTAAACTTTTCATGACTTTAGTCTTTTCATGATTGACCTCAAGCCCAATTTTGCTGGCTATTGATGATAGTATCAATAGATCTCCTACCTGTTCCAGGCCAGCGCATTTCGCTTAATCCTAAAATATCTAGATCGTATCTGTCCATCTCGCTCGCGACCTGTGCATGTTTCGTCGGAGCGGCCATTGTTCGCACATTCCAGAATCCTATTTTTGTTGTTGTTTTAGGGCCGAAAAAACTATCACTACTATCTACTGCTAATTTACACATTCTGTATCAGGTCTACGTTTCATTAACAACATCGTTTTTACGATAGCGGCTTGTTAAACCTCTGATCAACGGTTCTATACCAAGCCGGAGAAAAATAATTCCTCCATTTTGGAAACAACCGGAAACCTTTCGTATATATAAACCTTTGTATATATATAAACAATAATAACTCCTATATTTTCTTCACAATTTCTGTTTTATATTTAATTTGTCTATTTATCCCAAATTGACTCCATATCTCACATATTGAACCACATGTTCTGCTATTATGGTCCAATTTCCTTAACTAATACTAATGGGAGATTGTTCTTGCCTCGAGACCAACCAGTCCCCTAAGCTCAGAAATACAAGTAACTGGTAACTATCAACCTCACAGTTCTTCATGATGCACAAACTTTCAATAAAAAAACTTAGAGAACTTGTATCTTCTTTATGATCAACTTTCCTGCTCTCTATGAATGCACCCCCCACAACTGAAATCGCGCGCGCCAGAATGTTTTTGACATATCTATGTGGTTTGCTTCAAAGTTGGTCATTAATATTTTGTTAATCCATCTTTTCAAAAGTCTCCCTTTCTCTCTTTTGTTGCTGCATCTGGGTGTGAAATTTCTCTGCAAAATTTCTTACTCATCTACTGAATTATCAAACTCCTTCAACAAAATCACATTTATGCAGTCATGCACATTTGTTCTTACTGTCATCATTATATTGATTTCTAAATCTCTTACTCATCTGTTTCTCTGTTTTCCTTTGTTCCACTTTTCTGTAGTTTCTCACCAACTGATGCCAAAGATTATTTATAGAACAAAGTCCTTTCCTCATCTTCCTTCAATGATCAACATTTGCTATACATTTAGACAGGCAATGAACATAAACTATACGGTGCACTTAAGATCTCTGCTGGTCCCCAAAGTCTGTTATGGTGCACTTGAGATCTCTGCTGGTCCCCAAAGTCTGTTATGGTGACTTCTGAAGACCAAACTTTCTTTATCTGGCAGTTGAGTGTAGTGTTGTCCTGAACATGTACCTGGAGTACATGTTTAGGAAACAGCCTGATTTTTGCTAAATAGGCCAAAGGGTGTTAACTCACAGACCACTAAATCCTAACAACAACATTTGTGCCAAATAGGCCACAGGGCATTAACTCGGAGGCCACTGGATCCATAACAACAATATGCGTACTAGATAAAAAGATTTCTGTTAATGCCAAAAATAGAATTCACAAGCTCTGAACATTTTTTTTTAAAATATGCCAAAAATATTGTGTTAAAATTGTACTTTAATGTACAAAATCTCAGATTTAAAAAAAAACTGTCTCATTACCTCAAGTGCCTGGCATTGTCCTGGAGCTGCATGGCCAGGTCTCATGACAACAACATCCCCGCAAACTAAAAGAGCATGAGGCACATTTACGAGAGTGCCATCTCGAATACACCATTGTAAGGAAATACAGGGAGAGAGTGGCATGTATACATTAGGGAAGCTGTCTGACTTCCAGCTCTTCCTGTTTGCTGCTTCTGTTCAAGTTAGATACAAGAGTTGTTAAGATTTTAAAACTGAAATGTCAGTAAATTAACAGTCATATTTTGGAAAGCATTGGATTATCAATTTGTTACATCATCAAATCTGAAAATTAGAAAAAAGCAAAATAAAAACCGTGATACTGAGTAAAACAATCAATCAAAGGAACTATCTGGAAATATGCAAAAAGTTACCATCATCATTACTATCAAACATTATTGTCACTCCTTGAGTGGATCTTGAGAGCCGCGATAGCTCAGTGGTTAGTGAACTGGACTACAAAGGATAATAGGTTTCCAGGTTCACCCAACCTTAAATGAGTACCAAATTTTTTTCTGGGAAAGTAAAGTGGTACAGGCATAATACTGACCACATTACTCCAAAAATCAGGTGCTGAAGGTTTATAAAAATTATGGTCACTAATACAGTCGAACCTGTCTAAGGCGACCATTCACGGGACTTTCAAAAACTGGTCCCATAGGACAGGTGGTCCTGCCTCACAGGTTTCACATAATAAATAGAGCGATAAAAAAAATTTTATCCTAAGCACTATGAAAACTAACCTGCAAATCAGCGTAATCCATGAGTAGAACATAGTGCACATGTCGGTCTACAATAGCCACTGGTTGGACACTTTTCATAAAACACGATAGTTAAACACACAAAAATAAAACACACATACACAGATTCCACTTATACTGTACATGTATCACTTTTGACTTGAAAAAAAATCCAATATGGTAGTCTGTTGTTTGACAGATGAAATAAACGATAAGTTCAATTTTTCTCTCAAGTCCATGATAACGTCTAGTATGTCAGATCTCCCGTTTGTTATTGAATAGGTGCGCAGAAGCTCCAAAGCATTATGTGCATCTGCGATAGTGTATGTTTTCTCAATGTCAGTAGAATCTTGTTCGTTGTCTGATTCACTATTCACATCCTCAGCAGCTTAAATTGCAGTGGCAGGAAGATCCCAGTTTGTTTCTATTGTGTTGCAAGTTTGGAGCCCTGAATCAATCATGGAGATGTCTGTCAATTGGTATCCAAACAATTCTTTTGAAAGGTTATCCAAAGCAGTAGAAATTGCAGTAGAAACAATTTGCACGTCGGTCTTTGATGCAGATTCCATGTGCGTCAGAGAATATGCGTGTGTTTCAGCAGGACAATGAAAACCTGCTTTACAGAAACACTTAAGGATGGTTGAGTTGTCCACTTCTTTCCATGCTGCAGCAATCCAGTAGACTACATCCAGTAAATTGACCTGTTTCATGAGTTCGGTTCCGGAAGCATCCTTGTTTGATTCCATGACTGTGATAAGATGTAGAAGCTGTTTTTGTCTAAACTTTAATTTAAATGTCTGAATGACACCCTGGTCTAGGGGTTGAACTAATGCAGTTGTGTTGGGTGGCAGAAACTGCAGCTTAACATTCTGTAGCTCGATCTTGGGATGACAGGTAGCGTTGTCAACAAATAAAATAATGTGGCGCTTTTTTTTCTGCATCTTACGGTCAAAACTTTTCAGCCAATCTTCAAATATAGCTGCAGTCATCCATGCCGTTTTGTTGTTTCTGTAAATCACTGGCAGTGTGTTTCTGTTGATGTTTTTAAAAATCCTAGGGTTAGCAGCTTTCCCAATCACTAAAGCCGGTTCTCGTTCCCCCAACATGTTAGTGCATAGCATCACTGTTATTCGCTCTTTGCTTTTTTTACCCCCAGCGCATTTTTCTCCTTGACAAAAAATGTTTTGTCCGTAGTCGCTTTGAAAAATAACCCGGTTTCATCTAAATTAAAAATGTCTTGAGCAGCGTAACCATAGCATATCTCGGATAATTTAGAAGTCCAGTCAGCCGCAGCACTCATATCTGAATCACCGACTTCGCCACATTGCTTACCAAACACAAGATTGTGTCTTTTAATGAAGGCCTCTAACCAGCCGTTCGATGCTTTAAAGACTGAGTTTTCCAATTCTTTTGCAAACTGTAAAGCTCGTTCTTTGATCATCGGCCCAGATAACGGAATTTTTCGTGCAAGTGCTGATTGACACCATTTCCAACAAAGTGTATTTATGTCTTCATTTCCCGTTTTCCTGCTATTCCTTCTTTTCATACTTGGTGCATTATTTTCAAAGTCATTCATATACTCGGCTTTTCTCTTTAACGTACGTAAAATCTGTGTCTTTCCCACTCCAAACTCTTCTGCCAATAATCGCGAACTTTTACCTTGCTGATTTTGTCGAATCACTGATATTCGTTCTTCCAGCGTTAATGCTTTTGGTTTTACACTTTTGACACTGGCCATTTCCTATATTGTGTGTAACACTTTTAAAATCCACAAAAATAATTCACTGAGATACTGTACATGTACGTGAATACACTCTAAGCGGGCAATGACTAATTCTTTAGTTAATTCCTGTAATTTATACGGGCCACGCAATGGTCTACTCTGGTCTAGACGGAACCGCGAAGTGATGTCACTTCACGAATCATAGATCTGTGTCTGCCGTGTTTCTCACACCAGTATTGACTGATAAACGTAACACGTCCCACTGTAATCTGGGACTCACTAAATACGGGAAAACATCGACACCTGTAGACACCTGTGTCGATCGTTTATGGCTCCCAGCGAGACGAAGGACTGGCTGGTCGTCGTAAACGGGATAAATAACATTGGCGGCGGTTAATTAGCCTGGTCTCTGGTCGCGTCATACGGTGAGCGCCGTAATCAGTGTTAGCATATAGTAAAAAACTCGGGGAAATTGTAGACCCGGTCCTATAACCAGGGAAACGCTTTAAACAGGTGGTCCTAAGACCAGGTTCGACTGTACCATATTACCTATATACCACTTGGCGTGACACGACCCTCTACTTTTACTTATTTGTGTGGATCTTAAACATTTTTTATTCAGTAAAAGTTTACACTAATCTTCTCAGTTCTATCCTTGTCCTTCCTGATCCACTCAAAATACTTCAATTTTCATTATACACTTCTTAAATGTCTTCTTTTTAAATGCTTTATTGTAAATTTAAAACAAGGATATCTTGCAAGATTCAAGCTGGTTTTATATATTTTCCAGCCACCACCATCTCTTCAATTTCCTCACTAGTGATATTAGATGAAAAGAAAGAATTATCTCACACCCTTTGATATTTAGGGAATATTATGTTAGTGTCCATTTTTATTTCACCATCTGCTTATTTCATTTATTGTACAATGTTGCCTGTGTAGATCGCATGTGTGGCTATCAGGCCACTGACCATTATGAGGGAGAAAAATAAGAGCCACTGTTATCGGACATGCATTGTTGTAAAAGATGAATAAGGAGTTTGGGGACATGGACTTTGCCGATGCTAAGGAGTTTGTGCATCTGAGATTAAACCATTTTCAATGCTTTCTCTAGTGTCTGGTTCATACTGGGGAACATGCTGAGTAGGAGATTGGAGCACTATGGAAATGTCTGTTGTGCAATGAAGACTAAATATTGAATAAAATAAACATTTTCGGGGTAATGTGGACAACACTACCCCAGTGACATCTTTTCAGAAAAGAAAACCTGGCACCCATTTAAGGCTGAGTGAACTTAGAAGTCATCAAAATAAGGATTGAATGTGACCTCTGATCTTCAGCAGACCAAGTTCACTAATCACTGCTCTACAGTTGTTCTTTACTGGTGTCTGCTTTGTTCTTTTCATGAGCTTCTCATTTGTGGTCTTATTACACCAAATCATTGCTTTTATTAATTTTTTTTTTTTTACCAGGGGTGAAATAAAAACTCAGACCTTAACATCTTATGGTGACTGCTCAGGACAAGCGGTCTTTATTATTTGATATATGTCCCCTCCCCAGCAGATCCCCATACTGAGATAATGTCATAAAGATAATGTTTTCTACTTTATTTCAAAAATAAAGTTTTTTTTTTGCTTATCACTTTCATTCTATGCAAGTAAGATGTCAAAGGAGCACTTAGGCATTTACAGCATGTTCTGCAGGCAGGACAGTCAAAGAAGACAGTTGTGCATATGTTATGACAATAATGATGGAGGTGATGGCAGTGACCAGGGTATTCATCTGATTGGAGTCACAAGACTACACCAACACGTGTATACTAAGTGATTCAATGAGCATGATAAGAAAAGTGGGGGCTCTGTAAGCAGGCAGTGGGTAGAGTCATTACAGAAGTCAACAATACACAGAGTCACCTTTGTCTATGTCCCTGGACATGTGGGAATACAGGGAAATGAAAGAGCCGACAGGATGGCTAGCGGTGAAGTCGATCATTAAAGTCCTCAAGGACACAGGACTTTGACAACCATGAGTCCATGTCACTATTTCAAATGAAAGAGATAGGAGTAAAGATGGGAATATCCAGAAGCATGAGGCTTAGTGGGCGCATAAGAGGACTTATCAACCAACACAGAACTGGAGTCATCAGTTGCTAGATGCTGCGGTGCATGCTGAAGAGGGAATCTGAGCACCTATGGACATATTCGGAGTACAATGATGATAACCCACAAATAACTCTATGCAGGTCTCCATAACTAAAGTCTGTATTTTCTTCACTCTTGCTTCTCCCAGTGTACCCCTTAAATACGTCTTGATGTATGTGTTCAGCAGTCTGGGACGCCTGCCCACATTTGGCTAAGGTGCCAATCTTGAATTTTTTTATACATTGACTATGGAGTCAGCTGTGTCCTGTTTCTGAGGCATGTAATGAAAATTTGTTCCCATTTATTCGTATTATGGTAGGCATCTTAATTTAGAGTTTGTGGTCTTATAACTAATTTGGTTCTCTGTTTCTTCTGATTTTATGTAATTGGTGCATCTGCTGTTACCTGCTGCACCTACCTTAGTCAGTTAGTATGAATTCTCGCTTCCTGGTATTCCACAGTCAGAAGCTTGCTGTTTGCTTGCGTTCGCCTGATGATTAAAGGAGTACACCTCTTCATTATCCACCCTTAAAAGGACGTTAAGTGAGCGTGTCTGCATTGTGTTGTGGCTTGATGTACAATTGTGATATTTGCACTTTTCGACCCAACACATCCGACTTCAGCCTGACATTTTTGAGTATCGGGTTGTCTTCCCTCTTCGATCCCTACTCGCTTGGCCAGACTACACAGATTAGTATGTTACTAGAGGCACTGTGGAGAGGTGAAGCAGGGTCTGGATGGTTCTGGTTTAATGATCCTGGTGCAAACCATCAGCAGTGGGTCACTGACAACTTCCAGCTCTGGTGCTGTGAGGCATGCCTTCGCCTCCCCACAGTGAGATGGGAGTCCACAGTAGCAGAGTCACACAGTCCACACTGGATGACCTTGTAATTCTTGCAAAGTTCAGTCAATAAGGTATGCAGATGTGGTAATGTTTTGTATTTTAGTGTCTGGAGTGTTGATCTTGCATTTATCCGAAACACTAAAGCTGAGGGCCAAGATTGCTGTTCAGCAGTTTTTGTATTACCACCTTTATTGCTTAAATCTCTGCATCATAACTGTGACAGTGTTTTCCTGCTCATATCCCTAGTATTATTTGACTACTGTATATATTTCCCTGCTCCCACATTATTTACTGGATAACAAAAGCATCTCTATCTTTTTTTTTGCACAATCTTATTAAGATCTATCTAAAACCTTACCTTGTAACAAACTTAACAGCTTTCTCTTGAGTGAAATGTGCTTTCCCTTTTCCATCCTCATTTTCAAAGAAAGAAGTCCAAAATTTAGAACAATTGATGCAAGCAGAAACACTGCTTCAATGATCAACCACAATCTGCTATCAGTTGAAAATCTGTAGGAAAAATAAATCAGTTTAATCTAGTAATGTCTTCATTAGTTTAAGTGATTACAATATTCAATTTAATTTAATATTTGTAATTAACTTTTATAATTGTTCTTGTAACTTTTATAATTGTTCTTGTAACTTTTATAATTGTTCTTGTAACTTTTATACATTTTGTTCTATGTTTATGCTACAGAGTTCCACTTTACATATCAAACACACTTGTCTCATTATCATTTAGTGTCGTCTCCGCATCGAAGGTTGGCTACCATGGAGCGCCATTCCACTCTGTCTCTTGCTTTGATGGTGCAGATTGTCATAGGATGACTTGTCCATCTTTTGTTGTTACTCGTCCATGTTAGTCTTGGTCTGCCACTGCCTCTTTTACCTTGTATTTTCCCTTCCAATATTGCTTTTATTAGGCGTTGTGTCTTTTAACATGATCAAAAAATTTCATTTGTCTTGTTCTAATTGTGTTTAGCAGTTCTCTTTTCATTTTTATTTGTTTTAAAACTTCATCGTTTGTTTTCTTTTCTTTCCATACAATTCTACCTATTCTTCTATAGATCCACATTTCAAAAGCTTCAATTTTATGTTCTGTTTTCTGGTCTAATGTCCATGTTTTTGCACCATACAGGAATATTGAGAAGATGTAACATTTTGCTATTCTTAGTTTTAGCCCTGGTGTTATTTGTTTTGATGTTAGCATATTTTTCATGGCATTAAAATTACTTTTTGCCATACCTATACTTTTTGTTTATTTCAGATGTACATTTTTCATCACTGATAGTATGTCACAGGTAGTTGTAGCTCTGAACTGTCTCCAGATGTATTCCTTCAACTTTGATATTTAATTGTAGGTCTTGAGATTTTTCTTTGTTTACTTGAAACACTTGTCTACTACCAGGAATATTGCAAAGTGTGACTGTCATTATGAACATGCAGATACTTTAGTGATTCCAGACCACTCTCCCTTCAGTGGGCTATAAAATGGCCTGAAAGATGCAGATTCCCTTCAATTTCATCATTAGGCACTCACTGGTCTTTTTATTATATTAATTAATACTCAAAACCTTCTTTGTTCACCAAGGCATTGCCAACCTCTAAGTTTAACAAAAACTACTTTGTTCCAAAAGTCCTCATCATCCTAATAGCTCAATATGTCCTCACCACTCTAATAGCTCAATATCTCCTCACCATTCTAATAGCTCAATATGTCCTCACCACTCTAATAGCTCAATATCTCCTCATCATCCTAATAGCTCAATATCTCCTCATCATCCTAATAGCTCAATATCTCCTCACCATTTTAATAGCTCTATATGTCCTCACCATTTTAATAGCTCTATATGTCCTCACCATTTTAATAGCTCAATATGTCCTCACCATTCTAATAGCTCAATATCTCCTCACCATTCTAATAGCTCAATATGTCCTCACCACTCTAATAGCTCAATATGTCCTCACCACTCTAATAGCTCAATATGTCCTCACCATTCTAATAGCCTCCTGTGTGTTACTGGGGCCTCATTATGAGGGAAGTAAAGAATAGTGACACTGTGACCTTCCAGGCATGTCGTAAGAGGCGACTAAGGAGGTTGATCGATGGCTTGACAAGCTGTCATTGTAAAAAGTATTGTTATGGAAACAGAGCCATAAGTTTTGGAAGCGGCGATCTCTGCAATAAGTGCCATTCTGGCACGCAAGGTTTCTGTTTTTGAGGTTGTGGTTCTGCCCTATGTGCCGTCTTCGGCTCGAAAGGACGATAGATAGATAGATTCTAATAGCTCAATATGTCCTCACCATTCTAATAGCTCAATATGTTCTCACCACTCTAATAGCTCAATGTGTCCTCACCACTCTAATAGCTCAATATGTCCTCACCACTCTAATAGCTCAATATGTCCTCACCACTCTAATAGCTCAATATGTCCTCACCACTCTAATAGTTCAATATGTCCTCACCACTCTAATAGCTCAATATGTTCTCACCACTCTAATAGCTCAATATGTCCTCACCACTCTAATAGCTCAATATGTCCTCACCACTCTAATAGCTCAATATGTCCTCACCACTCTAATAGCTCAATATGTCCTCACCATTCTTTCGGCTTCATACTCTTTATACACTCATGACAAAAGAGGTAAGAAGCCTATAAAAATCATTGATGGTCCCTCTACAAGAGTGATGCTATAGATCTCTCTCAAATATAATACAGTATCAAAATTGCCATGTTAACCATCAGCGGTAATCAACTTCTCCCTCATCATAATTTTAGGTAATCCTATCAGGATTCTTTTCATCCTTCCTATGTTTAAGTCCTCCCTCTAAACAACAAAGGTTGTCAACTTTGGGAACCACTGAGATAGATTAATGACTCATACCAAGGGCGGATACTCTCTTCACAGTATTTTCCCACTACTGGGGCCCTTCGGGGGGACTTATAAAACTGAAGAATAAAGGTCACTTCATACCAATGTTGCATGTTGGATTATATTTTTGAGGGGATTTACCTGTCACCCAAAAGGAGTCATCATCACAAGAAATGTAGGTGAATTAAATCTTTAATTAATAGTATTCTGCAATTATAATTGTTATTTTACAGGCAGTATTTCTTTAGTTTCAATCTAAATCTGGACACAAAATTTGTGAAAGATATGATTTTGGGTATACCTTATTTGTTCACTCTTATAAACATACTTTGTTCATTGTGTAACAGATTAAAGCAAGTTGTGATAACTGCACCATACTTCCAGCACAGGCATTGCTGGCAGTCTGTTTTACAACATCTTTTATAAGTTGCTTTGTTGTTTGTGGACAACCAATGACTGAACGAATGCACCTCTTCATTATCCCCCCTTAAAATGATGTTAGATAGGCATGTAAGAAAGCTATGTGCCAAAATTGTTGAGAAAAGACTGAGTCCAATAATAGAGTTACAGTCAAGCGATTCTCAAATGGGGTTCTGAAAAAAAAACAGAAGATGTACTGACGCTCTATTCACCTTAAAACAGCTGGTAGAAAAGACAACAGAACACAATCAAGATTTGTATATAGCTTTCATCTAGAAGGAAAACGAGCTTCTTTTTGCAGACACTCAGGCACTAATACATGGAAAAATATAAGACCTACAAGAACACTTAAACAGACTCAACAGCTCAGGCACAAAATACAACATGAAAATCAACAAAAGAGAAGTTACGAATATAGCAAAAGAGAAACAGAACATCAACATAACTATAGATGGCAGACAACTAAAACAAGTAGAGGAATTTAAATATCTAGAAAGTCTAGTGACAAACGACAATTCACAAACAGCAGAAATAGACTCAAGATGTAACAAAGCTTCTCAAATCATTGGACAGCTACTACCACTATTGTCCAATAAGGAAATAACTCAAGAGGCAAAATTGGCACTATACAATACAACCTTCATCCCAACGTTGTGCTACCAATGCCAGTCCTGGACCCTAGATGCAAGAACAATAAGAAAAATAACATCTACTGAGAAGAAGTGTGTTAGACAAATGACAGGAAACAGCCTGAGAGATAAGATCAGACATGAAGAACTGAAAAAAAAAAAGCTAAAGAATAACCCCCGCCATAGAACATATAAAAAAAACAACAGATTAAATGGTTTGGCCATGTGATAAGACAGAGAGATCAAAACACAACACAATAAGCCTTCAATAAACGCTGCAAGAACACCAGACCCAGAGGTCGACCACGAAAAAGATGGATTGATGGAGTATTAGAAACACTAGGAAACTAGCAGCAAAATAAAACAGAAGAGCAAAACACTGAATATTATATCTCCCCTAGGTGCTGAAAGGCGAATGTGGAAGGAAAGAAGAATTAAAAAATGATATTAACTAAATTTCTGAAATAGAAACATAGCTACTAAGGACCAAAAAATTGAGCTCGATTCCCCAACCAACTGGCTTCAACTTTCACCCAGCTATAAAATGGTACTAGAGACAATACTGGCATAGTTCTAACCACTTTAACAATGTGTGATAGTCAAAGAAATATAAGTTTTAACACCGGATTCATTATGTGCCAAACTTAAAGTACAGTGGGATTCTTCCTTCTTTATGAAACAGCATCAGGGACCCTCATATATTCTGTGGTGCTTGTATGCCATGCTAAGATCTTTTCATTAGTGCAGTTTCCTCATATTCCAAAGCCGGCTTGCTGATGGAGCTACTGAGTCTAGTGCTCTGTGAACACCATGAACAGTCTTTCTCATCCAGATTATGTTTAGCTATTCCGATTGTTTATGATGAATGATAATATTGTATGATGAAGACAGATTAGCTGCGTTCACTTTCGGTGCCACTTGGCCTTGTCTTTTGGCATGTATTGTAGCTGCTATGATAGGGACTGCAACTGCCTTTCTTTGTTTGGATCCCTCAATTAGATGTTTTATTTAATACGGATGATTTCACTGGCATGGGCGGTTGAGCAATTATGGATTTTAATTCGTTTGCAGTGATGCTGGGGCCTTCGACTAACCATAACCATAACACAATTTAAAAAAAAAAAATTATAGCACAAATAACATAATCAAAATTATAATTTTATTGCTATTGCCACATACCTATCTACTTCCCCAACTGATGCTGCAACAAGCAAACAAACTGCCATCCCAAATATGCACAGAAATGATATTGGTGTGAAACAAGAAGCTTTATCCTGCATGCGAGATAGAAACCTTCTCCAGTAGGTCTTTCTAAGTTCCACCTCATGGCTACTAATCAGCTCATCTATTTCTGAATGAATCTTCTGCAAAGCTTCCACAGCAGTTAGTCCTGTCATATTTGCTTTCAGTCATTCTGAAATTCACAAGATAAGGATTTCTAAATTCTATAAACTTCAGATATCTAGAATGTTTTATTATGTCATAATCTATTATCTGCAAAAAATCAAACAGTTTGGCGACATTTATGAATTATCTGGCCAGAAAACAGATGTAACGAAGAAATTAGCAGGAACGGACTGGGGAGCAGACAGCAATATCTTGAAACGACTATACACAGGAAGAGTAAGACTAATCCTAGAGTATGGAGTCACAGTTCAGGCTACAGCTTCCAATTCACAGCTTAGCAAAATTAACAGAACACAAAACAGGGTTGCCCGTATCATCACTGGTGCTATGAAATCTACAACTCTAGAAATAGTAACAGGCCTACAACCTTTGGAAGACAGACAGAAAACTAAAGTAAAGCAACAAGAAGAGAAATACAAAAGGCTCCCTAACCATCCCATGCACCATAGAATAACCAGTTTCAGAACAAGACTAAAGAGGAGCAACTTCACAATCTCCAAAGAATTGACAACTAGCAATCTAGTACTGTCCCAAACAATGCCAAAACCCACATGCCCATCCTGTATGTCTCCATACGGGAAATATAAAATACCAGAAAATAAGAAAAACATAATAGGAATCATGAAAAAAGGCACCTAAACAGACACAGAGAGAAGCACATAGCAGAAAAACATACAACTACCCATAGGGCTCCTGGTTTCACATATACACGGATGGCTCTGCTACAAACACCACCAGAAATGGAGGAGAAGGAGTGCTCTTAAGACTGAATGTCCAGGAAGAGATTACCAAATCAATAGCTACTGGGAAATTTCAAAACAACAAGTTTTTATTGGTTTTCATTTGGTTATGAGAAAAGGTTCTTCCACGCCATTAGACATTTCAGGAATATTGGTGTTAGTGTCCATACTTTTCAATGGTTATCAGCATATGGTGTTGCAGTCAGTACTATACCAAGCAACCCTACTGTCCCATAAAAGTTAGGTACCATTTTTTTTCAGTTTGTCAGCTTTCACTTCTAACAAAGTCCCTAGAGTCTAGGAACTGAACTTTGTATATAAACCCATTTTTCCCTGGCTGCTACTTGCACAGGGTTCCCTTACTGAACAGACAAATAACTCAGACTCTGGAGGTATTCATATTTTTTCTGTTAACAAGTAATTGATGTTTCAAGCTGGGCCTTGCTGCTGAGAACAGGGGTGGTTGCTGCAGAGAAAAGTCATAAATAAAAATCCCAACTGATGCAGCTAGGATTTGAACTCGCAACCTCTCTATCTTGAGACCAGCATCTTGCCGTGAGACCAAACAATCCCACAGATACCCATTTAATGCTGGGTAAACAGAGGACCCGTCAATCAGGATCAAAGCTGATGTACTGTTGTTAGTAGTCAACTTCACTAACCACTGAGCTGCAGTAGCTTGGTTTGACAAGTAAACATTTATTTTAGATTATTAATTGAAAATAAATATATGAACATCATTCATGACTTTATGTTTTAGTAAAGTAGCGCTCTAAGCCTTGTTAGGTGTGTGGGGAATATGATGTTAGTGGCCATATTTGTTCATGACTATGGCACATCTTGGACATACTATAATCAGTGATGGAAAATGTAAAACTGAAATGGAACAAAAGAATAGGAATGGTAAAAAGTAATTTTAATGTCATGAAAAGTATACTAACATCAAAACAAATAACACCAGGGCTAAAACTAAGAATAGCAAAATGTTATATCTTCTCAACATTCCTGTATGGTGCAGAAACATTAGACAAGAAAACAAAACAGAGATTTGAAGCCCTTGAAATATGGATATATAGAAGAATAGGTAGAATTGGATGGAAAGAAAAGAAAACAAACAATGAAGTCTTAAAACAACAAAGATGAAAAGAGAACTACTAAACACAATTCAAACAAGACAAATGACATTTTTGGTTCATGTTAAAAGACACAACAACCTACTAAAAGTAATCTTGGACTGGAAAATACAAGGTAAAAGAAGCAGAGGCAGACTAAGACTAACATAGATGAGTAACATCAAGAGATGGACAAATCAGCCTATGACAACCTGCACCATCAAAGCAAGAGACAGAGTGGAATGGTACTCCATGGTAGCCAACCTTTGTTGCAGAGATGGCACTAGATGATGATGATGGCACATTATTGAGTGATGTGATCAGTATCATGCCAGACAGCCTATGTGACTACGTGTTAGTACAAAGAACTTATTAAGCAAGAGACAATGTGTACTTGCAGAAGTACTCACTTACTATTTCAATTTGGATTTAAAAACCTGTCACATCAATGGTAACTTTGAGCTCAAACACTTCAGCTCAACTGACCACTGAAATTAAAATGTAAAGATCACTCTGAAAATGTGATAGTTACGATATATCATCATTAGGCTTACATGCATTCAAAATTAGTAACAATTTTACATTTGTTAATTTATACTTACAGCGCTGTCTCCTATAATTAACCCAAGTAACTGCTTTATTGTTAATGATTATGGCTGATCTTGTTCTGATCCACAAGTCTTTTTCAATTGCCAACTTCCTTTGATTGACTCCACATTTAAATTATAGGTTTGATTTCTCATTGCACCCTAATTTGCCTTTCCTGTTAGTGCGTTGGGTTTATAACGCTGAGGATAATTAAAAGCCGGGCATCAATTGCCATTGCCAAAAGATATGATATGTGATATATTTTAGAGTTCGTGATTGTCAAGTGCTGTATCACAAGGGTCTGCCCTATGGTTCCAGTGATAACTTCTTGAACATAATATATTGAGTTGATTATTGAACCAGCAGTTTATGGGCCATTTAGTGTATTTTCCTGCTAGCATAGTCTCTCTTCTGAGGTGTCAGTGAATTATCTACCCTCTCAATTCTAAAGCATAAAAAAAAGAACTGTCACACTAATAAAACATTAGTTAACAAACATTAATCTACTGGATGATGATGAATGAAGGGGTTCATCCTTTGTTTGTTTTTTTGTCAGTCTCCTGCTTTGGAAATTTCCATTCATAATAAATGTTTATTATTACTATTACATTTAGTTGACCAACTGTAATCTGCTCCAAGATATTGTAACCTAGGCAGAGTTCAGTGCTTCCATTTCCAACTGTAAAATATGTGCTGGATACACCATAATTATCTATGGCTCAAGGTAAGTTCAAGGTATTGTAACGTCCTGAGCCACTCTGCCCACCCAATGTATAACTTTTATAAACTAATCAACTATTTTGTTTTCTCTACAGCTAAACTTAAAAGGAGTGTTCAATAATAATACATGGCTTGTGACTTGTCTTTATACTCCTTTGACTCCTTTACCAGGAGTGCAACTGAATTATAATTATCATATGCATGCATTAATGAATAAGTTAATAACTAACTGAATAGTTAACACTTAACTATCCCCTTTCTACTATAATAATATTATAATTTTCTTTTTATTATTGCAACATAATTAGGCCAACAAGATATTGTTTCCACATTTATTTTTAAAACTAAAATTTAATATTATTTATAATGAAGTATCTACAAAGCTTTGTGAAGATGGCCATGCCCACCTCCCTGGAAGAAAAACTATATGGGGCAAGCAATCGATTCACTTAAACTAAACAGACAGCTGACTTCATGAGAGAGTCTGGAATCCTACTCTGATTGAGTCTAGATCGCAGAGAGAGAGAGAGAAAGTATAAAGCCTATTCCTATATCTATCTATCTATTGTCCCTTCGAGCAGAAGACTGCACATAGGGTAGAACCACAATCTCAAAAACAGAAACTGAGAAACCTCGCATGCCAAAATGGCACACATTCAGATATTGCAATGAGTGATCACTGCCTAAGCCTTTAAAATGTATGGCTCTGTTTCCATAACAATACTTTTTTAAACAATGACAGCTTGTCAAGCCATCGATCAATCTACTCAATCTCTTACAACATGCCTGGAAGGTCACAGTGTCACTATTCTTTACTACTTTATTCATAATGAGACCCGGTAACACACAGGAAAGCCTATACAGTACAGTCTATAACTTTAATTTCAGCTTCTTTCACACTCTTCAAAGTCAAAGCAGACGATGAAACTCGCTACAACAAACATTATGTCAATTTTTGTCATTATGACTATAATAATAACATTTTCGAGAAAGTTACAAGTATTATTATGTTCGCTGCAAATTAATAATAATATTTTGGAAGCTCAGACTCAGTGAAGCTGAAGCCGGGAATTATTTTTTAAAAAAAAACAAGAACACAAGTCAAAAGTAATTATTAATCATTATGTTCGACTTAAAAATATAATAATAATAATAATAAATAATAATTTCAAATGGCGAAACACTATTATTATTATAATTATTTAATTCAAATCAATTGTCACTTCTAATCTATTTTTACACAAATAATTCAACAATGTAACAAGAACGAACACAAAAACTAAGCAGTGCATAATCGAACGTTGTGAATGCACAAACAGAAGTGAAGTAAAGCACTAAAAACCTTGAGTCTGTCCACAAGAGAGAACACATTCTGGCTACCAGTTCTAGGACAACTCTTGTCGTTTCCGCTTGGCCTCCCCTTGCCCACTAAATCGATTCCAGAGCCAGGTTAATAACGATACTATATAATATCAATAGTAATTGAACTATATAAAACAACAAGTACGTGATAATCGAATAATTGCTGAATGAGAGGCTAGGGAGGGATATTGGTTCAGGAACTAGTTGAACTCCAACTTCTCCCAGTAAAAGCTAGGAATGTCAAGAGAGCCATTACGACCCGCTACGTTTATGAGTCAAAGGGTTACTGCCCGTACCAACTAGTGGCATTAGCACACTAGCAACACATATTTAGAACTGATTTATCTAAACATCTTATTTTTTTAAAGTCAGTTTTCTTTCTCACTGATACCTAAAAGGTGTCGTGGTTTATATCATGTGTCGTTCTTGAGCTGCTCGAACTGTCTGAATTAGTGATTTTCCTTTGTTGTTACATGTCTCTGTCACTGCATCTATCCATCTTCTTCTTTTCTCTTTTCACTGATACCTAAAAGGTGTCGTGGTTATATCATGTGTCGTTCTTGAGCTGCTCGAACTGTCTGAATTAGTGATTTTCCTTTGTTGTTACATGTCTCTGTCACTGCATCTATCCATCTTCTTCTTGTTTTCTCTTTCTCACTGATACCTAAAAGGTGTCGTGGTTTATATCATTTGTCGTTCTTGAGCTGCTCGAACTGTCTGAATTAGTGATTTTCCTTTGTTGTTACATGTCTCTGTCACTGCACCTATCCATCTTCTTCTTTTCTCTTCTCACTGATACCTAGAAGCTGTCGTGGTTTATATCATTTGTCATTCTTGAGCTGCTCGAACTGTCTGAATTTGTGATTTTCCTTTGTTGTTACATGTCTCTGTCACTGAATCTATCCATCTGGGTCTTCCTCTTGATCTTTTTCCATGCATTCTCGAGAAGAATGCCCTTGATGGTGATTGGCAAGGATTCAACCTGACCAGGTGGCCAAACCACTAAAGTTGTTTTTGTTCTATATATTCTTGGCAGGGTTTCAATCACAATACACAATTTAAATAGTAACAATAGAAAACAGGACTGTCGTAATGTTCTACAAGCTACCTGAGGAGGATTGTTCCAGCAATTAAAATCAGTGGCTCATGTGCAAATGAAGACAGGGATAAAAGACAGAAGTTGAAGCTGGGTTGGTCACGTACTTATTGTGAAAACTGTAGGGAAGATGAAAGAGAAAGACAATGCGGTGGAGAATGTGATCAGTGAGGCTAGAGAAACATAGTGTGGACCAGACTTGGAAAACATGATATGAATCATTTCAGAACTAGCTAGATGGATGGACTGTAATACTGTCCTTCAGAACGCCACAGGGTATGTAGATCACTATTTTTTTTTTTTGGTCTGCGCGCCTGCGACCAGGAGAGAAAGAAAGAAAGAAAAGACTAGAGACAAAGCGAGGACTATAATATTTCTTCTAGATGTATAAATTCTCTGCATACCACATGCTTTCATGTGTTCATTTTAAGGCAGAGCTTTGTGAAAAGTAACGACAGCAGATTAAACTTTCCGCGGTAACTTGCAATATTTCTTTAATTCAACTCAGGTATGTATTTACAGCTGTTTTGAAAGTAGCAATGCTCGTTTTATTGAAGAAATAATGAGCTAACTAGGACGGGTTCTTTTATAGCCTTTCAAATATTTCACTACACAAATGTATAGATGAGTGAAGGTTCTCTTTGGCAGGGTTTTGCAATGTTTTTTTATTTATTTATTATTATTTTTTTGTGTGGTTAAAAAAGGGGCATCTCCATAAAATATAAAACATAGCTGCAAAAAGTGCCTGCCACCTTTAGAATTTGGAGAATCGGAAAATCTGGCCAACATAGACTCCATTGAGAGATTAATTCTACAAGGCTTTTTGGCATAGTTGCCATTCACGGTACAAATTATAAACACATTCTGCACACAAAAATTCGACCTTCCCCATTAAGAGAAGGCCATGAATGAAGTAGGTGTTTTAACTATGATGTAAAGAGGGGGGCGGGGGGTTTCCTTAAAATTCTAGTAGTGACGCATTTGTACAATTTGTGACATCTGCGTACGCCAAATGTAGTTAGGAAAGAACCAGATTTGTACTGTATGCAGACAGAGGCAAACTGAACAGATCTTATGACTTAAACCATGGCAGAGCGACACAAAACTTGATAATCCCTTGCACTTACCTCGAGCCCTTGAGAATTATGGCGCATCCAGCACGTATTTTGCGGCTACAAATAGGATCACTAAGCTCTGCCTAGACTACAGAAGAGATAATCCTGATGAAAAAGTAACAACCAAATGGCAATGAATAAAGAAAAGCATACAAGAAACATGCGACACCTTACTCAAAAGAGAAAAGAACAAAAAAACAAAAATGGATAACTAACACAATCTTAGAAAAAAAATGGAAGAAATGAGACAAGCGAAGAACACTGTCCAATACAATAAAATAGATAATGAAATACGCAAAAAGGCAAAAGAAGACTGACTCAGCCAAAAATGTATAGAAATGGAAACTATGGAAAACAAACAATACCAGAGGAATGCACACAGAAATAAAGAGAATGACTAATAACAATAAAAACGTCACAGAAGGTGGATGCATTGCAGACAAAAAAAAAAGAAAAAATGCTAACAGACAATAAAGATACTAAACACAATTCAAACAAGACAAATGCGATTTTTGGGCCATGCTAAAAGACACAACAGCCTATTAAAAGTAATCCAGGAGGGGAAAGTACAAGGTAAAAGAAACAGAGGCAGACCAAGACCAACATGGAGGAGTAACATTAAAAGATGGAAAAATCAGCCTATGACAACCTGCACCATCAAAGCAAGAGACAGAGCAGAATGGCGCTCCATGGTAGCCAACCTATAGCAGCGCCGTTTCCTACACATATACCAGCACTGAACACCTTATAACAACTTGAACACGAATTCTGGAAGATCAACCCCTCACAAGTTACACAATTACAACAACAGTATGCTTGTTAGCGGCCTTTCTCACGTTGCATGTTAATTACGAGGCGTACACCAACTTGTCTTGGCTGTTATCTAAGGGCGCAGTAGTACAGAACTGCAATACTCCCTTCAAGCCCTCATGCATTTTGGTGACAACATGTTGGACCGACTCCACTCAGTCGGACTCTCTTGGTGACACTGCGCGGAATCTTCCCGCTATCTATCGGCCACTGGTATGCGCCGATGAATTTCCCACCGTTGTCTATTCGTGCCTGTAACAGCACCCACGGTATCTAGCATGAATTCGGCGATAGCTGTCTCGCCTACATTCACCTGAATGATTCGTTGCTTCCGAATTCCACCCCTAACTCATAATAGTACCTCAATGCTGAGCACATAAGTTGGCGATATCTGAATCGCTCAGTCTCACCTACACTGTTCGTCGTTTCTGAGTTTCATAACTCCTTGGTAGAGCACACTCGTTGTTGAGCATGTCTCGGTAAAAGCTGTCTCGCCCCTTGTCACCCAAATTGTTTGTTGCTTCTAAATTGCATAAAAACATTAGAAAAATCATACTCCTTGTGGAGCATGAACGCTGTGAGACTGTCTCGCTCACTGTCACTCAAATTGTTCGTTGCGTCTAACTTGCACAGCTACATTACAGAATCAGTCTCCTGACTGAATTTACACCAACACATAAATATACATAGCATTATTCTAGAAGCAATGTCCGCCTCACGCAACGGCCATAACAACTAAAAACTGACTCTATTATCCTGTTGTGTATCACGAACCATGCTCACGGTATCAGTTGTCAAAACAACAACTGTCCGCACTGAGCCCTCGTTCTATCTCGACTGACTTTCTCACCTATCCTTTTCTCTAATGTTTTTCCCTCCAGCCAATCATACCCCGTCTTACATTTATACCTTACTCCTAATTGCGTCTTATTTTCCCCGTGATACTCGATGTTTTTATTCTCCTTGCTACTTATCACTTTCCCCGTGGACTCGATGATTCTCTTTTAGTTAACCTTCCCCCCGACTTCTCCAACACACTCCCATTTGTCATCCACCTTATAATCACTGCTTCAAACCTTCGTTGCGGAGACGGCACTCGATGGTGATGAGACTACAGTATCTTGGGCAGATTATAGTCTGTGAACTTCTTATTCTTTTTCTTTCCTTCCTCATTTGACTTTCAACGTCGAGGGGAGATATAATGTGCTGTATTTTGCTTTTCTGTCTGCCTCTGCTGCTATGTTTCCTAGTGTTTCTAATATTCCGTTATCCATCTTTTTCCGTAGTCGGTCCTTGGGTCTGGTGTTCTCGCAAGGTTTATTGAAGGATAGTTGTGTCGTGTTTTGTTCTTTCTGCCTTGTCACGTGACCAAACCATTTTATCTGTTGTTTCTGTATATATTCTATGGCGGGGTTTATTCCCAGCCTTTTCCCCAGCACCTCACCTATGATCTTATCTCTCAAGCTGTTTCCTGTCATTAATCTAACACATTTCATCGAGGTAGAGGTTATTTTTCTCGTTGATCTTCTCTGTCTCTGATGGGTTGGCTAACTGAAATATATAGTCTATAAATGTAATAAACAGTAGGGGGATAGTACGCACCCCTGTCTTACACCTGATCTAATAATCGAAGTGGTCTAAGCAGCTGCTGTTGATGTAGAGACTTTTAATTAGGTTGGTTAGATGTTGGCTTACTCCGTATGTTGTTAGTATCTCCCACAGTTGTTCTCTATTTACTCTGTCGAATGCTTTTTCTTGGTCAATGAAAGCTATGTACACATTTTGATTGTGTCCTGTCGTTTTTTTTTCTGCAAGCTATTTTAATGTGAATAGAGCGTCAGTACATCCTCTGTTTTTTGTTGTTTATTTCGGAACCCCACTTGAGAATCGCTTAACTGTAGTTCTATTATCGGTCGCAGCTTTTTTTTTCACAATTTTGGCGTATAACTTTCCTACATGGCTGAGCAGAGATATAACTCTATAGCCACAAGACTACACCCAAGCCTGCATGCTGAGCGATTCGATGAGTATGATATAAAAACAAATGTAGAGGTGGGCTCTGTACGTCTGCAATGGGTAAAGCCACTGCAGAAGTCAAAAATACGTAAGGTCACCTTTATCTACGTCCCAGGACATGAGGGAGTACGGGGAAATGAAAGAGCGGGTAGGTTGGCTAGTATCGCTATCGTTGAGGACGGTCAAGCAGTGGATCGGGTGGACATCATCAATGCCCTCCGAGATGTGGGAAGGGCACAGGACTTCCACAACCATGAATCCACGTCGCTTCTCCGAATGAAAGAGATGGGAGTTAGGATTGGTGCAGCCAGAAAAGAGAAACTTAGTGAGTGTGTAAGAAGACTTATCAACCAACGCAGAACTGGAGTCGTCAGTCGTTGGACACTGTGAGACTTGTTGAGGAGGGGATCTGAGCACCTATGGACATGTTCGGAGTGCAATGATAATGACCCTCAAATAACCCAATACCTCTATATTGAGTGCAATCTCTTTAGCTACCTTTCTTTTTCTATACTGGCACAATGATTGCCTGTTGCCAGTCTTCTTTGGCATTTTCCCTTAGGTAATATGTGTTAAATGATGTTTTATTGATGTGGCAGTTCCTTTTTTTTTTAATGCTTCATAATTGATAGGGTAGATAATGCAGCGACACCTCAGAACAGAGACAATACTAGCACGAAAATACACTAACTGGCCAATAGACTGCTGGTTCAATAATCAACTCGTTACGTTTTGTTCGAGAAGTTAGTAATGGAACTGCAGGACCAACCGCTGCGATACAGCGCTTGACATCACGGATTCTATAATGTATCGCACGTCATATCTTGTAGCAATGGTAATCGATGCCTGGCTTTTCATTATCTTAAGCGGTATAAACAACGAATGACAGGAAGCAGCCTGACAGATAAGATTAGAGATTAAGAACTGAGAAAAAAAGCTAGGAATAACCCCCACCATAGAATATATACAGAAACAACAGATAAAATGGGTTGACCACGTGACACGGCAGAAAGATTAAAGAACATTACAAAGAGCCTTCAATAAACGTTACGAGAACACTAGGCAGAAGGGTCGACCACGAAAAAGATGGATTGACGGAATATTCGAAACACTAGGAAACACAACAGCAGCAGAAGCGAACAGAAGAGCAAAATACTGCAAATTATATCTCCCCTCGACGCTGTAAGCCAAATGAGGAAGGTAAGAAGAAATTATAAACCAAGTGCACTAAACGGAAAAGGAAAATTAGTGTGGGGAGCAGGCAAATAATTAGCACACATTAGTGTGGGGAGCAGGCAAATAATTAGCACACATTAGTGTGGGGAGCAGGCAAATAATTAGCACACATTAGTGTGGGGAGCATGCAAATAATTAGCACACATTAGTGTGGGAAGCAGGCAAATAAGTAGCACACATTAGTGTGGGGAAGATGCAAATAATTAGCACACATTAGTGTGGGGAAGATGCAAATAATTAGCACACATTAGTGTGGGGAGCAGGCAAATAATTAGCACACATTAGTGTGGGGAGCAGGCAAATAATTAGCACACATTAGTGTGGGGAGCAGGCAAATAATTAGCACACATTAGTGTGGGGAGCAGGCAAATAATTAGTACACATTGTGTGGGGAGCAGGCAGATAATTAGCACACATTAGTGTGGGGAAGATGCAAATAATTAGCACACATTAGTGTGGGGAGCAGGCAAATAATTAGCACACATTAGTGTGGGGAAGATGCAAATAATTAGCACACATTAGTGTGGGGAAGATGCAAATAATTAGCACACATTAGTGTGGGGAGCAGGCAAATAATTAGCACACATTAGTGTGGGGAGCAGGCAAATAATTAGCACACATTAGTGTGGGGAGCAGATACATAATTATCACACATTAGTGTGGGGAAGATGCAAATAATTAGCACACATTAGTGTGGGGAAGATGCAAATAATTAGCACACATTAGTGTGGGGAAGATGCAAACAATTAGCACACATTAGTGTGGGGAGCAGGCAAATAATTATCACACATTAGTGTGGGGAAGATGCAAATAATTAGCACACATTAGTGTGGGGAGCAGGCAAATAATTAGCACACATTAGTATGGGGAGCAGGCAAATAATTAGCACACATTAGTGTGGGGAAGATGCAAATAATTAGCACACATTAGTGTGGGGAGCAGGCAAATAATTAGCACACATTAGTGTGGGGAAGATGCAAATAATTAGCACACATTAGTGTGGGGAAGATGCAAATAATTGGCACACATTAGTGTGGGGAGCAGGCAAATAATTAGCACACATTAGTGTGGGGAGCAGGCAAATAATTAGCACACATTAGTGTGGGGAGCAGGCAAATAATTAGCACACATTAGTGTGGGGAAGATGCAAATAATTAGCACACATTGGTGTGGGGAGCAGGCAAATAATTAGCACACATTAGTGTGGGGAGCAGGCAAATAATTAGCACACATTAGTGTGGGGAGCAGGCAAATAATTATCACACATTAGTATGGGGAAGATGCAAATAATTAGCACACATTAGTGTGGGGAAGATGCAAATAATTAGCACACATTAGTGTGGGGAGCAGGCAAATAATTATCACACATTAGTGTGGGGAAGATGCAAATAATTAGCACACATTAGTGTGGGGAAGATGCAAATAATTAGCACACATTAGTGTGGGGAGCAGGCAAATAATTAGCACACATTAGTGTGGGGAAGATGCAAATAATTAGCACACATTAGTGTGGGGATCAGATAAATAATTATCACACATTAGTGTGGGGAAGATGCAAATAATTAGCACACATTAGTGTGGGGAGCAGGCAAATAATTAGCACACATTAGTGTGGGGAGCAGGCAAATAATTAGCACACATTAGTATGGGGAAGATGCAAATAATTAGCACACATTAGTGTGGGGAAGATGCAAATAATTAGCACACATTAGTGTTGGGAACAGGCAACATAGGAATTCAAGAAACTCCCTAACGAAGTATACACAGTAGAAGTAGAGTGGAAACAATTTAAGAAAATAGTAACCAACATCTCTAAAACAATTTGTGAAACGAAGCTAAGAACAAGAGAAGGGACACGATGTCAGCTCTGACAGGGGGAACCGCGATATCTCAGTGGCTAATGAACTGGACTACAAAGGACAAGTCGAGTTCACCCAGCCTTAAATGGGTACCGCACCCAGCCTTAAAACTTAAATGGGTACCGGATTTTTGTGTGGGAAAGTAATACCGAAAACATTACCCCAAAAATCATGTACCGACGGTCTGTAAAATTTATGTTCACTAACACCATATTACCTATACACCATTTGGCGTGACGGGGCTACTTTTACTTCACGGTGTCAGTTCTGATAGGTGCTATAAAAGTATGTCAGACTGGCCATTGCCAAAAGATTAGAGATCAGTTCGTCATTTTAATGCTTCGCATAATCTTACAACAAACTTCAGAATACAAACATTGTATATCCCAATAGACTTGTTGTCCCAATTCTCATTGATGTTAGAAACACACACAAAATTAACTTCTGTTAATGCCAGATATAAAGGAACAAAACAATAACTCGCCTTCAAACTAAAGATGTTAATGATATAGCAGATATTCCAACAGCGTATAAGAATTTATTTGCCGATATCGAGCCGTAAGGTGCAGATATCACAGCCGTGAAGCAGCGGCACAATGAAATGCTCTTCAGTGAACGAATGAAAGTGAGGTCGTGTTCTTTGGTCATGAAACCATCCGTACAGCAATTACAGTATTCTTAAACGCTAAGTGGGTCAAAATTAATAATAGCATCCACAAATACATTAGCTACTCCAAAATATGTGCATTCAATGGAGATTTGTATTGGTTATAATTTCTTCACCATCGCCTTTTCCAATAATATAATGCTAGGTTTTTTTTTTAATGGCCTAATCAATATGTTCTAAATACGCCGAAATAAATTGTTAAGTGGTTCTCATGCTTTCGCAGGCTACTACCGCCGGCCCCTTTCATAAACTCATTCTCATCACCTAACTTGCTGCATAAATGCACTATTTCTTTGCATAATAAATAAATTCGCACTGTCCTATTTGTTTCAGAATTCATCTAAATAGCATTAATTTGTTTAAAATATATAGGCGGTCGCACTCGCTACAGAACCCTGTATTTTAACAAAAATTATTTTACCACAAAACACTGGCTAAAGACAATTAGAGGCCACAGAGATGGGATTTCTCAGAAGAATGTTGAAAGTTCCCTGGACAGCTAAAAAGACCAATGAGGAAATTCTCAAAGGGGCCAATACAAAAAGGGAACTCATAAAAAAAAAACATAAGAAAGAAACAATCAACATTTTTCGGGCACATCATGAGAAGAGGAAAGTTGGAATACTTGGTTACAACTGGAAAAATAAAGGAAAGAGAGATCGAGAACGACAAAGAGAGAAAATACTGGATAGCTTGGTGTCATGGCATGGAAAACAGCCAACAACAGAACTGATATGATGCACTGTAGATAGAAGATTGTGGAGGGACATGATCGCCTACGCCAACCTGTTTTCGATGATGATGATGATGATGATGATGAGATGAAACACAAGCTCCTTCTAAGTACGAACACATTTTCTAGGTATCCTGTGAGAGTTCCCATGTACTGCACACTAGCACTCATGAAGAAAAATAGCAGTATGTAGGCACCCTTAACCAAATGACAGAGACCAGCATAGAGGCACACACGCAGGAGCTTCTCCGTGTCGCAACAATTAGAAGCACACAGATACACACGCACATTACAAACACGTTTCTTTTTATTTCTCACACAGTGAACGTACTTCTGTTGACATTTGTTCAAACTTGTTGCAATATCGTCGTTCTTCTTCTTTTCTTCTTCTTCTATCCTTCCTCATTTGTCGTTGGCGTCGAGAGGAGATACAATCTGCGATTCTTTACTCTTCTGTTGGCCTCTTCTGGTGTTATCCCTCCTAGTGACTCTAGTATTCCCTTTATCCATCTCTTTCTCGGTCTTCCTCTTAATCTGGCGTTTCCGTAGCGTTTGTTTATGACTCGTTGAGTTACAATATCGTCGTTGGTGTTATAATTATTGAGGAAATGTCGAGTTTCGTAGCAAGTGAGACATTCTTTACTTACCATGTCTATGAGGGGGAGATCAGTAAAAGCAATCTTCAAAACGGTGAATTAATTAGCACCGTGCATCAAAGACGCAATAGAACATTAACTGGGCAACACACTTTTTCCATCAACGCTAAAAGGCAAAAGAGAGTTGATGAAATTAAAATTAAAAATAGTAAATTAGTAATTACCAAAAAGTTAGTTACATAAACACACCAACAACACAAAATTAGTTGCCAAAACACACCTCATCATCATCATGTGTCATACCGGTTGTCGTAGGCGATTATGTCCTTCCACAATCTTCTATCTGCCGTGCATCATATCAGTTCTGTTGTTGGCTGTTTTCCATGCCATGACACCAAGCTATGTAATAACTTCTCTCTTTGTCGTCAACGATATCTCTTCCCTTGTATTTCAGTTGTAACCAAGTATTCCAACTTTCCTCTTCTCATGATGTGCCCGAAAAATGTTGATTGTTTCTCTCTGATGTTTTTAGGAGTTCCCTTTTTGTGTTAGCCTCTTTGAGAATGTCCTCATTGGTCTTTTTTGCTGTCCGTGGAACTTTCAATTTTCTTCTGAGAAATCTCATCTCTGTGACCTCTAATCGTCTTTTCATTTGTTTGTCTACTGTCCATGATGCGCTTCCATATACCAATATTGGCTCTATATAACCCCGATGAAATTGTTAAGCAACATTTTTTTTTTCATTTTCTGAAATGCTATCTTGGCCTCAGCTATTCTGTTTTTTTTTTTAATTAATTATTATTTTTAACACACCTGCGTCATTAAAAAAGCATATTCTCGTCACTAAATTAGCCCATAAACACACCCAAGTCGCCATATTTGTTGCGTAGAATATCGTACATCTCGTTTTTGCTTTGCTTCGTTTTCTTTGTTCTCCTATTAGCTAATTACCTGAATTCTGTTTTAGACCTTAATGTTCAGTTTATCGGCTTCAGTAACGATTTATTGATAACTGCTTTATTAGCTTTGGTTTTCTTTATCCTCCTTCAAGGCAACAGTTGTTTGCAGTCATAATTGTTTCACTTAGTTCTATAAAGTAATACAATAATGTAGACCCCAGTACAATTTGACAGCAGCCCGTAATTTTGGATCTCTCTCTCTCTCTCTCTCTCTCTCTCTCTCTCTCTCTCTCTCTCTCTCTCTCTCTCTCTCTCTTTCTCTGCGATCAGGACTCAATCAGAGTAGGACTCCAGACTCTCGCACGAAAACAGCTGTCTGTTTAAGCCTGTTAGATCCACTCCGATTGAATACCTGTTAAAACGTTGCACTGTGTTCTGCGCCAGTGGCCCAGTGCATCCGATTTCAGCCAGCATTTTGTTCAGGTTTGCTTTCCTTAGCCTTTGAGTGTCCCCAATCTTCCTGCAAGGCAGCAGATGATCTTTTCTGTAGGGGGGTTCTGCCCTTAGATGGTAGGCCTTCCCAAGTTTACGAGCACCATCTGCCCGAGTCACTAGAGGTGACTAACACAGACATGCGACTTGTAATATGGGGAAACTGCAACTAGGAACACTTTTCATGCACAGCCTCCAACTGTTCCCGCCGCCTATCCGAATATACCGGTAAGTCACGTCCTCTTGAAAAAGATGATCGTCGTAGCACTTGGTGATGTTAGGCCATCGTTGATGGCCCCAATTCCGAACATAGAGACACACAGTCAGACGTCAAATTTTCCCCGTCGCACATCAAACAGTAGACCGTAAGATTTGCGCACGGCCGGTTTAGGGGACCATTACGATGACGTAGCACACACCAATGTCGCCGAACAAATAATCTCGATCCCTTTAGATTTCTGTCTGATTACTCAAGTGTTAACAGCCTACGACGAATAAAACACGAAGCAAATTCCCCAAAGAGACAAATCTGCGGCTGACGAAGTAGTTTACATTAATGTGTAACATGGAAATAACTTGCGTCAAAGAATTCCAACAACTGTCATGAACAGCACCAATGTGACGTAAAGCGCAGATCAAATCTACACGGTGGAAGGTCTCACTCACAACACTTGGTTCGTCAAAAACAGACTGTTGTCGGCCTACGACCTCGCTCTAGCGACACAGATATATCAAGTATATCATCATTTTGACTTTAACGCAGAAAAATGCAATGAAGATCCGAAATTAATCAGACCCTGGGTGCATTTTCTGCAGCGATCGAGGGGACGTGGACTAGATCCGCCATCTTGGAGACGGAAGTCATTTTTTGGAGATGATTTCGCAAAATTTGGAGCATTGCGGTTATAACCGATCGTAGTTTTTTTGCATTTTCGTTTAAATATAATTTTGCAAATTTTGAGCATTGCGGTTATAACTGAATATAGTTTTTTTTTTTTTTTCGTGTAAACACGATTTCGCAAATTTTAAACATTGTGGTTATAACTGAATGTAGCTTTCTGCACTTCCGTGTGGACATCAGGTCAGTTGCCATGTCTATTTCGAAGATTTGTGCAATGTAATTTCGTATATATTTAGCACTAATACTTAGCTTAGTTAGTTTCTCTCGGATGGGATACAGCACACAGAGCAGAAATCATAATTCTCCGGGGAAGGGAGCAAGGTAATCTAGAGGTACGACGTCGGCTTCATAACATGAAGGATCCAGGTTCAAAGCATATTAGAAGCGGTGTTGATTTTTTTTTAAAAATTGGAAAACATTAATCCGTGGTTTCTATATGACGTTACACCCTCCCCGTTATCTCTTGGGTAGTGAGATCCGATGTCTAGCCATCTCTTGAGTAGTAAGATCCAATGTCTAACCATCTCTTAGGTAGTAAAATCCGATGTCTAGCCATCTCTTGGGTAGTGAGATCCGATATCTAGCCATCTCTTGGGTAGTAAGATCCGATGTCTAGCCATCTCTTGGGTAGTAATATCCGATGTCTAGCCATCTCTTGGGTAGTAAGATCCGATGTCTAGCCATCTCTTGGGTAGAGAGATCCGATGTCTAGCCATCTCTTGGGTAGTAAGATCCGATGTCTAGCCATCTCTTGGGTAGTAATATCCGATGTCTAGCCATCTCTTGGGTAGAGAGATCCGATGTCTAGCCATCTCTTGGGTAGAGAGATCCGATGTCTAGCCATCTCTTGGGTAGAGAGATCCGATGTCTAGCCATCTCTTGGGTAGTGAGATCCGATGTCTAGCCATCTCTTGGGTAGAGAGATCCGATGTCTAGCCATCTCTTGGGTAGTGAGATCCGATGTCTAGCCATCTCTTGGGTAGTAAGATCCGATGTCTAGCCCTATAGGATAACAACAATAAACAGGAGGTCCCATGTGCACTCTTGCACGTTAAAGAACCCTTGGCAGTTAAAATCGAAAAGAGTAGGCCTTAATATGGCACTCTTCTTCTTCTTCTATCTCTCAGCTCCCTGTGGTGCATAGGTCCTCAACAAACACTTTCCAAGTAGTTCTGTTTCTTGCCATTCATTTAAGATCATTCCATGTCTCCCCCATCATCCTCATCTCTGCTTCCATCTGTCTCTCTTCTCCAACAGTTCCTTGGTTATCCTCTTTGTCTTTTACCCTGGGGATTCCAAAAACTGCCTCTTTTGTAATATTCTCAGTTGGCTTCCGCAATGTGTGTCCTATCCAGCGCCATCGTCTTCGCTGTATCTCTTTATCCACTGGTATTTGACTGGTACATTTCCATAATTCTATGTTAGTGATTTTGTCATGCCATTTGTATCCTTTTATTCTGCGTAAGCATCTTTTAGTGAAAGTCTGTATCTTCATGATTGTCAATTTTGTTGTTCTCCATGTTTCACAGCCATATAATAGGACTGACTTAACATTGGAGTTGAACATTTTTATTTTTGTATTTAACCTAATTTCTTTGGATTTCCATATGTTTCCCAGTGCAACAAAAGCTCCTCTTGCTTTTTATATTCTTATTTTGGTATCATTTTCTGTTCCTCCCTCTTTATCTATATTACGGATAATATATATATATATATAATATAGCCGGGGAGCCGCGATAGCTCAGTGGTTAGTGAACTGGACTACAAAGGACAAGGGGTAGGGTTCGATCCCAACTGACGGCTTCCGGGTTCACCCAGCCTTAAATGGGTACCGGATTTTTCTGGGAAAGTAAAGCAGCACGGGCGTAATACCGACCAAATTACCCCAAAAATCATGTGTCGAAGGTCTGTAAAATGTATGGTCACTAACACCATATTCCCTATACGCCACTTGGCGTGACAGGGGTACTTTACTTTTTTTTTTTATATAATATAGCCGCTGATAGGGCAACATTGTCTGCAGAAACCTACCCATGGGCTAGAATTCTTCTCGGATTTTCTCAAGAGGGGTATCGGAACACCTATGGGTTCGTCAGTTGTGCATTGATGATGATCCTAACAACAGCAATATAACTCTCCATGTCTGGCAATTCACTGCTACGTCTTGTAGGTTTTTATTCTGTTCCCAAGCTGAGCCTTCTCTATTAATTGTTCTTCTTTGAGTTTATTATCGTCCTTCTTGTTTTATTTGCCACCCAGTGTCCACATCGTGAAGGAAGGCAGACATACGGGACTCAGCGTTAATAGCAAAACGACAGAGGTAATGGAAGCAACAAAGAAAAGAAGACATCATAGCAATGCACAATAAAGACATGTGGAATAATATTGAAACATCATCTTCATCATCAAGTACCGGGCCTACTGGCGTAGGTGATAATGTCTCTACACAACTTTCGAAATCGGCAGCTATTTATCATTTCTGTTGTTGACCTTCTGTCAAGCCATTCTCTTAAGCTGTCTGTTATTTTTTCTCTTTACTTCCCTCTATCTCTTCGTCCCTCAATATTTCCAGTTGTTACAATATATTCCAGTTGTTCTCTTCTCATTGCATGGCCAAACAAAATTATGATTGTTTCTTCCTAATATTGGAAATTAGCTCTCTTTTTGCTTTGACCTCTTTCAGAACATCTTCATTACTCTTCTTAGCTGTCCATGGTATTCTCAACAGTCTTCTGTAAAACCACATTTCTACAGACTCCAGGGATTTTCTTGTCTGTTGTCCTATTGTACATGATTCGCATCCATATGTTAAGATTGGCTCTACATAACATTTAAGAACTCTTTTTCTTGTTTCTATTGTCAAAAATGGATTGCATAGTATCTTCCTCATTTTTTGGAAAGCTGCTTTTGCCTGAGCCATTCTGCATCTCACCTCTGTTGTACATCTTCCGTCTGAGATTAACAAAGTTCCCAAATATTTAAATTCATTTACCTGTTATTGTTCCACTTTTCTTTATTTTTTATTAAGATAAAAAATATTGAAACAGGTAAATGAATTTAAATATATGGGAGCAGTGTTAACCTCAATGGTAGATGTACAACAGACGTGAAATGCAGAATGGCTTAGGCAAACGCAGCTTTCCAGAAAAATGAGGAAGATATTGCCCAATCCGTTTTTGACAATAGAAACAAGAAAAAGATTTCTGAAATGTTATGCAGAACCAGTCTTAACGTATGGTTGTGAATCATGGTAAATAGGACATCAGACAAGAAAATCACTAGAAGCTGAAAATGTGGGTTTACAGAAGAATATTAAGAATACCATGGCCTGCTAAAAAGAGTAATGAAAACGTTCTGAAAGAGACCAAAGCAAAGAGAGAGCTAATTTCCAAAATTAGGAAGAAACAATCATCATTTTTTGGCAATGTAATGAGAAGGGAACAGCTGGAATATATTGTAACAACTGGGAAAATTGAGGGACGAATAGATAGAGGGAAGCAAAGAGAAAAGACACCAAACAGCTTAACCATAAAGCACAAGCATATAAATATAACCTGTGACGTAAACTATCACATGCTTGGTTAAAGACCGAAGACACATGCAGTCATACTGACCGACTCGTTCGCTGGAAAGAAAAGATTATGTTTTGAAGAGAGTGGTTGCACTTACAAGATTATAATGCGCAGAAACTAGATCATTGGAATCAGAGCTGGTTGGAGGGGGTTTAGGTGGGTACTGGGTGGTCCAGAGCTAAGACGTCGTTCTATGGACAAGAAAGTCCTGACTTTCGAACCCTCCAACAGATCTGTTAATATTTCAAATTAAATCCGCAGATTCGTCATTGCTGTACATTGCTGTACACTCCCTGTCTCTGAGTAATGAGATCCGACGTCTAGTCCCCTCGCATAACACGAACAACAGAAGACTCCGCGTGCGCTCTGCGCATATTAAAAAACCTTTGGTAGTATTATTTATCTAAAATAATAAACCAAAATGACCGCTGCCCAGCAAAATTGTTAAGCAGTTACAGGTTTACACACGCCATGAACGGATCTGTCGGGCCGAAAGGCGCAAATATTGTGCGCCTTGCCGTAAACTAACGCACCGACGCCCGCTTAACGGATGAACGCTGAAGAAGAATCAAAACTATTTTTATACGCCCTGGCCTGACATAGTGCTTCCCACGGTCACCTGTACAATTTCCATGAACATCTGTACACCAAAGGTAGTAAATATGTAAGCCCAGTGATTAAGAAGAACATTAAACTTTACAGATGGCTTAAATAAATAAAAATAAAAAAAATCAAATAGACGATGACATTCAAGAAACATTTCAATCCATCTGAAAGTGGTGCTAAGAGTCACAGCTCAAAAATAAATGTAAACAAAGTCTGCCTAATGCTATTCTTATTAAACAACATAATTTGTGTCTTTCCTGATATTTCATTAATTTTTCAGACCACAATCAAATACGACAAGCTAAACTATCTAAGAATATTTTATCCGAAATATTTTTCTGGACACCTGTTCAGTCTTTATTTTACCCCTGTTTTTTAATGAAGTGTATTTTGTTCTCTTTTGTTTTCGTATCAGTCGAAGACATTTCAATCGAAACGTCTGGTTCTTTGGATTTGTCTTTCTTTGCAAAGCTGAAACATTTTAATTGTTGCCCTTTATTGTAAAATATCAAGCGGTCACATTTTATCACACTCTTTCATGTAAATATCATATTGAATCACAACATTAAGAGATGCAAGAGAAATGTCGTGGCCTCGAAAGAAACAACAAGTGCCAAAGTGGAGTAAAAGCTACTTTTCATTATGCAGCACCAGGTTGATTCTGTCATTAATCTATTTTTGGCTAAGTATATAAACACTGTAAGAGGTTTAGGACAAAGCACTGTTCCGTGTGTATGTTGAGAATGAGGAAGTGTATAAAATTATATGAGGGACATAGTTAATGCTGGCAACAAGGAGTAATAACAAGATATGTATACAAGACAAACAAAGCAACAACGTTTACATATGAAGCATTGACACTACTTTTACTTTTGTATAAACCCTACGTCGTACGTTTTGTGTATTATGATTTTTTTTTCCTTCGCCATCTTTTACCTCTGACGGAGTCCCTAGAGACTAGGAACTGAATTTTGCGTATTAATCCATTTTTCCATGGAAACCGTGTGCACAGGAGTCCCTCGCCGCACAGGCAGATAACTCAGTCTTCGGAGATACTCATATTTTTTTCCGTCTATGAGTAATTGACGTTGCAAGCCTGGCCTCGCTGCTGAGACTAGGGGTGGTTGCCGCAAATCATAAATAAAAATCCCAACTGACGCAGCCGAGATTTGAACCCGCAACCTCTCTGTCGCGAGGCCGGTGTCTTGCCTCGAGACCAACCAGTCCCCGTATATTATTATTCTTAATAAAGCTTAAGAAGAAAGCATTGTATATTAATACAAGAATGTAAATACTATGTCCAATCGACGGCTTCCGGGTTCACCCAACCTTTAATGTGTACTGGATATTTTCTGGGAAAGTAAAGCAGCACGGGCGTAATACCGACCACATTTTACCCCAAAAATCATGTGCCGAAGGTCTGTAAAATTTATGGTCGCTAACACCATATTCCCTATACGCCACTTGGCATGACAGGGGTACTTTACTTTTTTTAAAATACTATGTGACCACGTTAAAAACTTAAATTGTTAAAACTACTTAAATATACATTTTATACTGTAAAAGAATTGACCAAGTTGTATGTGATGGTTGAACACCTCAACGCCTGGGCCTTTATGGGGGCACCGGATAGTTAGAGAAAACTAGGAAGGCCCGAAAGAAACTCTACGTAGACCAATTAACGAAGAGGAAGAAGATGAATAAGAAAAGAACTGCGGGTTTATGAACTAATTTGACCTTGCGTTTGACATGTTCCTTCCCCTGCCTTGCTAGGCGTATGGGGAATATGATGTTAGTGGCCATATTTTTCTATGACCACAGTACATTTTTGGGTGATGTGGTCGGTATCACGCCATGCCGCCTTTACTTCCCAGAAAAATCCCTGGTACCTATTTTTAGAGGCTGGGTGAACCTCGGGGCCTTGTCAGTCCGAAAAAAACCCGCTACTACTTGGGATCGAACAGGGACCATTCTGGCATTAAGTGAGCACACTAACCACTCAGCCACCGAGGTTTCCTTTGACATGGCGGAGTTTTATGTTTGATCCATATACACTCTTCGGCATGAGAAGAACTAACTAATGTTAAAAAATCATCATCGTTGAGTAGCGTCTCGGCACCGAAGTTTGGCTACCATGGAGCTCCATTCCGCTCTGTTTTCTTGCTTTGATAGTGCAGGTTGTCATAGATTGACTCGTCCATTTTTTGATGTTACTCGTCCATATTAGTCTTTGTGTGCCTCTACCTCTTTTACCTTGTATTTCTCATACCAAGACTCGATGTCAAAGAATAAGTTTGCATTAAAGAACGTGTCCGTTGATGTGTCTACATAATCGAGAGTAACCACAGATGTTGAGAACCACAACGCCAGCTATAGATACGCCCCTCTTTACGCCAAGCCGACACTGAGAAAGGTTTTTACTGAAACATTCATAGCTGAAATATTTCTTTCATTAATTCCGTTTTTATTTTTTAGTTGGTATTCATTTATTATTATTTAAATTACCTTGGAACTTACGTTCAGTCTTGTGACTAAAATAGTTACGAACATTCATGCATTTACCGATCTATGTGTTCTTGTTGATAAGCAAGCAGAAATAGGAACCGATATTCAAGCGCAGTAGTCGAACTGTGCTCAATCTTTGTTTTACAACAATATATAGCAGATAGTACACGAGATAATAATAGGATCTCGATAGTAAAACGCGACTCTTGCAAGCACATTTAACACGGTTATCTACTTGTTCTCAAATCCACACAGTCTGTAAATTATAGTTTAATAAATGTGTATGTTGATGTGCCAGCGTTTGTATGTGCGTGAGCGTATGCGCGTAAACGTGTTTCTTGACAAATTGTTAGAAGAAATAGGTTGTTGTCAATCCTTGGTGGTAGTTGTTAGACGCTGTATCGCGGAATAGCCAATGTTGCTTTGACAGGTCGGGCATCAGAATGAAGACATATGTATATTTTGCTTTCACCTAATTTTCTTGTATCTTGTAGTTTTTTTAAGCCTTCACTTCCCTCTTTTAGAATCCTGTATCAGTTTTTTTTTAAATATTTTTATTTGTTCTCCATAGTCAAGTAAAGTAAAGTACCCCTGTCACGCCAAGTGGTATGTAAGGAATATGGTGTTAGTGACCATACATTTTACACACCCTCGGCACATGATTTTTTGGGGTAATATGGTCGGTATTACGCCCGTGCCGCTTTACTTTCCCACAAAAAAACCGGTACCCATTAAAGGCTGGATGAACCTGGAAGCCGTCGGTTGGGATCGAACCCTACCTCTTGTCCTTTGTAGTCCAGTTCACTAACCACTGAACTATTGCGGCTCCCGATTTGTTCTCCATGCGCTACAATATTGGTTATTGGTTATGGAAGGCCTCGGTATCACTGCAAGCGAATTAAAATCCATAATTGCTCAACCGCCCGTGCCAGTGGAATCATCCGAATTACTAACTCATCTCCCAAACAAAGAAAGGTAACTGTAGTCCCCATCGTAGCAGTCTCAGCGCTACAATATTCTTCGATCAAGTTTTTTTCGTTATTGAAGAATTCCCTCAAGGATTGGTGTCATTAAACAACTGAGGATTGACTAAGCTCTTTCATGTTTGTCTCTGAACACTCGGGAGTGAAAGAAAATTAAAGAGCCGACAGCTTGGCTGGAAGTGTTGCCGTGGATAGCGGACATGCAATGGACCGGATTGACATTCTGTCTGCCCTCAAGGAGATGGGGCGAATTAATAATTCAGTCAATGATCGTGAAAAGACAATTAGAGGCCACATAGATAGGATTTCTCAGAAGAATGTTGAAAGTTCCATGGACAGCTAAAAAGACAAATGAGGAGGTTCTCAAAACGGCCAACACAAAAAGGAAGCTCCTAAAAAACATCAGAAAGAAACAATCAACATTTTTCGGGCGCATCATGAGAAGAGGAAAGTTGGAATGTTATAGTGTGACTCAGTTATGAAGGATAATGGGAAGAGTAGAAGAAGAATATGACGATCTCAGAGGAAGAATGAAAGAATGATACGACGATGATAAGAGGTACAATAGTTGTAGGCGACGTATGATGAAAATGAGGACTTAAGGATTAGCAAGGAGACGTTAGTCCACCGTACCCAGACGCTGTGGCGTAACCAACTATAAGACTGCAAGAAAGACAGGTGTTCAACCTGAACATGAAAATCCAGACAGTTGTCTATACTTGCCGATAAAGTTACATAACGCAACGACTGTGAACGCTGGACCCGTCGAACAGGTGTTGACACGAGATAGCTATACAAGGACTAGCCATGAAACATCCTTAGAAGGGCCGAGCGAAATAATGGGAAATTCTTGTGTCAGCAGGCGCCTTAAAGTCCAGATAGACAGTCTGAGATGAAAGAATTCTGACGCACAAATCGCCGCACGTGTTCGAAGACCAACGTAAGCTTTAGTTGTGAGGGAACGAAGTTTAGGAAGATTGACAGGTGTCGACAGGACTCCTAAAGCAATAAGACTATGGACATAATTAAAAGGCGGAGTTAAAGAAATAGTGACTGGAGGCGGACGAAGGATAAGCCGTGTATAGATTAGACTCCCATGATCCTTAGCCAGGTGGGAATGGCTAAGAGGACACAAAAAGACCCGGAGAAGACTTAGACGGACACACAGAACAGAACTTAGACTTAGACAAAGAGAACTTAGACTCTAGACGCAACACTTAGAGGAACTTAAACCTTTTTCGCCCTTAGCCAGAGACTAAACAGAAATAGTAGACGAGAGCAAAGGAGATTAGATACCTGCCTCAAGGAAGAAGATAGAATTAAGAGTCAGGCAGATTAAAACGGTCGTCTTTTTGCTTCTCCTTCCACCCAGGCAGCTCACGGGTGGAAACCAGTCGAATGAACAGGAGAGAGTAGTGAACCTGCCTGAAGTTAGAGTAGGGAAATCAGGAGTTTGACTAATAGAGTTCGTACAGAGATTTGTGTGGTTTAGGTTTAGAAGTAGGACCTCAAGGTCTATAATATTGAGAGTTAACTTGTATACGATCACGAGCGTTACTTGTGAATATACCTCGCCGATAGGCTCGACACAGTAACAATAAAGGAACATTTAGATTATAAAAGGACAGTATAGTTTGTTAATTGTACGGAACCAGTTGTTAAAGTTTTGAAGTGGATGTCAACAATAAAGACTGTATTATATTTCTTCGAAAACTATGATGACAAGTTATGTGTGTTTCTCCATAGATATGTATTGAAATGTGAAAGTTGCAAGATATGAAAGAACAAATAACAAGATAGAAAGTCACAGAAGATAGATCAACAAGTTAACAAGATAACCAAACATCTGAAACCTGCAACAGGAATACTTTGTTACAACTGGCAAAATAGAATGAAAGAGAGAGATTGGTGTCATGGCATGGAAAACAGTCAACAACAGAACTGATACGAAGCACCGTAGATAGAAGATTGTAGAAGGACATGATCGCCTACGCCAACCGGTATGGCACATGATGATGAATGATCGTGAATCTACAGCCACGTCCAGACTGCATGAACATCATGTTAAAACTGGAGATGTCAAAAAGGAGCGCTATGCGGGGAGGCACAGAAGAATAACAAATCAACACAGAACTGGAGGGGATAGTCTCCATAAACTGAGGGACATGCCAGGGAGGAGATCTGAGCACATTAAAAAAAACTAAACTAAACTAAACTAAACTAAACTAAACTAAACTAAACTAAACTAAACTAAACTAAACTAAACTAAACTAAACTAAACTAAACTAAACTAAACTAAACTAAACTAAAATCAGGGATGTCATTACAGACATTTTCTCAGTTTTTGGTCTACAACACAGCTCGCTTCATTATATAAATTGTCCGAACGATATATTCGCCCGGAGTTGGTTGTTGCCCATTCTTCTAACAAGTCACACCCATCTTAGTCTTCAGATCATGTGTGTTGTTAATTTGAATAACTTTAGCTCTGCAGGACATCTGAGTTTGTTGTTTGATTCTGTTATTTGAAGTTCATTATTTCCTTTGATGGCGCGATAATTGTTTAGCTATTCTCGTATCTTCAATGTTTTGTTCATTTTTCAAAGCTAAATTTGCTGAACACGCTGTAAAGGAACCTTCGGTTAATGTAAATTTCGTGTTATTCCGTCCCATTCATGCTAGTTAAGTAAATGTTGTTTTCTGTCTCGCTGATTCAAATATTAATATTTCTTTGATGGCATCTGTGACAATAGATCTAAAGTAGCTTAATTAACATATGGATGTGAATCATGGACAATAGGACAACATACAAGAAAATCACTGGAGTCTGTAGAAATGTGGTTTTACAAAAGAGTGTTGAGAATACCATGGACAGTTAAGAAGAGTAATGAAGATGTTCTGAAAGAGGTCAAAGCAAAAAGAGAGCTAATTTCCAATATTAGGAAGAAACAATCATCATTTTTTGGTCATGTAATGAGAAGACAACAAATGGAATACATGTACTTTGTAACAACTGGGAAAATTGAGGGACGAAGAGATAGAGAGAAGCAAAGAGAAAAGATACCAGACAGCTTAAGAGAATGGCTTGGCAGAAGGTCAACAACAGAAATGATAAATAACTGTCGAGATCGAAAGTTGTGGAGAGACATGATCACCTTCCTCTTCTTCTTCTCTTCATCGTCTTCTTCTTTTCCTTCCTCTTCTTCTTCTCCTTCCTCTTCTTCTTTCTCTTCGTCTTCTCTTCTTCATTTCATCATCTTCTTCATCGTCTTCTTCTTTTCCTCCCTCGTCTTCTTCTTCTTCAGCGACCAGCTATTGATATACATTTACTCGTCTAGGCCGTTATTAGTGACGAACAAGACGATGCGTGCCTTCATCGGTTCCTTCTAGTTTGTGACTCAGAGTTATCTCTGTAGGCCTTGTTTGCATCTTAGTGTTTGTGTTTAGGGGGTGCTATCAGTTAGCAATTTATAAAGGTCTGCTGTAGTCACGATACAAAACCTGTGTGAAGTCAATAAAGGTGTTTCTAGTTCATGTTTGCTTGTATTATCCGTGGCACAGAAGAAGGATTTCTAGGTGGCATCGCCAAAATTATTTCGTGTCGTAATTTCGCCGTAAAGCTGTAAAGTAATCCTACCATTTGCACTTTTTATTCCGTTCTCTTCTCACATTTTATCACATCCACTCATTTGTATTTCTCTTCTCTCATAAACACTACAGACACACACACACACACACATGTGCACATTTATTATAAGCCTATTCCCCAACACACTTTCCACGCATATTATAATATATTATCCCCCCTCCCCCAACACACACACACGCATACATGCACTCATCCCATGTTTTCTGCAAACTCCAACATAAAGGTAAAGGTCAAGATCGGCGTCTTAGCACGCGAGTTTACACCCATATGTGCTCGGCCGCCTATCTTAGCACGCGAGTTTACACCCATATGTGCTCGGCCGCCTATCTTAGCACGCGAGTTTACACCCATATGTGCTCGGCCGCCTATCTTAGCACGCGAGTTTACACCCATATGTGCTCGGCCGCCTATCTTAGCACGCGAGTTTACACCCATATGTGCTCGGCCGCCTATCTTAGCACGCGAGTTTACACCCATATGTGCTCGGCCGCCTATCTTAGCACGCGAGTTTACACCCATATGTGCTCGGCCGCCTATCTTAGCACGCGAGTTTACACCCATATGTGCTCGGCCGCCTATCTTAGCACGCGAGTTTACACCCATATGTGCTCGGCCGCCTATCTTAGCACGCGAGTTTCCACCCATATGTGCTCGGCCGCCTATCTTAGCACGCGAGTTTCCACCCATATGTGCTCGGCCGCCTATCTTAGCACGCGAGTTTCCACCCATATGTGCTCGGCCGCCTATCTTAGCACGCGAGTTTCCACCCATATGTGCTCGGCCGCCTATCTTAGCACGCGAGTTTCCACCCATATGTGCTCGGCCGCCTATCCAGAAATGTTCGGAGATTTCTGGATAGTGTCGCTTCAAGCATCGAAACTCACGATGCGAGGTGACATTCCTCACCTTCCCAGGGTAATACCCCGGTACCCATTTCTGCCAACGGCTGGGTCGACCGTGGGGGTATTTTTTTTCCAACCACACAGTACAACTCACACTGCTCCCAGCGGGAATCGAACACGGGTTGTCCGAACGTCGGTAATCCAGTCGGGTGGTTTTCCCAACTACGCTACCGTGCCCCCCCCCCCCCAACTCCAACATATTAACAGTCAAACTTAATACCGTCTAAGACAGTATGACGGCGCTAACCGTTTTTCTGGCATCACCTGCACCTTCTTTTAATTTCTGACGTATAGGCCTGGTCCCTCCTTCGGAAAATCTTGAAACGAAGTCGAGAGGGGGTTAGTGTGATTGAGTTAAGTATCTCCATAATTCTGTGCCCAGGCAGGGTAGGCAAAGTGAAATGAGGAAGAAAGAACCAATGTGTAAACTTGGCACATGTAACGTAATGACCATTGAACTTTTAAAAGTTAACACACTGAAAGAAAGGAGCCGCGATAGCTCAGTGGTTAGTGAACTGGACTACCACGGACAAGGGGTAGGGTTCGATCCCAACCGACGGCTTCCGGGTTCACCCAGCCTTAAATGGGTACCGGATTTTTTCTGGGAAAGTAAAGCAGCACGGGCGTAATACCGACCACATTACCCCAAAAATCATGTGCTGAAGATCTGTAAAATATAGGGTCGCTAACACCATATTTCCCTATACGCCACTTGGCGTGACGGGGGTAGTTTACTTTTTTACACTGAAAGAAAAGCAAATTAGAACAACAGCCCTCATAGATAAAGAACTATATAGACTACCTGTCGATATTGCAGCACTCCTTGCTCATTCAGTGGCCGAGTGTGTTTGTCAGAGTCTGGTAGAATCAGCCAAGAGAGAAGCTGTTCGACAAAAACAAAACCTCAACAACAACATACACATTAGCCTCCACTAAACCGTCTGACAAGACGAAAAGGGCCATACAAGCATAGTGCCGTATCAGCAAATCACTTTAGGGCTTCAGTTACTTAATTACACTCAATCCCTATTTTTATAATAGAGGTCATTGTTTTATATAATCTTCGTCTTAATCAGTTACCTACTTCTCTTCAACTTTGACCTCATATCACGTCACAAATGGCCCTCAGTGAAGATAACATAATTACTTTATAACAGACATCTGAAGTGGTTTTTCTAAGTTCTCTCTCTTATTGAAAACATAAGGTCCTCTCTCTTATTGAAAGCAGAAGGTCCTCTCTCTTATTGAAAGCAGAAGGTCCCCTCTCTTATTGAAAGCAGAAGGTCCACTCTCTTATTGAAAGCAGAAGGTCCTCTCTCTTATTGAAAGCAGAAGATCCCCTCTCTTATTGAAAGCAGAAGGTCCTCTCTCTTATTGAAAGCAGAAGGTCTCCTCTCTTATTGAAAGCAGAAGGTCCTCTCTCTTATTGAAAGCAGAAGGTCCTCTCTCTTATTGAAAGCAGAAGGTGATGATGATGATGATGATGATGATGATGATGATGATGATGATGATGATGATGATGATGATGATGATGATGATGATGATGATGATGATATATGTAATTATTGGAGACTACACATACGACAAATTTACCTCGTATCATTCGGAACATATCAATATGTGTTCATCCCTTTCTGACATATACATAAAGTATGCTTGCTGCTAGCTCATATAATTTCTGTTGCACGCACTCATAATTCACACGCTCAGTCTCCCCCATCCTGCTGTATCAAGAATGACTATCGATTTTTCAGAGTTCATTATTATGCACTCATCTATCGCTGTGCCTGATTGTATCAGCAACGAGGATTCGCTGAATTTGTTGCATGAGCTCCGCAGACTTCTCTTTCTACGTGTGTCATTTATTTCAATACAGAGGACATGCAGTGATGTAGTACACATCCTTATAATCCAAAAGTGACGGTAAATGTATTTGTATGGTTAACATTAGGTCTTTATTTTAAATTATTTGTTTTATTGCCACATTTATTAAAATACACAATGGATGGGATGGTGTACTGGAATCTTCTATTCGTAATTTATTCCCCCAATTTTTCGAAGTATAAACTAATAGCAAAATGTAGTTTGTTGCTGTTGTTGTTGTTGTTGTTGTTGCAACAAATGTAGTTTAAACATGTTACTTATTTCATGAAGTGAATTTCCAGATTAAAGTATCAATAAGTGTCCATATAAGTTGTTTTTTTTTAAAATAGCTGTAACGATTCGGAACGCGTTTCGGTAAACAATTATATTGTATATTATTAACGTTACGAATTACGTGTATTGTATAAGTAATTAAAGCTAAAATTGTTGACAGTTTACATTAGCTTGATACGGTCAATGACAAGGATAATACAAATGGAAGCTCATCAAGCATAGCTTCAAAAACCTGGTGTTGTGATTTTTTGTTTAATGTGATAGGATCGTAAACTTTCGAAAGAAAGCACCGATTGTGACATTGCTCACAGTGCATTATCATCATCATCATCAAGTACCGGGCCTGCTGGCGTAGGTGATCATGTCTCTCCACAACTTTCGATCTCGACAGTTATTTATCATTTCTGTTGTTAACCTTCTGCCAAGCCATTCTCTTAAGCTGTCTGGTATTTTCTCTCTTTGCTTCCCTCTATCTCTTTGTCCCTCAATTTTCCCAGTTGATACAATATATTCCAGTTGTTCTCTTCTCATTACATGGCCACAAAATGATGATTGTTTCTTCCTAATATTGGAAATTAGCTCTCTTTTTGCTTTGACCTCTTTCAGAACGTTTTCATTACTCTTCTTAGCTGTCCATGGTATTCTCAACACTCTTCTGTAAAACCACATTTTTACAGACTCCAGTGATTTTCGTGTCTGTTGCCCTATTGTCCATGATTCACATTCATATATTAAGACTGACTCTACATAACATTTAAGAACTCTTTTTCTTGTTTCTATTGTCAAAAATGGATTGTATAGTATCTTCCTCATTTTTTTGGAAAGCTGATTTTGCCTGAGCCATTCTACATCTCATCTCTGTTGTACATCTTCCATATGAGGTTAACAAAGTTCCCAAATATTTAAATTAATTTACCTGTTTAAATATTGTTCCACTTGTCTTTATTATATTATATTTTATTATATATATGTATGTATAAGTATCTTTTTTTAAAAGTAAAGAGCCCGTCACGCGAAGTGACGTATAGGGATTATGTGTTAGTGATCATCATTTTTGCTGACCTTCGACACATGATTTTTTTTTTGGGGTGGTAATAGGTCAGTATTACGCCCGCGAACCGTGCATAATACTGACTACAGTATGTATATATATACTTTCCGCACTGAACATCAGCCAGACTGGCAAGTCTGTAAGCACGTTGATTACCTCTTACACCCGCGTGCTTGGGCATGAAAATGAAGCAGACACTTTTTTTTACCAGATTTCCCCAGAGACTCAAACCACTGCCGTCGAGCACAGCTATTTGCGATCTTTATGAATAAGCTCATGGGGTCACTGAGGAAACACACATGTGTATACGGTTGTGTCTCCAGCCATGCTAGTACTTTTGTAACAACAATACTTTCCATGGTCAAACTGCTTGTAGTCAACGCGAAAGCACCACAGTCTTTCTTCAAAGTTCTGCCTCCAACATGAGCGATGAAACCCAACGAGTTCCGTTCGTGATGAATAACAGACCCATACGTTCTTGTGGGCCTTCCATTTTCCCGTGTATTAGTGTCTGATTGACTGCAAATAAGAGCTCGTTGATTTCCCCTGTCTCTGGTGGGTTAGCTAACTTGCATATATAGTCCATGTATGTAATGAACAGTAGAGGGGATAGTACGCACCTCTGTCTTACACCTGATCTAACTTCGAAGTGGTCTGTGCAGCCTGCTGCTGTTCTGACTGTCCAGCTGCTGTTGATGCATGAATATGTCGTTGCTAAAGTAAGCAGTACAAGGTACAAGATACCAAATTAAATTGACCGGATGTACGGCACGAATGTCTGATGAACACATCCCGAAGCAGCTGTTGCATGGATAGGTCAGAAATGACAAAGAACGTACCAGTGGACACGATCAACGCGTCATATACTGGGTTAAGATTTCTTTCATGAAGAGGCTTTAACCAAGGACAGTACAAGCAACATCCATAGTCCATCGATGATAAAACATGTTCGATACGTTATGTTATCCTAAAACTGTACTTTACAATCAGACATGTGCACATACTGCAACTACACAAGATTGAAGTTATGCTGTCATCAATGCTGAAGTATATGGCTATTACCCTCTTCTTTCTTTTTCTCATTTACCTTTCAGCGTCGAGGGGGAGATATAGTTTGCTGTCTTTTGCTCTCTTGGTGTTGACAGTTTCTAATATTTCATCAAGCCATCTTTTTTAATGTCAACCATTGGGTCTGGTGTAATTGTAGCATTTGTTGAAAGCTCGTTGTGTTTTGATCTTTCTGTGCTATCACGTGGCAAACCATCTTCTCTATTCTTTCTTTAAGTAGTCACTGGCGGAATTTATTCGTAGCTTTTTTTTTTTTATCATTTCTGATCGTAACTCTCAGCTTTTTCCCCGCCATACTGCTTATACATTTCACCCGGTAGTGGTTATTTCCTAAATGTTCTTGGATCTAGCATCCAGGTATCCATTGATAGCGTAACGTTGGGATGTAGTTTGTGTTTTAGGGTGTCTTCTTTGCCTCTAGTGTTATTTCCTTATAGGACTGTAGTGGCGACATCTGTTTTATAATTTTACAAGCGATATCACATTATGTTCATAACTTATAAATGTCACAGAATTATCACATCACAGTATCATTATTTTTACTCATAAATCAACCATTCACACTTTATAACTATTTAATTTTTATTTTTTTCCTGATTAGCAAATACATTCTACCACTTGTTTTTAGTTGTCTTCCCTTTCTTTTTGTTCTCAGACCATCTTTTAATTTTTCATTTCATGGTTATGGATAGTCGGAGCCACCGGTATCACTGCAAACGGATTAAAATTCATAATTGCTCAACCGCCCGTGCCGGTGGAATCATCCGAATTAAAACTCATCTCATTGAAGGATCCAAACAAAGAAAGGTAGATGCAGTCCCTATCATAGCAGCTACAGCACACCCCAAAAGAAATAAGTCCAAACGGCACCGAACGTGAACGCAACGGAACTGTCCTTCACCATACAATGTCATCATTCATCGTAAGCAGTGAGAATATCGAAACATGATCCAGATGAAGAAACACAGCTCACGGTGTGCACAGAGCACTAAACTTAGTAGCTCCGGTAGCAAGTCAGATTTGGACTATGAGGAAACTGCAACAATGAACACTTTTCAGACTCAGCCTCAATTAATCATGCTGCCTATTCGCCATATTGACCGGAAGTCAATCATTGTATTTCATATTCACTCGGACCGAAGACGGTACATGACGGAAGTCATAGTTCTCCAAGATTAGCAACTTGCTGCTAGTTCTTCTAGGTCGAGTATGCCCTGACAATTCTTACTGTCAGTACAACGTAAATTGACAGGCTGGAGAAAATACAGAAGGAATCCATGCTCATTACTCTTAGGGTGTACGAGGGACACTCCCTGTGTAGCAATGAGGTATCTTCTTGACTTTCCAACCACGGATGACAGGATCAAGATCTGGAGGGCACGAGCATTCCTGATGATAAGTGCAGATAAAGAGCATATGTTGCACCGCGAGTTCAACACAGGGAAGGGTGACAGGCTAAAAAGAGGCAAATCATGGGTGCATGAGCGGAAGATGTCATCAATCAGGTCTGTGGGCTTACCAATATCAACGCTGTCGAAGAGAAGATACTGGTGCCTACGTCAAGCAGTGGCATATTCTCCAGTATTGTTACACTCGACAGGAAATGGGGGAACAGAACTCACTCGTGGTAAATGCGGAGGTCGACGGACTCATCTGGGATAACACCGATGAGGAAGATGCAGTCATCTATACAGACGGATCCGTAATACGACACCAAAGGAGTGCATGAGCATTTACAGCACGCTCGGCGGGCAGAATAGTCAAAGAAGACAGCGGTGCATACGTTATGCCCACAAGTAACACGACGATGAAGTGATGGCAGTGACCAGGGCATTCAACTGGTTAGAGTCACAAGACTACACCCATGCCTGAATCACCCAGTGATTCGATGAGCATGATAAGAAAAGTGGAGGCGGGCTCTGTACACAGGCAATAGGTAGAGTCATTGCTAGAAGTAAAAAAATATGTAAGGTCACCTTTGTCTACGTCCATGGATATGCGGGAGTACAGGGAAATGAAAGAGTGGACTGTTTGGCTACCTGCGCTTTTGTGAAGATGGTCAAACATCATCAATGCCCTCTGACCTGTTGGAAGAGTACTGGACTTCGACAACCATGAGTCCACATCACTCCTTCGGATGAATGAGATGAGAGTTAAGATGGGCACAGCCAGAAATAAGAAACTTAGTGGCCGTGTAAGAAGACTTATCAACCAACATAGAACTGGAGTCGTCAGTCGCTGGACACTGCAGACTTGCTGAGGAGGGATCTGAGCAGCTATGGACATGTTCGGAGTGCAATGATGATGACCCGCAAATAACTCAATAACTCTTCTAGGTCTTGATTGTTTTCGAGTCCCATGGTTGAGTCTTCCCTAGTAATTGTTTTGCATAGAAATTATCTTGGTCTGTCTTGTTTTCTTTTACCAGATCGTTTCCACATGAATGTCTGATGAGGGAGACCTTCATTCATTCTCAGCACATGATCGATGTATTTCTAACGCCCTCTTCCTATACAGTGGGAGCCGCGATAGCTCAGTGGTTAGTGAACTGGACTACAAAGGACAAGGGGTAGGGTTCGATCCCAATCGACGGCTTCCGGGTTCACCCAGCCTTAAATGGGTACCGGATTTTTTTCTGGGAAAGTAAAGCAGCACTGGCATAATACCGACCACATTACCCCAAAAATCATGTGCTGAAGGTCTGTAAAATATAGGGTCACTAACACCATATTCCCTATACGCCACTTGGCGTGACGGGGGTACTTTACTTTTACATTTTTACTTCTTCCTATACAGTACAACGCGTATTCTTGTTTCGATTCGCTTCTAATAATTTCTTTGGAAATGCATTCTTCCCAGCCTATGTTCTTCTTCTTCTGTGATCATGGCTCATTCAGACTAGGATTCCGGACTTTCTTATGAAGGCAGCTGTCTAAGTGATTCGGTTGCTCCATATAGTTTCTCTTCCAGAGAGGTGGGTGTTGACCGCATTGTCCTTCTCAGGTCTATGTACTGTAGAATCCTGTAGACAATCCTGTAGAACATGCTTTCTTGTCACGTTATCCAGTGTACAGTGGCATTGGCTGGTACTACCTATTTTGAGTTTGTTGAACATGTGGTTTCTCATTCTGTGATAGAGAAAGCAAAAAAGGGTCTTGCTGCTATGAAAGTAATGGCCGCTGCAGGCAGTGAACAGCGGCACCTGCATACATTATACCAGGGACTGGTTGTTTCTGTTCTAGAATACGCTTTGGCGATTCAAACTCTCAGCAAACTTCAGTTAAAGAGACTCGAAAAAATTCAGAACGAGGCTATGCGCATTATTCTTGGCTGCACTAGAGACACGTCATGCAGAGCGTTAAGATACCTACTTGACATTCCAACCATAGAAAGTAGAATCGAGTTATGTAGAGCACGCGCTTTTCTGAACATTCTTGCTGATGAAAGACATCCTTTAAATTATGTAGCGCTAGCACCAAAAGGTGATAGACTCGAGCGAGGCCAGTCGTGGATGGGCAGGGCAGAGAAATCCATTCAAAAGGTGTGCATGCTAAATGACTTGCAGCGTGGAGAAGAATGGCGGCAATGGCCAAATGACATTTCTACAATTACTATCAAAGTCTGCATAACACTGAATAAAGAATGTAGAACGATGAATCCCAAGGTCGTAGAGGATAAGATTCAGGCCTTAATCAAAGAAAACGTAACGTCCGGCAATATTATTATCTACACAGATGGTTCGGTTGTACGAAATAAACGATGTTCATGGGCATATACAGCGCAGGTGAAAGGGCAAATGGTGCATGAGGATAGTGGTGCTTTTTCGCAAACAACGAGCAGCATGACAGTGGAGGTTTTAGCAGTCACTAAGGCAATGACATGGCTCGAAACACAGTCTTTCGCAGGAGTATGTTTTCTCAGTGACTCCATGAGTATGCTTAAGAAGGTTGAGGCTGGGTGGAGGCGAAGAGAGTGGTTGAAGTCCCTGCAGCTGTCAACTTTAAAATCGTCTTCATCTATGTACCTGGCCACTCTGGAGTGCAAGGGAACGAACGAGCTGACAAGCTTGCTGAAAAGGCTAAAATTTCAGATGGCAACGCCATGGACAACGCGGACATTTTACACGCAATCCGCGAGGCGGGAAGAGTAGCAGACTTTCGAGACGACAAGGATTCAAACGCAATGGCGAGACTAACGCATAGTCGCGTAAGGCTTGGCACAGCTAAGAGCGAACATTTTTCAGGACGCCAGAGGTGTATGGTTAACCAACTGCGAACCGGCACGATCAGCCGTCACACACTTGTGAATTTACTCGAAAGGAAATCGGAGCACTTATGGGTATGCCCCTTGTGCAAGGAGGATGATCTTTCGACTAATGACTAATTCTGTTGTGGCCAGTGCGTAGGCGAAGTATGATGACTTGATCCATCCTTGATAGTTGTGGTATCGTCACTCTCGTTATACTTTGATTGTAGCTTACGTTCAAGATCCTACGTAGATATTTGTTTTCAAAAACATCTTACCTTTCAGACCATCTTTACATGATACTTATTCTTTTTTCTATCTACTGGTACAAGCAATTTTCTATCATGAAGAACAGCAACCCAACTGAACCATATACCTCCATCTTCCTCATTATACTTTTCTCTGCATTCTTCTTATGTTACATCTTGAATATTGTGACTATCTGTTACCGCTAAAATCATCCTGATGCAAAACGTATTACGGCATTTTCAATCTTGAGATCAGTGGGTTTTTGTTGTTGTTGTTGTTGTTATTTACTGTGGTTTCTTATTTGTATTTATATTTGTTTTAGACTAGTACTTTCCATATCACGTTTTTGTATAAACTATAAATATTTCTTGCCTTGTAAATGATGAAGGCTTGTGCCGAAACGTCTCAGTTTGTCTCGTCTCTCTATAGGTTTTTCTGTTTAATATCATTTGGTGTTTATATATATTTATATGGTCTTTGGCGTCTTGACAGACGGTTGGTGGGGAGCATTCATGATAAGTCAGTAGTTTAGTAAAGCATTAGTGTCTCATACTGGGTGCTGCTTTACTGAACATCTTTTCTCGTGGCTGAATTTGCCAATCCTGGACAGACAGATCCACCCTCAGAACGAGCAAGGTATACCCGCGGTACCCGGCCTTGATACCTTTCTCTTGCGGAGAATGTATGTTTGCTCTCCATGTGCTACGATCCGCAGCCGCATTTTCCCAGTTCTTTTCACTTATAGAAAATTCCACCAAGGAAGCCCTGCAAACATCCTTATATCTCAGCACTTGTCTGTCTGTTGGTCTCTTTCCGTCCTTAAGTTCTCCGTACAATATTTGTTTGGGAATACGATTGTTTGCCATTCTTCTTACATGGCCCAGCCACCTTAGTCTACGAATCCAAAGTGTTGCCATGATCGATGCGAGTTTTGCTAGCTGTAAGACATTTAAGTTAGTTACTTTGCCCTGCCATTTGATGTTCATAATCTTGCGAAGGCAACGTACATGAAAGTTGTTTAACCTTTTCTCCTGCCCTGCATAGGTAGTCCAAGTTTCTGATCCGTATATAAGTGTACTAAGCACAGCTTTGCATTTCTATGCATCTTGATGCATCTCATCTAATGAGATGAGACACGGGTGGCAGAGCAATTATTTATTTTAATTCATTTCCAGTGATACGGGGGCATTCGACTAACCATAACCATTGATGCATCTACCCCAAAAGACTAAATGTCTTCCACATGCGATGTACCCGCAGAATAATGCACATCAAATGCCAGGACAAAATAACCAACCTAACTGTCCTGCAACGTGCTAATACCTCAACAATCATGTCGATGCTCAGAGGTCGAAGACTAAGATGCCTGGGGCATGTCCAGCGAATGGAAGAAAAACGCATCCCCAGGCAAATACTGTATGGTGAACTAATACACGGAAAAAGACAAATCAGCAGACCTAAACTACGATATAGAGATATATGTAAATCATCTCTGAATGACTTCTCCATCTGTAAAAATGAGTGGGAACATCTGGCAAGTGATCGCACATCATGGAGAGCATGTATAAGGAATGGTATAACATCATTTGAAACTCTGCTAGAGCAAAACTTAGAAGAGAAAAGACTCACGAAAAAGGATGGAAACCACGTGGATCAGGACTTGTTCATTCTGTGGCCGTGTGTGTGTTTGTCAAACAGTGGTAAACATTTGCCACGAGAAATGCTGTTTGACAAAAACAAAACCTAAAAAATTAAAAAAATACACAATAGCCGGCACTAGACCGTCTGACAATACGAAAAGGGCCATATATCTACCCCAGACCCAGAAAGAAGAACCAGTCCTGGACCCTAGATGCAAGAACAATAAGAAAAATAACCTCTACGTTGTGAGAACACTAGACCCAATGGTCGACCACGAAAAAGATGGGTCGATGGAATATTAGAAGCACTAGGAAACATAACAGCAGCAGAGGCGAACAGAAGAGCAAAAGACCGCAAATTATATCTCCCCTCGACGCTGAAAGGCAGATAAGGAAGGAAATGCTTGCTTGCTTGCGTTCGCTCGATGACTAAAATATTCTAGAGTATTCGTAGACTGTAGAATTACTCTTAGTCATCCGTCCTTAAAAGGACGTTAAGTGCGTGTCTGCGTTGTGGTTTATAGTATAACTGTTATATTTGCGCCTTTCGGCCCAACACATCCTACTTCAGCACGACATTTTTGAGTACCGGGTTGTCTTCCCTCCCTGCTCGCTTTGCCAGACTTGACAGGTTAGTCTGTTACTGGAGGCACCACGGAGAGGTGGAGCATGGTCTGAATGGTTTAGGTTCACCGATCCTGGTGCAAGCCATCAGCTGTGGGTCGCTGACAACTTCCAGCTCTGGTGCTGGGAGGCGCGCCTTCGCCTCCAGGAAGAAAATGAATAAGAAAGAAGAACACCGGTCGGCGGACGGTGTAAGGGAGATTTTGACACCCCCTTGTTGATCAACTCTGGACCTGTTTAACGGATCCTCATTTCACTGCCGGTTCTTTATCATTTTTGTCAATGCTACACATATCAGATCGCAATGTCTGGAAGAAGTAATTTTACCATCCATATAAAAACAACAGATCTCGTCATAGACACGAGTATGGGATTATAACAACAACCTTGCTGCCGCATCTATCTAATATAAATATGCATAGTTTGTTGCTGAGACTAAGAAGCCAGAGACCCTGGCTGGAGAGAAATAAATAAAATCAAATGGGCTTTCCGTTTCGAAATAATCGATAGCTAGCTCCCTCTGTAGCAACTGTGGAGGGTGGACACTGACAGGTATGTATCTTTTGATTAAAAATAAAAATGACATTTATTGTTTTATTTGGGCTAATAAATAATGAATACTTTTAAGTTGACTCAATTCAATTATTGATTTATAAATTTTATATTGTATTCAAATATTATTGATATTTTGTATTTTGGATGGAAGATGAATAATAAATAAAACTAAGATTATAATTATTGATCAGTCGTTTTATTTTATGTTGATTGATTGCAGCTGCATTATATAGTTAATAATAATCATCAAGTACCAGGCCTGCTGGCGTAGGGGATCATGTCTCTCCACAACTTTCGATCTGATCTCGGCAGCTATTTATCATTTCTGTTGTTGACCTTCTGCCAAGCCATTCTCTTAAGCTGTCTGGTATTTTTTCTCTTTTCTTCCCTCTATCTCTTCATCCCTCAATTTTTCCAGTTGTTAAACTATTGAAGTTGTTACAATATAATATATTCCAGTTGTTCTCTTCTCATTACATGGCCAAAAAATTATGATTGTTTCTTCCTAATATTAGAAATTAGCTCTTTTTTTGCTTTGACCTCTTTCAGAACATCTTCATTACTCTTCTTAGCTGTCCATGGTATTCTCAACATTCTTCTGTAAAACCACATTTCTACACTCCATTGATTTTCTTGTCTGTTGTCCTATTGTCCATGTTTCACATCCATGTTAAGACTGATTCTACATAACATTTAAGAACTCTTTTTCTTGTTTCTATTGTCAAAAATGGATTCCATAGTATCTTCCTCATTTTTTGGAAGAAAGCTGCTTTTGCCTGAGCCATTCTGCATCTCACCTCTGTTGTACATCTTCCACCTGAGGTTAACAAAGTTCCCAAATATTTAAATTCATTTACCTGTTTTAATATTGTTCCACTTGTCTTTATTTTGCACTGAGGTGATGTCTTTTTCTTTGTTGTTACCATTACTTCTGTCTTTTTGCTATTTTCTTTCTTTCACTATAATGTCCAACATTTCTTGTAACTCATTTTCACTCTTAGCGATTAAGACTGTATCATCAGCATACCTTAGATTATTTATATTATGGCCTCCAATTGTTATTCCAGGATCAGATTCCCTTATGGATCTTAAAATAATCTCACTATAAATATTAAACAAATCTGGTGACAACGCACAACCTTGTCTAACACCCTGTTTTATTTGTTGAAACATCCCCAATTGGTTTCCAATTCTTATGGCCACTGTTTGTTGCCAGTACATGTTCTTTATTATTCTTAAATCTTTGCTGTCTACGTTTATGCTTTCTAAAATTTTGATTATTTCTTGGTGCTTTTACTTTGTCAAATGCTTTGTTATAATCTATGAAACATAGGTATAGATCTGTTTTTACCTACTAAATATCTTATAATATATATGGCATTGTCGTTCCTTTATCTCCAACAGAACCACACTGTTCATCACTAATTTATGGCGATTCATGATTGTACAAAGAAGTTACGATGGTGGTTTTCTGTTGCCTTCCGTCGGTTTGTTTACGGTTGGCTCTGCTAGACTTTGACTAAAAAGTCTCACCCACAAGGCAGTGGGGTTGTTTAACTTCGGGGTACCCTCCCTTAGCCTTTTACTCTCCCAAACTTACCTGCAAGGCAGCAGGGCAGCCACAGGTTGTACTGTTTACTGCATACAGTAGCAGGTAAAAATAACCCGACCAATAATAATATAATAATAATAAATTTAATTCATAAATATTGATTGTGCAGTGCAATATTATCAAGTTTTCGGTGTTGTGTTGCAGTAGGCTGATCACTGTGATCAGTGAGTTGAGTTTGAGTAAGTTATCTAGTCAATTAAGATTAAGTTACTATTTTATTAAAGTTAAAATAAATTCATCATCATCATCAAGTGCCGTCTCCGCAACGAAGGTTGGCTACCATGGAGCGCCATTCTGCTCTGTCTCTTGCTTTGGTGGTGCAGGTTGTCACAGGCTGATTTGTCCATCTTTTTGATGTTACTCGTCCATGTTAGTCTTGGTCTGCCTCTGCCTCTTTTACCTTGTATTTTCCCCTCCAGGATTACTATTAGTAGGCTGTTGTGTCTTTTGACATGGCCCAAAAATCGCATTTGCCTTGTTTGAATTGTGCTTAGTAGTTCTCTTTTCATTTTTAGTTGTTTTAAGGTTTCATCGTTTGTTTTCTTTTCCTTCCATCCAATTCTACCTATTCTTCTATATATCCACATTTCAAAGGCTTCAATTCTCTGTTCTGTTTTCTTGTCTAATGTCGATGTTTCTGCACCATATAGGAATATTGAGAAGATGTAACATTTTGCTATTCTTAGTTTTAGCCCTGGTGTTATTTGTTCTGATGTTAGTATGTTCTTCATGACATTAAAATTACTTTTTGCCATTCCTATTCTTTTGTTTATTTCAGTTGTACATTTTCCATCACTGGTTATAGTATGTCCAAGGTAGTTGAACTGTCTCCAGGTCTATTCCTTCAATTTTGATATCCACTTGGAGGTTTTGAGTATTTTCTTTGTTTATGATCAAAATAAATTCACCTATCATTATTTAATTTATGTATTTATGATTGTCATGTAATTTAATAGAAAATTTAACTGCTTAAAATTCATTTAATTTATATTCTTTATTTTTATTTAAGTTGGATTTTCAGGACAGTATTGGTGTGTGGTGTATTATCATTATCTGATGCCGAGAGGGGGGAGGAACTTAAAAGATAAAAACAAATTGTAACAAAAAACCAAATTTTAATTGTAAATGGCTAAGAATAGATGACATTATGCGTTTAATATGATTTATTGTTTTAGTGATGACTGTTAAAGGTCCAAAGAACTTAGAATGTTCCCGAACTTAAAATATCATCAATATATAATATGATGAACTAAAATACTAAATCATTTAGTGAATGTGATATTCGTTTCAATACATGCCAACAATTTTCTTTTACAATAAGTTATGAATAATTTATATTTAATTAAATTGTAATTTATTCCAATTTTGTAACCTGACTCACATGCACAAATAAATTAGTGACCATGATCACATTTCTCACTGCACATGGATAGTTTGATACATTTAACGTTGGTACCTTTTATTAGTAAGTTAACAAAGAGTAATATATATATCATCATCATTGAGTGCCGTCTCCGCAACGAAGGTTGGCTACCATGGAGCGCCATTTTGCTCTATCTCTTGCTTTGATGGTGCAGGTTGTCATCGGTTGATTTGTCCATCTATAATATATATATTAACATTTGAAAACAAATGCCCCAGGAAAATAGTTTGTATACCATGGAATAAATTCAAGACTAGTGCAGAAATAAGAGGAATGTCATGTCAAAGTATCCAAAAATCTCAACTATAATCAGGAGAAGGTGGTCATATGTTAGCTATGGGTTGAGAAGAGACAACAAAAGAATCTCAAAACAGGCTCTCATATGGGAATCAGAGGGTAAAAGAATAACAACAGGTATCAGCTTCCTCATCAAAATTGAGGCACAAACCGAGAACAGAGTCATGTGGCATGATACAATGTGAGTCCTGTGCAAGGTCTGATGCTCGATAATAAAGATCGTAGACTTGAAAAGAGTCAAGAAATTCTGTCCTATGTGCTGTCTTTGGCTCAAAAGGACCATAGATAGATAGATAGATATACAGGGTGCTTATAAAGTTGTTGTGCAGTGACGTGAAAAAATATTTTTGAAATTACGTCACCAATTGATGAAATTTATGTCATGTTATTCTGTGACTACAACTATCCTGTCTGCAGCATAACACAACAAGCTGTTGTTATATTCATGGTTTCATTGCTGAAAGTAAATGGATATAAACTAAATAAACAAAATAAATAAACATTTAAAACGGGGTAATTTTTGTTGAACATTGTCTTCTGTAATGGTAGCAAAAATACTGAAGAAATAATTCGACAATTTGTGCTGAAATTTCAAGACTCACAAGTCCCCCACCACAATGTGGTTAGGAATTTAATCAAGTTTTCTGCTATGAGTAGTGTGGTAGATGCATACCAATCTGGAAGGACTTCAACTTCAGAAGACACAGTGCTTGATATCTAGACCAGAATTACAATGAGCCCTAATAAATCTTTATGGTGGTTGTCTCAACAGGTACATTTATCAATGAGTATCATCCACAAGGTTCTGAAAAGTAAGTTGCACATTTGTCCTTACAGATGAACTGAATTGTCTTAGCTCCATGAAAGAGACTGCCAATCCCTATTGAACTACTGCATGTGGTTTCAGATCCTTATTTCTGAACAAGGGGATGAAATCCTTGACGTGACTTTCTTCACTGATGAGGCATGGTTTCATCTCTCCAGTTACATCAACAGTCAGAACAATCGTGTGTGGAGCAGTGAAAACCCCCATGAATAAGTGCCACTTCATGATCAGAAAGTCGGAGTGTGATGTGCAATGCTTATGCTAAGTCATATGCGGATGATTGGGATAATATTTTTCAATGCTACAATTAATGCAGAACGTTACCAAACTTTAATCCTGGAACCATTCATAGCCCACCTTACAGAGTGGGAAATTAAAGAAGCCTGGTTTCAGCAGGATGGGGCAACAGCACACACAGCCGCAACATCACTTACTTATTTAGAAAGCATATTTGCAAATGGTATTTTTTCACTTTAAATCTGGCCTGCTCGTTCACCAAACCTAACTCCGCCTAACTATTATCTGCGGGGTGCCCTAAAAGAAAAAAGTTTATCTAAGTAATCTGTAAACAGTTAGTGACCTGAAGGTATAAATCGTTACCCAGATCCAACAAATTCTCTGGTCATTATCCAGAAGGTTTAAAAAATTATGAAGAGGCAAGTCATTAAATGTCTTGAGGCCCTCAGTGGACATTTTGAGCACATGCTGTAGACACAACTTCATTGTGTAAACAACCACTTTACCCAATACAAGCCAGCCAAGAGCAGTAGTGGCTAGGTGAATAATAAAAATTTATATTACAATTTCCCATAATTTCAAAAATATTTTCACTGCTCAGAAACTTTATTAAAACCACAAGTAATTTAGCATGTTAAATAACAGGAGCTTGAATGTTTTAATCTATAAAAGCATACCTGGATGCATAGGCAAATCAACAGAACTGAGAACATAAGAATATTAATCAAGTGGATATGAGCCAGAACATGACAGCCTCAACAAACTTAGCAGCCAAAATATTCAGACTCAGAACGGGTCATTGTAGCCTCAGAGCAAATCTAAACAAGATAGGACTCAGTGATGTCGCAACATGTGAATGTGGAACAGCTAAACTCCAGAGTATACACTACAGGACTTCAGCACTCTAAACATGGATTTTAATTCGTTTGCAGTGATACCAGGGCCTTCCATAACCAAAGCACTCTAAACACCCAACATGACAAGCTATGGGGAACTGGTGATGACCTCACACAGTCTTGTTCAAGATTCAAGCTGGTCTAAATCCATAGCAATAACTGATCACTGAAGAAGAAGAAGAAGAGGCCCCCCCGTTAAAGAATTAAAACAAGAAGGTTGCTAACATAGATTACAATATATAAACAAATTTGAGATCCCCTCAGATTGTGAGGCCCTAAGCTATAGCTTATTTAAGCTAGGCCTAAATCTGGTCCTGCTAACAGGAGAGGAGCTCAAGAAATCAGAATGAGTGGAGGATATATTTAACCATCAGGATACATACTCTTCCTCATCTGCTGGAAAAGATGTAGCCCTTTTAGACATTTTTGAGAACTGTAGATTTAATGTAATCTGTTAAACATGCACAAAATTTAGCTTTGATCTTGAAGTAACTTTGTGGTTGGCACAATGCTGATGAATTTTATATTGTTTTTGTTTCTTTTAACTTTGCAGTGCATATTTTATCTTCATAAATATGACCTACTTAGTAGATGAACAGAGTGGTCTGATCCAGAAATGCTCCAACAAGAAAGCTTCAGCAGTTGTAAGTCATCCTGATACAAAACCTTATGAACTAATGGAGTTGGAGATAGATGAACAAGCCATTAAGGCATTCCAAACAGGGTTTTGCTACCAAGAAATCACAGAGTTGGAACTCTTGAAGTATCATGAGATTCCAGATTTTCTGAAAGGAAATCCTTTTATTGTTCATGGCTATAGATCCAAGCTTCCTTTTTCAATGTGCATACGAAGGTAAGACATTATATCTGTTTCCCATCTGCTTTGTTATTCCATTCCACATCATTTTTCCCCATCATCCTCTGCATGTTTTGTTCTCTTCATAAGGTTGCTGTCTTCATAATTTATGCTAATTTTTTTTTTTTAACCGATAACAGTTTAAAATGTACCAAAACCATTGGAACACAAAAGTATTTTACTCATCTACTTGGTAGAATGCAACCTGTATTGGAAAACATAAAAACAAGCCAGTTTCTAATTGTTTTAAATATTGTAAAACATGTATTCATTTATCGTCATAATGCGAAAATTAAATACTGACAGATTGATTTAATTAAGCATGTTGCATCTGATACATAAACTGTTGAGGTTAAATGACAGAAGAATTAGATGGTCTTGAGGTCATATGTTAACTTCTGGCCAAACAGAACCTGGATTGAAATCCCACCACTGCAGTGGGTATTTCTCATTTCAAATCTCTGATTTCTTTATGCTTTTACACTCCCCTGGTTCTCTTGGTAGTGAGATCAGATAGCTAGGTTTCTCTGATAACAGGTGAAAAACAGAAGGTCTTGTGTGCATTAGCACATGTTAAATATCCCTTTGTGGTTAAAAGTCAAAAAGAGTAGCCCAAAATGGCCACTGCTGTGGATTAATTGTTTAGCAAAATCTAATTCTTATTGAAGACAGATGTGTTTGCCTGAAAGGCACAGATATTGTGGCTTTGCTATAGATGAGCAGTGCGACACACCATGACCACTTAATGGGGGAACACTAGGAAGAAGAGGCAAATAACTTTAAACATTTTTGTCTAGGACTTGCATTTTAATTGAGCATTGAATTTATTTAACACAGTTATATTCAGTAGAATCATGATATATTTTTATCAAAAGTTATTCTTGGTTTTTAAAAAAATGTTAATCTAAATTACAAAGTTGATTGTGCAAAGTAGACGTGGATGGATATATATATATATATATATATATATTTTACCTATATATATATTTTTGAAAAGCAAAAACCTTTTGTACTTAACTTCATCGACTTCAAAAAAGCATTTGATAGTATTCATAGAGATTCTTTGTGGAAAATTCTGAAGCAATATGGCTTACCATCAAAAATCATAAATACATGTATTATCAAAGACATGTATGATGGTTACACATGTGCAGTTCGAACAGAGGAAGGACTGAGCGAATGTTTCCCAATAGAAACTGGGGTTAAACAAGGATGTATTTTATCGCCCTTGTTATTTGGAATTGTTATGGACTTCATAATGAAGAAATGCTGCACTGGTAATAAAGGCATCGAATGGATACAAGGAGACCATTTGGAGGACCTCGACTTTGCTGATGACATAGTTCTCATCAGCAGTCAGATAAAAACAATGCAGGAAAACACAAATGAACTATCATCAATAGCCAGCAAAATTGGGCTTGAGGTCAATCATGAAAAGACTAAAGTCATGAAAAGTTTAATTCCAACAAGTGACAAAATATACATGGAAAACAAACCAGTAGAAGAGATCGATCACTTTATCTATCTTGGAAGTCACATTGATCGAGAAGGGGATACGAGCAAAGAAATTAGAATCAGACTGGCTAAAGCAGCAATGTCTTTCAGAAGCCTTGAAAAGTTGTGGAAATCAAAACTCATTAGCACAAACACAAAACTTAGGCTATTCAAAGCAAATGTACTATCAACCTTTACGTTGCGTGTGAAAGCTGGAAAACAACAAGAGATATAGAAACAAAGTTGAACGCATTCGAAAATAAATGTCTAAGGAAAATACTTGGTATAGAATGGAACGAATTCAAAACAAACGAGGAAATTAGAGAAATCGCCAATCAACCACTAATATCTTCAGTAATAAAGAAAAGACGATGGTCATACGTTGGACATGTGATGAGAAGAGATAATAATCGAATAGCAAAGCAAGCCCTCATATGGGAAACAACAGGTACAAGAAAAAGAGGAAGACCCAGGGAGACACTGAGAAGAACATTGATGAGAGAGGCAAGAGCAGCAGGAATCGGCTCCCTCAATGAGATAGAACTGCTTGCACAGAACAGAGACAGATGGCGAGATTTGATAAAATATCTTTAAAAGAAAACTGCTAGAACAAAAATTCATATAGGAGAAGGTGTATCTTGGTCTACGCCCTATGGGCCGGTTACGGCTCGAAAGGTCAATAGATAGATAGATAGATAGATATTTTACCTATATTTATATTTTACCTATATTTATATTTTACATACATATATATATATATATATATATATATATATATATATATATATATATATATATATATATATATATATATATATATATATATATATTACCTATATATATATATTTTACCTATATATATATTTTACCTATATATATATTTTTGTATTTCCCCCATTTTTGTTCTTTTTTCAGTTTGTGGTTATGGACTAATGAGACAGTAAATATATGGTCTCACTTTCTGGGCTTCTACGTGTTCTTGCTCCTCGCCCTATATGACAACCTGATTGTGCTGCCCCAAATTGATGCATCGCTCTCTGACCATATTCTTCTTACAATAGGACTTTGTTGCTACATGGTAACATTACTATAGTATATCAATTATTATTATTTAGTTTAAGCATTATATAATTTTGTTTACCAGTGATTTACAAACTTTTGGCACCATTACCCTTTTCCTGTTGATCATATACTGGTGGTGTCCTCATAGTAAAAATGTAAAGAGCCCTGTCACGCCAAGTGGCGTATAGGAAATATGGTGTTAGTGACCATAATTTTTATAGACCTTCGGCACATGACTTTTAGGGTAATGTGGTCGGTGTTAGTTTAGCCCATGCCGTTTTAGTTTCACAGAAAAAATCCGGTACCCATCCAAAAGCCGTCGATCAGGACTGAACCCAACTTCTTGTCCTTTGTAGTCTAGTTCACGAACCACTGAACTATTGCAGCTCCTTGGCATCCTCATGGTAGTTGCAATTGTTTAAGTCTGGTAAACTCTAATTTTGGTTTATTTTTATTTATTTGGGGGGGAAGGGGGAAGTTTACTACATTATAGGCACAGAAATAAATGTCAGTAAGAATAAAGATATTAAAGTTATATAATTTTAGCCAAAAAACCTCCAGCATTCTTATGTTTACAAATAGCATTTCCACAATTCTTCACAAACCCACAATTTATCATTTCACCTGCTCAAAAAAATTCATGTCAGTTATAAAAAGGAATCTAATTTTTTTTAAACATAAAAATAGTTTTTGTAATATTAAAAATGAAACACAATTATGTACTGAAAAATATGAAGTTATGTTGATGTTGTTTAACTCTTTCAGTACGGAAGGTTTTATCAATGCAGCGGAAGATATTCCAGAGACAAAATTTTTCATAGTTTTGAATTTCAGTGTGCATGCTTTATATTTATCTAACACATAAGATATTGTACATGAATTTTTAGATAATTGAACAAGGAATTAAATTTCACCAAAACCAAGATGATACAAGACATGTAAAAAGAATACAAGTTTCGTGATGGTTTATACAAATCAAATTGATACTCTGTGGCTAAACCTGCGTGATTGAGATCAGCATGATGTATAGTGCGTTGGGACGTATGGAAAGAGTTAATTATATGATTTCAAACCACTGGGTAGGCAAACAACAATATTCTCAGCTTGGCTTGACAAAGTTTTGCAGCACCCCTAGGAACTGTGGCGCACTCTTTGGAAACTACTGATATTTTCCATTAAAATATGTTATGTGAGTAACATATAAACCAAGACTAACATGGGTGAGTAACATCAAAAGATGGTAATCAAACGTAGATCAATGTTTGTCAAACATTGGTAGAATCAGCCACAAGAGAAGCTGTTTGACAAAAATAAAGCCTAAAAAAAATACACAATAACCTCCGCTAGACCGTCTGACAAGACGAAAAGGGCCATATATGTATACCACCTGACATGATACTTCCTCATATTATTGATTCTTTAATAAAAATGTATCTTTACATTTTCCCATTAATGGATTTGTCGAGGGGGGACTGGAGAATAAAGGCCGCTTGTCCAGTCCAGTTGCCGCCAGGTGTTTGGGTCCAAGGTTTTATTTCACCCCTGACACAAAAACTTTTGACCAGGATTTGAACCCACATTCTCCTGGTCAGGATCCCATCAAGTTATTGATTCTGCCACTTGCTCTCCCTATAAAAATTATTCATTGTAGCGTAATAATGTTTAATGTTCATTAATTAGTTAAATATTGAACTTTTTACAACTAATTTTCTGTATTTCTCCTGCATTCCATATAGTTTTGCATGCTGTGCTCAACTGGCTTCCATATATTTTGCTGCCATTCTGAAAAAGCAAGTCGGAGATGGCTGGCTGTTGACATGACTGGTGTATCTATAGGCATTATAGGTTGCTATTTACCTGCTGTACACTATGCATTTTACTGCATGTCTGTAAGTTTTTGATCTGCCAAAATGATGACACTTTTCACACATTTGTAACATCTTAATCTGCTTCACCTGATGACTACAGGCATACACCTTCTCTTCATCCACCCTTAAGAGGACGTTAAGTGGGTTTGTCTATGTTGTGTTGTGGTTTGGAGTAAAACTGATATTTGCGCCTTTTGACCCAACACATCCAACATCATAATGTTATTTTTGAGTACCTGGTTGTCTTCCCTCTTCAATCCCTACTCGCATGGCCAGATTAGGCAGGTTAGTTTGTTACTGGAGGCACCACGGAGAGGTGGATTAGGGTCTGGATGGTTCTGGTTCACCCATCCTGTCACAAACCATCAGCTGTGGGTCACTGACAACTTCCAGCTCTGGACTTTGCCTCCACATCTTAATCTAATCTTTACTGATCCTCATGAAATGGGTACCACAACACCCAACAGCACCTGGGACTGAAAGTGGTCATCAACTCATAGCTGACTACTTGCATCAGGATCAGCGGCAACAGCTGATAAAGATCCTAGTTCATCCTCCCACAGCAATTCTGGAAACTGACAAACCATTGTGGCCACAACAGTAGGGATTGAAGAAGGGAGGCAACCAGTGTTCAGCAATTGCAATGTCTTGTTGAAGTCTGCGTTGGACTGGGAAGCATAAAATGTCACATCTTGCTGTATACAACAATACACCTATGTTACTTAAATATCCTTTTAAGGGTAGATATTGAAGAATAAACATCTGGAATAATAAAAACGTAGAATTCTTTATAATTTTGTTATTTAGGTCATTTATTTATCATCAAACTGATATATATTTTTTTAATCTACTATAAATTGAGGAAATTAATGCTTAAATTGTATGTGCAAACTGTTAAGAAAATACATAATTTTATTTGGCTGTACTGGTTTTTTAACCACTCAGTGATGAGAATCAGGGGAAACCACTATTATATACAATGAGCTACTGTAAGATTTAGAAAAAGAGAGGTTTCTAGGATCTTGTATTTTAATATTGTGAAAGTCTTGAAAGCAAAATTAAAGCAGAAAGTCAATGGCACACCAGATGTTCAATCAATTAGATCTATGGGTTCCTTTAGACCCCTTTTTGGATCATAGACCACAGACTAAGGTCTCTTCATCCATCCCTATTTTTGGGACATTTTCTCTACTTCTCTCCATTCTAGGCCAGTGTTCTTGAAGGTTTCCATGACTTCTCTTCTCTATGTATTTTTGGACCTTCCTGGCTTTCTCTTTCCCTGTGGGTTCCAAGATTATACACTAGATGTTATCATTTCTTAAACTTAAAAATGGCACCAAAACTGTAAATGATAAATAGTATATTCCTGCTATTCTTCTGTTATAAATGCCAAACTTGGTCCCTGTCAAAGGTGTAGGGGAGGAAAATTAGAACATATCCGACTATATTCTCTTTATCTGTCAGTTATGTCCCTTGTATCCTTTCCTACTCTGCTACAAGTGCCTACAGGCAAATGAGGAAGGAAAGAAGAAAGAGTTAGAGGAAGTTCAAGTATTGTAAATAGACATAGACAACTTCTTTGAAGCTCTACAATAGTAAGTATAGTCTAACAGTTGTTAGTGTGAGATGCCAGATAGCAAACTGTAACTGTCCGCAGCGAATAGACAGGTATATGTAGATATGACACAACAGAACTGGATACATTTTTTGTAGCGATGTTTATTCTTTGTTTTTGCTTGAGTACATGTAAGTGCCAGGCATAATTTTTGTGTACATTATGGCCCAATGTATCTGATTTGTCAGCATTTTGTTCGGGTACTCTCCTTAGCCTTTGATTGTCCTGAGCTTACTTTATAAGAGAATCTAGAATCCCAGTCTGATTGAGTCATGACTGCAAGATTAATTCCTTATTTCCATTAAAACAACTTCCATCATCTCTGATGCTGAAACCTGTATGTGAGTTGCTAATATGTTGATCTAGAATTAATCTCAATCTTTTTTCAACGATTTTGGCATATCTTTTCCCTATATGGCTTAGTAAGGAACTTCCTTACTATTGGTTGTGATCTTTTGCTGCCCTTCCATTTTCATATTGGGACTATGATGAATCTTCTGATGTTGTCTGTTCTTGCTATGATGAATTCAATATTCTCTCTAGCAATGTTATTTTCCTTGTTGCTGATATTGAATTAGTAATTAGGTGTAACATCTATATAAATGGATATTGCTTTATTTTATTTGTTTTTCTTCTCTGTTGTTGCAAATATTAATTAATTTTAAATACTGGCTAAATACAAATACTTATAAATTTTTTTTTTTCTATTGTCATTTTCTTTCTTTGTTGTTTTCTTTCTCTGCTGTTACATTTATTAAGTAATAATAAATACCAGTTAAATACAAATACTTACAAATATTGTTTTACTTTATCTTTCTCTGTTTACAGGCTCACATGCAGTCACTATAAAGTTTATATATTACAACTTTTCTTTTTGGTGCCATTCTCAGAGCAATATCATGGATTTATATTTTCATCTCTCAGCATTTATATTTTCATTCCCTCAACATCTATATCTTCATCTCTCTACATTTATGTTTTCATTCCCTCAACATCTATATCTTCATCTCTCTACATTTATGTTTTCATTCCCTCAACATCTATATCTTCATCTCTCTACATTTATGTTTTCATTCCCTCAACATCTATATCTTCATCTCTCTACATTTATGTTTTCATTCCCTCAACATCTATATCTTCAGCTCTCTACATTTATGTTTTCATTCCCTCAACATCTATATCTTCATCTCTCTACATTTATGTTTTCATTCCCTCAACATCTATATCTTCATCTCTTGACATTTATGTTTTCATCTCTCAATTTCAGATGTGGCGAGACATATATATGTTCATCATATCCATATTGATGGTCTGCACATTAGTATTTCAACTTCATCATCGTTTCTTCACTCACGGCTGGTTCTATATTCGTGTGGCTGTGTATGTTGGACTCACTGCCTATGGAATCATTCCAACCCTTCACTGGGTTTATCTCAATGGAGGAGTTTCCACAACAGTTGTACAAGTTAGTGTCCATTTTATATTAAGCTAATCAGAATGTTTATAATTTAATTGAGCATTATTTTAATGATGCTGAAAAGAATTTTACTGTCTATATAATAACATTACAACAAAATAAACATGTCTAATAAGATATTTAAATTAACGCTGAAAATACTTTTCTTCTTCAAATGTTCAAGTATTGTGATCATGCGAATTTGACTCTTTGTCCTATTTCATGATGGAAGAGTAAGTACTTCATCATGATATATGATGAGCTGGTCACATGGTTAGTACTCATATGTGCTGGTGTGGGCTGATTTTTCACCTAAACCTGCACTATGGCTGACATGCTCTGCCTTCGGCAGGCTGGATCTGCTTGGCTTGACGTAGGAGTTTTCCTTCTTGTAGGGTGGATGCCGGCCAGGGCTTTTGGGTCCACCCTGCCTGAAAACACTTATCATGCAACAGGAAATCAAGAAAATAATAGCTTAGGCTAGGATTAGAATCTGTACTCATTGACACAGTTACTTGACACCAAGCTGACACTCTACCATCTTGATCAACACTCAACCCCAAAAAAGTGCAGTTAATTTTTATTTCATAACGATGATAAGAAACCCTTGTTATATACCTTTGCAGTAGTAGGCAATCTGATCATCAGAAGAAATTTCATCAGGCATATATTTATCTCCTTTAGCTTTTTGACAGTTTAAGAGTGGCAAGCTTGTTTAAGTCATGACTCCCAGGCATCGGCCTCTTGCTGCAATTCTGAGCCTGGAGATCAGTGAAACTTCCTGACTGGATATATTATTTGACAATACTACCTCCTAGTTGCAGTTGAAACTGTTGCCTACAAAACTTCATGACTGGATATATTATTAGACAATACTACCTCCTAGTTGCAGTTGAAACTGTAGCCTACAAAACTTCATGACTGGATATATTATTAGACAATACTACCTCCTAGTTAGAGTTGAAACTGTAGCCTACAAAACTTCATGACTAGATATATTATTAGACAATACTACCCCCTAGTTGCAGTTAAAACTGTAGCCTACAAAACTTCATGACTAGATATATTATTAGACAATACTACCTCCTAGTTGCAGATGAAACTGTAGCCTGCAAAACTTCATGACTGGATATATTATTAGACAATACTACCTCCTAGTTGGAGTTGAAACTGTAGCCTGCAAAACTTCCTGACTGGATATATTATTAGACAATACTACCTCCTAGTTGGAGTTGAAACTGTAGCCTACAAAACTTGATGACTAGATATATTATTAGACAATACTACCTCCTAGTTGGAGTTGAAACTGTAGCCTGCAAAACTTCCTAGTTGAATCCATTGTCCACATTTAGTCTCAACTACCTGTTAAAACCCTAACCTACTTGACAGTGTGGGTTGATGTCTTCATTGTTGTGTTAGTGCCCATAATTGACTTGATGCTCCTAGATCTTTTTGGAGCTCCGTGGTTAGTGGACTAATCAACTAGGGACAAGTGTTTGGATTTAATCCTGATTAAAGGCTCATATGTTCACCCAGCCTTAATGGGCCACTTACTGATTTTTCTGGAAAAGTAGATTGGCCTGGTTTGATACCAGTTACACCACTCATAAAATGTGACATTGGTTATTTAAAAATATGGGCACTAACACCGTACTCATACACCTTATGCAGTTGTTTTGTCATTGATACTTTAGTAGATTTGTTCTTGTATATTTTTCCAGGAAAATAAAATGCACATACTTTTTCTATTATACATTCAAAGTGACTAGAAGAAGGTATATCTTAATATTTAAACATTTTTGTGGTTAAAAATAGAATATTGCATCCCCGAAACTCACAGAACTTCTGATCTTCATCTTCAATCTTCTTGTTATAAACATTAACTACTCAAAAATACTTCACACGTAAATATTTATTTTAGCTAAAAACTAGATTTTGTATATGTTGTCACAAATTGAAATCGATTCATAAAATATCAGTCATTGGGATGTACTAGGCTCAGGATATCTCAATTCTTAAATGATGCAAAATTTCCCAACATTATAAGTAAAATACTACTCTGAGATGGAACACAAACTGTTGCACTAAAGGCATGGATAGAGGAGGAATCATTTCAGAGGAGGAGTAGGTATGTTTACTCGAAAAAAAATCACAAATAATCAACAGAAAGAAAACCAAGAACAATATATGATCTGAAGCAGGATTGAACCCATGATAGAGGGGGCCTTTTATGTGTTTTTTTACCTCCACCCACATCTCACTTAACTCTCTTATGTCCAATCAGCAGACTTGTTCTAATAATAGGAAAGTAAGGACACATGTTCATGAAAATTTGTGTACGGGATATAGATTTTCATCATCTCATGCCTCCACCCTGTTGGATATTTTTGCATAAGATGTCTGAAACAGTATCAAGCAGAAACTTTGTGATGGAAAATAAAATAACCAATATGGATGTAAAGCAGTTAAATTTCCATAATTTAATTAGATATTACAGTCTCATTTTGTGAATTTGCTTGTAAATAAGATATTTACACAGAATTAACTTTTGCTTCTCCCTTCTTAGATGATTAATAAAAAAAACCTTTTGTTATAGATTTTTTCCTGTTTTTAGAATGTGCTGAGAGTTCTCTATGGGGTTCAAGGCAAAGAGATGCAAATAAATGCATAAAATTGACAAGCTGCAGTAAGGTTGAATGTGAAGGAGAGGTGAAAAAAAATTGCAAAAAATGTTCTCTATGGGGCTGCATAAAGGGCAGCATGCCCATTGCAGTTGTCGAGATGTGCTTGAGTTAAATGTTTAATTCAATTCTTAAAGAAAAATATTTAAAAAAAATGTTTTATACACTTATTGGGTGCCGTCTCCACATCAAAGCTTGGCTACCATGGAGCACCATTTTACTTTGTCTCATGTCTTGATGGTGCACGTTGTCATAGGTTCACCTCCACTTTAGTCTTGGTCTGCCTCGTCTACCTTGTACCTTTCTTTCCAAGATGACTTTTAGCATGGTAGGCAGCAGTGGTTTTCTGGGTTTGTTCTGTTTGTGCTTTAGGAGTTGAGTCTATCATTCTTTGCAGCGAGTAAAATATTAGGCTATTTATATATACAAACCTCATCACTGCAGACATGGTAGCAAAGTTCACCTTATTAACCAGATATTCACCTCATTGGCCTGTTATGCAGACTATTTCTAGAGAGGATTATAGTAAAGATTAGGTTTTGGTCTTGACCAGCTTGAAGTCACTGACTATGCTGGCTAACAAAAGTTCTGATAGCTGCTGCTCCCAATTGGTAGATGATAAAATGGTAATTTAATCTGTTTTCATTATTTTTTGTGTTCCAGATGTTTTTGCCCAAAGTGGTAATGATGTACTTAATGGGCGCTTGTGCATTCTCCTTTTATATAACCATGTTGCCAGAAAGAATTTGTCCTGGTATGTAATTTGGTCACATTTGTGATTAAATATTAACAATTTATGTCCATCTATGCCTAATTTGCTTTGTTGCAGTCTTACACCCTCTTCTACTTTTAACTGTTGTATAACTTTTTAGCGTGGAACGAATGCAAAACAAACAAGGAAATTAGAGAAATCGCCAATCAACCACTAATATCTTCAGTAATAAAGAAAAGATGATGGTCATATGTTGGACATGTGATGAGAAGAGATAATAACCGAACAGCAAAGCAAGCCCTCATATGGGAAACAACAGGTAAGAGAAAAAGAGGAAGACCCAGGGAGACACTGAGAAGAACATTGATGAGAGAGGCAAGAGCAGCAGGATTCGGCTCCCTCAATGAGATAGAGCTGCTTGCACAGAACAGACAGATGGCGAGATTTGATAAAATATCTTTAAAAGAAAACTACTAGAACAAAAATTCATATAGGAGAAGGTGTATCTTGGTCTACGCCCTATGGGCCGGCTACGGCTCGAAAGGTCAATAGATAGATAGATAACTTTATCACTTGCATTCAACTTCCTCATTACACACACTCTCTCACTCTTTCCCTCTATCTTAATGACCATCTGTCTTGTGCATCTTTTTGCATACACTGTCTCTCATATATTATAACATACATTCTTTCATTTTAACAAATCTTATTCTCACTGTCTCTATAGCCATATCACAACTCTCTTACACTCAGTATATCTTGCTTATTCTCATCATTATTTATTTCTTGACATTAATTATTGCTGTTTTACATCACCCTCTTTTATTGCAGAAGAGGTTTAATTATTAAATGATTTCTCACATTATTTCTCTGATCGTACGCCTGATTACGCCCTTGTAAAAAAAAAAGTAAAGTGCCCCCGTCATGCCAAGTGGCATATAGGGAATATGGTGTTAGTGACCATAAATTTTACAGACCTCCAGTACATGATTTTTGGGGTAATGTAGTCGGTATTACGCCCGTGCCGCTTTACTTTTCCAGAAAAAAATCTGGTACCCATTTAAGGCTGGGTGAACCGGAAGCCGTCGGTTGGGATCGAACCCTACCCCTTGTCCATTGTAGTCCAGTTCACTAACCACTGAGCTATCACGGCTCCTGACTACCCTTGATACTCTTATTATTACTACTAAAACATGAACATCATTAACAATAACATCTCTTTCATCCGTAATTTTTACTCTCTAGCATTTTCTCTCTCTCTCTCTCCACTTTCTCTTATAACCATCGGGTGTTGAAGGAGATACAAAGTTTTAGTTCTTGCCTTTCTGACAGCCTTAACCAGTGCCAACTGATATCGTAGTGTTTCTTGGACGTTATCAGTTCATCTTACTCTGGGTCAACCACAGCCTCTTCTTCCATCTCCACTTTTAATATATATTTTGTATGGTTTAGTGTATATGTTTATGGTTTTCCCATTTAGCCCCCTATCAGGGTTATGTGATGCCATTGGAGCAGGTGGTGGATGGTGTTGTGGGAGCAGTTGAAAGTAGTGCCGGTTATAGTCCCCACTCCGGGCAGGCAGAGGACCTCATGTATAGAGACAATGGCTGCGATCTCCGACTAGTACAGTCACTGCCGAAAAAGAAAGGAATGGCAAACTACCTTCTTATATTGCCTAGTATATAATACTTGGTTACAACAGGCAAAATACAAATACAAGAAAAAAGATATCATGGACGACAAAGAGAGAAAATACTAGATAGCTTGGTGTCATGGCATGGAAAACAGTCAACAACAGGACTGATACGATGCACTGTAGATAGAACATTGTGGAAGGACATGATCGCCTACGCCAAACGGTATGGCACGTCATGATGATGGTTTAGAATTTCTTAGCAATCGTTCCATATGACTAAACATTTCATTTGTTGTCTCTGTATTGAATGTAGATTTGGTTCAATACCCAATTTCTCTCTTATGACAATTTCTAATTTTCTCGTCTGGTTACTTCCAATCTCATCTGTGGAGTGACTATGGTTATAGTTATGGTTATAGTTAGTTGAAGGTCCTTGTGTCACTGCAAACAAATTAAAATCCATAATTGCTGACCTGCCTGTGCCAGTGGAATCATCAGAATTAAAATTCATCTCATTGAAAGATCCAAACATAAAAAGGCAGCTGCATTCCCCATCACAGCAGCTACAGCACAAGGCAAAAGACATAAGGCCAAGCGGCACAGAAAATAAATGTAGTTGAACTGTTCTTCGTCATATGATACCATCATTCATGGGGTTACTAACATTTTTACACACACTTTCTCAATAATTATTTTTATCGCAAATTCATTATTATCCAATAATAGAATCGTATGATAATTTTTGTGCATCTTGTTGTTTTGTCCTACAGGAAAATTTGATTACATTGGCTCCAGTCATCAACTTTGGCATATTCTCATCGTTGCAGCCTTTTACTATTGGCATAAGGCTGGTGAAGAGATCCTTGAGTACAGAATATCCAATAAATGCCATGATTGAGTCATATATTGTCAATACTGGTGAAGATTCTCAACAAATGGTTATTTAATATCTGAGCATTGTTAAATAATTGAAAAGAACTGTAATTGAGTGTAGAATCTAGCATTGGTCTTGGGAAAACATACTGGGAATGTATGTTTTAAAACTGCTTTTATTATACCAAGGAAGACCAATAAGTGCTGTTAAATGTTTTGGGTTAAAAGTTGCACTAAGGTCAAATGTGTTGGGTTAAAAGTTGCACTAAGGTCAAATGTGTTGGGTTAAAAGTTGCACTAAGGTCAAATGTGTTGGGTTAAAAGTTGCACTAAGGTCAAATGTGTTGGGTTGAAAGTTGCACTAAGGTCAAATGTGTTGGGTTGAAAGTTGCACTAAGGTCAAATGTGTTGGGTTGAAAAGTGCACAAAGTCAAATGTGTTGGTTTGAAAAATGCATTAAAGTCAAATGTGTTAGGTTGAAAAATGCATTAAAGTCAAATGTGTTGGGTTGAAAGGTGCACGAAAGTCAAATGGGTTAGGTTGAAAAATGCATTAAAGTCAAATGTGTTGGGTTGAAAAATGCATTAAAGTCAAATGTGTTGGGTTGAATAGTACATTAAAATAAAATGTGTTGGGTTGAAAGGTGTATGAAAGTCAAATGTGTTGGGTTGAAAAATGCATTAAAGTCAAATGTGTTGGGTTGAAAAATGCATTAAAGTCAAATGTGTTGGATTGAAAAATGCATTAAAGTCAAATGTGTTGGGTTGAAAAGCACATTATAGTAAAATGTGTTGGGTTGAAAGGTGCACGAAAATAAAATTTGTTGGGCAGAAAAGCAGCAGATATTGCAGCTTAAATGTAAACTCAGACACAGCTGAACTTATGCCCTTCAAGGGGATGTATGAGCAAAAGAAGTGTTCATTGGGCAAATGCAAAGAACAAAAATTATCACAATTCTCATAAAAATTTTCCAATACTCTTCTTAACTCATTAGTTTTATCACACTTTAGTCTGTGCTACAAAATCTTAATGTAAATGGCTACCGAAAGTGTGGATAGTTTCCTTTTTGAAAAATATTAGTCTCTTTAGCCTTAAATTGGTATATATGTTAATCTTTAAACACTCATTAGAATCTGGGTTATCTTGTGCATTGATAAGATTGGGATATCTTGTGCATTAATAAGATCAAGATATCTTGTGCATTGATAAGATTGGGATATCTTGTGCATTAATAAGATCGAGATATCTTGTGCATTGATAAGATCGGGATATCTTGTGCATTGATAAGATCGGAATATCTTGTGCATTGATAAGATCAGAATATCTTGTGCATTGATAAGATCAGAATATCTTGTGCATTGATAAGATCGGGATAGCTTGTGCATTGATATTAAGATCGGAATATCTTGTGCATTGATATGATCGGGATATCTTGTGCATTGATGTGATCGGAATATCTTGTGCATTGACGCATAAGTTCTAGTTTTCTGAGTCACGTGAACACACATTTGGTGAGAAATATTTCACAAGATATCTTCTTGCAGTCGTTAAAAATGAAAGGATACATTTGTTTTTCTACATTAAAGTATCTTACTTGTTGCCACACTATTCATTTAAGATTAAAGATAGAAGAACAAAATATAGGATATAGGCTGATGACCAACATTTTCCAATGCAAGTTTGAAGTCTTATAAGCAACATATGAGAATAGAAACTGTGTATGTCAATCTGTAGTCACCATATTGTGGGACATCTGATAATAATGGACTGCGCAAACCATTTTTAATGCTGTTCACTCCAAATCAGTCACATTATTCTGTCATAATCTATCAAAATTGTATCAAACCATCCACCGTTAATATCCTTTTCGGTAGCTTTATAGCAACAGATTATATTTGTGGGCATTCTAAAAGAGGTAAAGAACAAAATTAATCTGGTTAGCAATATCAGGATTTCTTTCCTCTCCCATCCACCCCATATGAGAGGGGGAACAGCTACAACATATTGTAGAACATATTGTGATATGTGGAAAATATGAGGGAAGAAGATACTCTACAATTTAAGAGAATGACATGGAGCTGATAATCAACAGTAGAGACAGAGTTGTGGACAGACCTGATAATCTGTGCTAGCAGGCACTTGATGATGTTAAAGCTACTCAGAATATAAAATTCTCACAATGGAAATTGATGGAAGTAAGTTTTGTATTGATAATAATGAAAGAGAAACCAGATTTATGCTATGACTAGTAAATATAAATAGCAGTTACAAACACAATCGATATTTCAGAAATGAGAAATTGTCTTGAATTTCAAACAATCAAGGAAGCTTCTTGAGAAGGCATAAACATTGTATTCCTTCATGCACTGAAAAAACTGTGCAAGACTTAGATGGCGCTTTGTAACAAAATACATTTAAAAGTGAATTCAATGGCTGAGTTCATTCAAAACTATAATTTATTAAAATAAAAATAGTTCATCATAAATATTTATTAGCATAGAACAAAACTTAATTTTTAAAATGTTTTTTTTTAAAAATAGGTATCTGCCTCAGCAACACTATCTAGCCTACTTTGAGAATGCAGAATAACAACATGCTGATTATCAACACCAAAACCACTTTATACAAAGCATGTGTACTGAGCATATTGTTTATATATCAGCGAAACATAACCTATATATTCTTCACAAGAGTGTAGGCTAAAGACTGTCACGTGAACTGTCTAACATATGTACTAGGTATCTCATTGAAGAAGTTACACACCTTGGCATGCTAGATCATACTGGAATAGCTGGTGGGTTCACTATTCTCCAGCAATTCTGTCTGAAATGGCTAGTCCATCTGTGCTGGATAGTGATATTCCCAGAAACATTCTATATGGAAGGACAGCCATTGGTTAAAGGCACAAAGAAAGACCCCTTCTTCATTACAAAGACATCTGTCAACTTGACATGTGGGTTTTAAATGTGAACATAAGTGACTGGAAGGAGCATGCTAAAGCTATACCTGGCTGGAGGCAGACATTAGGCAGTATCTTGAAAACAGGTGAACTTCATTTGATGAAAGGTTGCCAACTTAAAACAAGCAAAAAGAAAGTATTAGAAACCTCAAACAAGATTTTTCAAGGATATCAAACCGATTCTCTCAAGACTCGTAGGATCATACTACTACTATTTGAACAAATACAACAAATAAAATGCCCAAGAAGCATAAAACAACATCTATCTTTTTGGTTATTTGTTGTGTATACTATTGTTTTCATGTTTACTAAAGATCAAAGTACTTGTCCTTCATTTGTATTATTCATACTTCATTAGTCTCTAAGACTTTTTTTTACCAACAAATATGAAATTTGGTAATCATCCCATCATATTTTATGCGTGGTAACATTGACAATCAATTTCCTTCATAAAATCTTGATTTTTTTTTTTTTTAAGCATTTCATTAATCTATTCATTTGCTTTACACTTCTTAAGCCATCTAGTCATTAGTTACTAGAATTGATGTTCATGCATGCCAGAATGGGCACACACAGATGGTTGAGTCTTTGATTTGAGCTAATTCATTGATTATCAAAATCATAAAGGACTTATCTTATGTGGAAATCTCAGGGTTCACGGAGCACCCTCCAGTGTAGAAGCCAATTTATTTAAAAATGTATGTCAGATATTTGGTCAGATCATAAGCATCCAGAGAAACGTATGGCCTAGATCCCCAAAAAGATGTACCTAAGGAAAGTTGAATTTACCATCCAGCGGCAGCATTCTTCCTCTTCTGCCTTTCAGCTCCCTGTGGAGCATAGGTCTTGAACAAACACTTTCCAAGCTGTTCTGTTTCTTGCCATTCTTTTAAAATCATTTCATGTCTTAGTGGCAACATTGCTTTGGGATCATTTTACTCTTTGATCCCTTTCAGTTGTGAGCTGGTTGCTCTTTACAATCCATAGCCTCTTGAACAAAGGTCTGCCTTTCTCTCTTATTCTGCTTGCGAGAAGAGTGTTGTTAAAGGTAAAGTGTTTTAGAAGATGTGATGCATATAAAAATGTCTTAACATTTATTCTACACATTAACTCTCAAGTTCCAGGTATCATAGGTGGGCTAGTAGTTATGAAAAGAGTTAACAGCCTAGGAGGACTACAGTTCTCTCTCTAACAATCAGTCAAAATTATTTGTTTCATTTCAGTATTTTTCTTCTGTTTCTTTTATGCAATCATGGCTCATTCAGACTAGGATTCCGGGCTCTCTTATGATGGCTGCTGTCTGCTTCAGTGATCCAGCTGCATCATTGAGTTTCTATTCCAGTGTTGTGGGCTTGGGCCACATTGACCTCCTCAGGTAATGTGTGCTGGGACCAATCCTGTAGGATGTGTTTTGTGTTTACTGCTATATGAGCTATTTAAATATTCCTTTCAACAAGGAAATGTAATTTTAGTTCTATTTTTTAATGTGTTGTGTTTGTATGTGAAGAAGTTATGTAACTAGAACATTTCTCTTGTTCATGGAACTAATATCGGGAGCCGCGATAGCTCAGTGGTTAGTGAACTGGACTACAAAGGACAAGAGGTAGGGTTTGATCCCAACCGATGGCTTCCGGGTTCACCCAGCCTTAAATGGGTACCTGAATTTTTTCTGGGAAAGTAAAGCAGCACAGGCGTAATACCGACCACATTACCCCAGAAATCATGTGCCGAAGGTCTGTAAAATTTATGGTCACTAACACCATATTCCCTATACGCCACTTGGCGGGACAGGGGTACTTTACTTTACATGGAACTAATATCTACAGGAAGTGGTTCCAATTTGGAACAAGAACATTCTAGTGCCAAGTTTATTTAGGTTTTGTCATCCTAAGTATTGGTGTTTTTTTTTTCTTACTGTTTCTTTTTTGCAGAACCATCAGTCTTTCCACAACAAATATTTATCTAAACAGAATTAAAAAAAAAACAAAAAAAAAACAAAGAAAGACTGGCCACTGCTGCATTATCCCACATTGTCGAGTCTGCTGAAGAATTTAACTTTTTCTTTTTTGTTCTTCAGAAACCAAAGTTTACTAAATATCTAGACCAGCGAGGTTCCCAACAGTTTGTCACTCAGGCTTGCATCTGTTGGCCAAACTTTAATTCTCTTGCTGTTGATGAATCTGCCTGAGTGATCTACACAGCAGAGTCTCTGACAACTAATTCGTGGTTTAATCTGAGGCCAGTGTCCAGTTCTAAATGTGAAGATCTTGGCGTTGTTCATATTTATTTTTACTTCAGTTTTCTTCATTTCATTTCCATATTAAGTAAAAGTCTGGCAATTAAAGACACCACATTGTGTACAAGTTAGTTTTTAACACTCCCTTTCCCCGAACTTAGTAACTCACTACCTCAGAGGAGTTCAAATCTGTTAACATTGAATTGCATGTCCTTTGCAGAATGTTGCACTCATTACAGCCCATTTGAAAAGAACCCCTGTCTCTAGCAAGATCTACCACTTCTGTTGTCATGTTCAAGTTCTCTGATTATTTGAAACCACCTTTTTCTTGGTCTGCCTGTCTTGTCTTCCAAAAGCCATGTCTTCCATTATTGTTCTTTCCAGCCCACTGTGTCTTTTTTATGTGGCAGTAGTATAATTTCCTCTGTGAAGTTTATAAGCCAGTTCTTTTTAATGTTTTTGATTTTAACTTCTAACAAACATGAAGATGTTATGCATAAAACCTGATATTTCTATGTTTGTCATTAGTTAAAGGATGCAACTAAAATATCAGTGAGAACAAAAAAAAACTTTGTATTCTTTATAAATGAAGTAAAAGTTAGTTTTCTTTTGGTGAGATTGAACATGTAGAATAATCGTTGTCATCAATTATTTTTTACCATACCATGTTTTCTATTTTTTTTCAATTTTCCCTCACATTCAGCTTTACTGCAGTTTCGCATTTTTATGCATTCATTTGCATTTCTTTGCCTTAACCCCATGTCATCAATTATGCCTGCTGACACAGCTGTATAGTGTGTTTTTCTAGAAGGTTCTATCTCAGCAGTTGTTTGTCAGTTCTTTTGTTGACATCTACAAAACCATTCTCTTAGACTGTCTTTTATCTTTTTTCTCTGTTTCCATACCTTCTTCCTCTGATAATTATTCCAGGGAGATAAAGTAAAAGGTTCCTTTCTTGCCTTAAGACATATGGAGTATATGGTGTCAGTGCTATCCATGCAAGTTGTAGAATTCTTCAGATAGATCACATCTCAGCTGCCTCTAATGCTCTTTGTTTTGTCTTGCTTATCGTCCATCACTTACTTCTATATAGTAATTCGGTTCGATAGCACCTTAGGATACGTTTTCTAACATTAATTGACAATGGTTTGTTACATAGGATGTTTTTCCATTCTTATTACATGGCCACACACAAAAAAAACTATGATTAATTTTTCCTGATGTTGGCAATAAGTTTTCTTTTTGTCTTTTCCTCTTAAAAAATATCCTTGTTCACAGAATGATAGATGAATACTCTTTTTACTGAAGTGATTTAAAATTTGGTGTACATATCTTAACTGTTAAATGACATTTAGTGTCAAATTATTGCATAATTGTATAGACATAATAACAGTTTTTTGTATGTGCTTTCATGATTTTTCATATAATTTATTTCTAAGGAATCAAATAGAACTCAGGGTGTGTTTTCATTCCCTATTTACAAGTTGTGGTGCCATGAATTCTCTGGTCGACTGGTCGTGCAACTGTAGTTTAACTTTTCTTTACATTTTCTGTATTTTTTTTTTCAGTCGTGATAATTTTACCCTATTTTTGTAAATATAATTTGACATTGTAACATGATGATGATGATGATAAAGGATGAAAATGTGCAGTTCCAAGGCTAATAAATGTGAGAATGGGCTAAGCAGCATTCAAAATTCCTTCATTCCCAGAATATTAGAATTGTCAAATTCATTATCTAACAGGTGTCATTTTTGAGTTCCTCAATTATACTTCATCTTTAATTTATGTAGCTTTCTTACAAAAAAGTAAAGGCAGTCACATTTTGAGATAAGGACAGTTGAAACATCTTATTTGACAAAGAAACTATAAAATCTAAATCAGATTTGGCTGCAGCCCAACACAGCTTTCATGTCTATTGCTGTAAGGAAGAAAATAACCCATGCTTGTAAGCACTTCTCTAAAGCGACTAGCACAATGTTATATCTTCTCAACATTCCTGTATGGTGCAGAAACATGGACATTAGACAAGAAAACAGAACAGAAAATTGAAGCCTTTGAAATGTGGATTTATGGAAGAATTGGATAAGCCTTTGAAATGTGGATTTATAGAAGACTAGGAAGAATTGGATTGAAAGAAATGAAAACAAATGAAGTCTTAAAATGAAAAGAGAACTACTAAACACAATTCAAACAAGACAAATTAGATTTTGGGAGCATGTTAAAAGACACAGCAGCCTAGTAAAAGTAATCTTGGAAGGGAAAATACAAGGTAAAAGAGGCAGACCAAGAGTAACATAAAAATATGGACAAGTTAGCCTATGTCAAAGCAAGAGACAGAGCGAAATGGTGCTCCATAGTAGCCAACCTTCAATGCGGAGATGGCACTCAATGAATGAATGAAGCTGTACTATGAAGCAATATTTTAAAACAAAATGATTCACAAAGTTCAGGAAGGTAAATGCTGCATGGAGAAGTGCTGACAACCTCATTAGCAAGTTCTAAGATTTTGTGAAGTTTGAAACATCTCACATGTCTGGATGAGCAACTGTTTTACACTATATTAGTGCCATTTTGAAAAAAAATATTGTGCTTTCTTATGTTCTTTTTTTTATTGTTGAGGCATAGATAATTAATTTAGTGTTTATCTCATTTGTCTTTTATTCCTTATAATTTCATGCACAAATAAAATATTGAGTTTATTCAAATTTGTTGACTTCAATTCTAATTATGAAATCAGTTTCATTTTGTTTCAGTTGGAGTAATAAAATATTGAGTTTATTCAAATTTGTTGACTTCAAAATTGGAGCAATAAAATATTCCCATATCCGCTCCACCAGAATTTCTCAAAATTAATGCAGACTGGCCGTTCCTGTAAGGTGTTGATTGTAGATACATCTGCTTTTCTCGACAAAATACTCCCGATCGACAAGACCCCTTTACGGACCATTAGACTCATCAGTCTCTCGAAATACACATCGTTGTCCCACCCATCCCTCCCTTCTCTTTTCTTCTCTTAAGGGACGAAGAAAAAGCTTGGTGATGTTTTCCTTGTGTAGAGTCAGGACATGCACAGTACTTGAGATGCCAGCAAGTTTATCAGTTTGTTGGATTCATTAACAGAGAACAAGTGCTGGGGTGTAACAAACACTCCTACAAAGTATGGTGCCATCTTTATAAAAAAATGATAATACAAAATGTTTGACATTTCAGCCTACATGCGGTTTTCTTCAAAAGATTCTTCAGACTTGTTACCTGCTACCAGATTTACTGTAGCATTGCATCTATATGCCTGTTCTCTGGAATCATTAATGTTTAGCCATTCCTTTATTTGTTTTCTTCTTAATTGTTGATAATTATGTGGCAACAAAAGCTAGACATAAACAAATGTGGAAATCTGTATTGCTCCATGTGGAAATATAATCTGCATCATCTTATATTTTGGTAATTATAGATTCCTAAATGAAAGAAACCCAAAGAAATCAAGTTAAATACAAAAATAAAAACGTTAAACTCCAATGTTATTTTATGGTTGTGAAACAGAGAATAACAAAAATGACAGTCACAAAGATACAGAGTTTTATTAATGGTTGAATGTGCAGAATACGAGTATGGAAATAGCAGGACAAAATTACATAGAACTGTGAGAAAGTACCAGATAAAGACAATAGAGTTAGATATGATACACACTGGAAAGTCAAAGGAGAATATAGCACAAGTCCTTTTATGGAATCCCCAGGGTAGCAGTCAAGGGGGAAGGCCAAATTATACTTGAGTTGAAAAGAATGGGGAAGACATGGAACAATCTTAAGAGAGTTGTCCCAAACAGTAAGGCTTGGTAAGTGATTTTCTTTTTGAAGACCTATGCTGCACAGGGGTTGAAAGGTATAAGATGACTTCATTTTATGTGAGAGAGAGAGAGATGTTTTGAAAGACAGGAAGTTAGAAAGTGAAACTGACAGTTGCTTCTGGATTATTTGCAAAATTGCTCAGTTATGGCTAATAGAGGTAGCTACTCTCAGACAACTTGCTTGTTAGCAGTAGGTTAGATCCCCTTGAGCTGAACATGGCAGGGGGCAGAAAATAAAAGATATATACATCTCTGTTCTAGGTGGGACTATCAATATCAATAATGGAGTTCATGCCTATTGTTGTTGCCTCTCATATCATCATTCTTTATTTTTTTTTTGTGTCTAGGTCTGCTTCTTTTTCTTTTGCCTGCTGTTTCCAATTTGAATTGAGGGCTTGGTTTGTTGTTATCTTTTATCAAATGGTCAACATATGCCCACCTTCTTTTCCTGATTATAGATCAAATTGACTGCATGGTCGTTTCTGTAACTAGTGCTGACTCCATTTTAATAATTATTCTTTTTTTTTCCATTTCACCAGTACCTTTTCTGCTATCCAGATCATATTGAACATTTTATGCAAGTGTTTTAAGTTATGGCTATCAATTGCTAACAAGTACCTTCAATGATGGTGAAAGGTATCACACTATCACTTTCTGTTTCTCCAGGGCTAAATACATTCACAAAAACCTCTCAGTTCACCACCTTTTAGGGGGACTGGGTGGTCTTGAGGTAAGACAACTATGTTATGTTAAAACTAAATAAATTGTTTATTAATTAGTAGTTCTTTTTTTTTTTTTTAACCATCTCTCACTTTTCAAACTCTTTAACAAAGTAAAACCCCAGCACAGTCATGATAATTCCATCTTGCAAATCCAAAAATTAAAACAATCCACAAAAAAACAATGTTTTATTAAGGATGTATTTTTTTCTCCTTAGAATAATATCTTGCTCAAAATATAAGAATGGAATAAAATAACCATTAAATTATAGAAAGAAATTGATCACAACTTCAATTAAATTACATGGAATATAATAACAGATATATTGAAATATACTTTACACATTTTGTTTTTGTGAATAGAATGCATGGTGGTTGCCACACTCAAGGCAACAGTCTTGGCTAACAGGCTAAAACTACATGGGCAAAATGGAAGAAATCCTGCCGGAAACAGTAGAAACCATCATACTCAAGACACAAAATCTGTGACAATGAATGAGGTGGAGAAATCAGAAGCAGTAAAGCCTCTGGTTCATAACACAAAAGAAGAATGTGACCGGTAACCATGGTAAAGATGGGAGCCTGGCCATATATCATTCCAAAGAAAATCATGGACAGCAATTCAAACAAAAATATATAAAAGCTACAAGTTAATATCAAGGTAAACAAAAAAACATAGCATTCAAGAATACAGATGTCTTAGGCAGGTTATATCAAGTGATAGAAAATTAGAGAAATAAACAAAAGAATACAAATGATGATAAAAAGCATTTGTAACAGCATGAAAAATATACTCACATTACAGCAAATAAAATTAGAACAACATTTGAGAATTAGAATGTTAAACCTGTTCAACTTTCCAGTATAGTTACAAAGATGTGACATTTTATTAAGAAAACAGAAAAGAAAATTGAAGTTCTTGAAATGTGGTTTTATAAAGGATAAGAAGAGGCTGGATAAAGAAGAACAGTTTTAAAACAGGCGAAAATGAAGAAATAACAATATTAACAACTTGACCGAAGTAAATGAAAATGCTAGGACTAGTAAAGGGACAGTTACCTATTGAAAGTCATCTTGGAGAGGGAAATACAAGGTAAACAAGATAAGCAGATTCCGACTAAAGTAGACTGACAACATCAAGAGATGGACAAGCAAGACCTATAACAGAATATACCATGAAGGCAAGAGGAGAGGTGAAATGGTGCTCCATAGTAGCTTCTGATGCAGAGAAGGCACAAGATGATGAAAATAAATTTGGATTAATTTGCACTACAACAAATACATCAGCAGTAATGAGCTTTTTCTTTCAAGTAAATATATAGATAAAGTGATACATTAGTTAATACAAATGATTTTAGCTAAACAGCATACTCATAAGTTTTCAAGCTTCCAAATGATAAAAAAAAAAATACTTAACTTGGTTCTGGAGATGGTAGTTAGCAAATATAACGACAATTTAAAACTAGGAATGTTTAATAATCACTTCAATGGCCAGTCAGTGAATCCATAAGGTTAGAGCATTGAATGTTAATAATGTGAACTTTTTCTACAAATACTCAACTTCTGCACACAAAAATTCAACCTGTTTCCACAAAAGCATTCACCAAAAGACAACACAAAATAAAATATATTTGGAATATACAAAGGCTAAAGCTTAGATGAATTCACCACTTGAATATTCTGGTGTTTTGCTTGCGTTCACCCGATGACTAAAGGATCACACCTCTTTGTCTATACAGTGATATTTGTGCCTTTTGGCCCATCACATCTGACTTTTGTACAATTCTGATGTTTTAAATAATGTAATTTTGTTACAATATGTTTTCTATATATATCATCAGGTCGTATGTCCTTTGCAAAACATTACATTCGCAACAGCCAGTCTGAAAGAATCTCTGTCTCTAGCCAGATCTCCCACTTTTTCTGTTGCCATGTTAAAGGTCTCCTAGATGTCTTGAAACCACCTTCTTCTTGGTCTGCCCAAGATGTGTCGTTAAGGAACCATTCAATAGAATGAGAAATCACATGTTCACCAAATTCAAAATAGGTACAACCAGCCTATGCCACTGTACAATATGACTACAAAACATGTTCTACAGGATTGCCCCCAGTACACAGACCTGAGAAGAGCAATGTGGTCCATACCCACCTCCCTGGAAGAGAAATTATATGGGGCAATCGAATCACTTAAACAGACAGCTGACTTCATGAGAGAGTGGAATCCTACTCTGATTGAGTCTTGATGTATATATATTAATTATTATTATATTATATATTAATAGTTAGGAAGTTGCAGTGAATGACTCACATTTTAATGCATTTAACTGGAAGGTACTACATGGTTATGTACTAAATATACATCAGGTGAAGAGTCAAGAAAGAAAATAACTTCGCTGGCAGTCCAATTAGCTGACTACATACAGCCCAAAGTAGTTTTCTCTTTTATTTTTGGATGGAAATTGCAGTCTGAATATAACATAGAAGACTTGGTATAAGATTGAATGGATCATGTCTCGCCGAGAAATAGGCAAAACCTTCAAGACATATGCCATGGTGCCCCCACTGCATTCTCATGGCATGGGGTGAAAGCTGAAAGCAATTCATTATTGATTTTTGATGTAATCACAGCAAACACCGTCGTGTGGTAGTTTCAAGATATTTAATTCTCAATTCAGAGCCCCCAACTGAATGCAGTAGGCGTGCTTTTTTCAATATTTTAAAAATGATTAATTTAACATGTTAAACAGAGCTACCAAAAACAAATTTACATTTATTTTCACCAAATTTGAGTGATCAACTGATCTCTGCCTCTTTAATTTGCGTCAAAATAATAATCATCTGTAAGGAAGGGAAACATCTCAGCTAAGAAAGAAAGCAAGGCACCAGCCACATTCATTGTTATTCAAATTGCTTGTTTCTGTCAATAGAATCTGCATTTTTAAATGTTTAATAATTAATTTACTGGATAATATTTAATAAAAAAAAAAAAACCAGGAGTTTTGAATTTAGCACTTATTTAAAGTTAAACATAACATAAATACCACATTTGAAAGAAATATGATGACTGCAGGTACTATTATTATTATTAAAAGATATGTAATATTATTAATACCATTTAATATTAATATTCATTATTATTATAAATTAACACTTTTTTTTACATGTACTTTTAAAAACAAATTTGAATGGGTTTTTTTTGGTCTGGTGTGCATTTACGCATACAAAAATATATGGAAGGTATTCTGTACTTGAATAGTGTCCCATTAGTTTTACATCTTTCTTGATCATACAGGAAGATTATTGTGCAAAGCATGAATTCCATGTGACCTGTGAGAACTCCTAGGTAATTTCAGGAAAGTGTTATATCATTTCAATGATCATGATGATGACAGTTACAATGTTGTAAGGCAGATACAATTAATTTTAAAAGCAAGTAACACATTATCACAATTACAAGAAAGAGAACACATTTATTTTACAAATATTAAAGAACAGCATCTTATAAAACAATTAAAAAGAGTTCACAATATGTTTATGTATCATAGTTTAAAATAAACTTTTTAGCGTGTAACATGAGATTGCTCAGAATTTACCTTTCTCTGATATAAGCAATTTTACTATAAAAAAAATACTATGTATTTATTTGACATGTCTAAAAATTTATGATGAAACAAATGTATTACCTATAATATAATGTTTTATTTTGACTTTTAATATGAAGCTTATACTTGCTGTTATTTGTATTTCCTTGTCACATATTTTTGACTTTAGTTTTCCATAATATATATTTCAAAACATTTTTAATGAAATTTAAGTCCAGTCTGTTGTTATGGACCTAGTCGCCTCTAAAGTTATTTTAAATTCTGGAAGAACGTTGTCCTATTTGCTTAAAGTATTTAACTAATGTTAAAAAATAATCTACCTTTTGTCTGCATTATGTCACACTAATCCATCCTAACTTCACTTTCGTTCTAATTATATCACACTAATCCATGATTCGGTACACTTATCATCCACAATATATCAATCTTGTCTAAAGTTTAAAAATACATAAACATAAAATAATATTAAACAGCTAAATCTATAGAGACGAGAAAAACTGGTTTTAGAGTAGTATTTTCCCTACCATGTCTGTTTTTGTCTAAAGTTTACCAACTGGAATCAATATATCGGCTCAAAAATCCATGGTAAAATTTACCTTCCTTATAAATAGAATAAGGGAGCCACGATAGCTCAGTGGTTAGTGAACTGGACTACAAAGGACAAGGGGTAGGGTTCGAACCCAACTGACGGCTTCTGGGTTCACCCAGCCTTAAATGGGTACCGGATTTCTTTCTGGGAAAGTAAAGCAGCACGGGCGTAATACCGACCACATTACCCCAAAAATCATGTGCTGAAGGTCTGTAAAATATAGGGTCACTAATACCATATTTCCCTATACGCCACTTGGCGTGACGGGGGTACTTTACTTTTTTACTTATAAATAGAATAAGGGAAAAAAAAACCCTCTGAAATCACTGTATATAATGCTGATTACATAAGTCAAAACTATTAAATTACTTAACACATTTCTCCACTTTTAATTTCACACTTTAAACTCCACTTCTCTTCTTAATTTTTGCTTCTTGGCGTTGTAATCCAGCATGTTCACTATTTAACCAGCGTTGTATCCAGAACCATTTCTAGAAACTGAAAGACAATGAATATCATTTTTCAGACATTTGCTACAGAAATAACAGAAGAAAGAACACTTTCATGATTTATAACTAAATACCTATGACTTTTATGAAGTTAGTGCTCAAGATTTTATGACCATCAATGCATTTTTTGGGTAATGTGGTCAGCATTACACCAGAGTTGTTTACACAATAAAAAATCCAGTTCCCATTTAAGGCTGGGTGAATCTAGAAGCTATTGATCAAGACTGAACCTGACTTCTTGTCCTCAGTAGACTAGTTCACTAACAAATGCTTTAAGGTGGCTATTTTTAGTAATAGAAATTATAAATTGTTAAATATTACTCTGTTATCCTCTCTCTCTCTTCAGTTCCTCTTGTACCCATTTGGATGTCAAGGGAAATATAAAGTTCTAGTTCTTGTCATTCTGGCAGCCTCAGCCCCAGTCAATTAATGGTGTAGGACTTCTCAGATATTGTCTGTTCATTTTACTCTGGGTCTACCTCTGGGTCTTCCTTCTCTTCTTTAATATATAGTATTCTTTCTGGTAATCTCTAGGTATTCTTTCCAGATGAGCAAACCATTTCATTTGTTGTCTCTGTATGTAGTTCAGAATTAACCCTTTTGCTGCTAATGCACAAATTTCCACCATTTTTGGTTTGTCTCGTTGCAGTGAATTTAGGCACTATTTTACATTACACCAGTTACTAGGAACTCTTCGATGTGAAAGTACACTAAATTTGCAGTCATTTCCACCTTTGTTTATGGCAAATGGTCAATTCTAACATTTTCAAATTTGTATTTCTCTCTCTCTCTATGATCAGAGTAGGATTCCAGACTCTCACATTAAGTCAGCTGTCAGGTTAAGTATGTTGATTGCCCCCACAGACAGAACATCACAATTGGAGTTTGCCGGATCCACTCCGATTGAACACCCGTTAAAACGTTGCACTGTGTTCTGCGCCAGTGGCCCAGTGCATCCGATTTCAGCCAGCATTTTATTCAGGTTTGCTTTCCTTAGCCTTTGATTGTCCCCAATCTTCGTGCAAGAAATTTGTATTTGAATTTCGCTATTGAAATCTGATTGCCCTGATCTTCCATTTTTGTTTAATTTTTAGTTTCCATGATGAAATTAGGTCATCTGATTTGGACGATTTTCACATGAATTAGATAGAAAGTGAATTAGAAATAGGCTTTGTTCAATTTAGTAGTGATAATTCAGCAGTGAATCAATTTTGAGTGATGTATATAGTCTGTTGACTAATGAGAAGAGAACAACTGGAATATATTGTAACAACTGGAAAAATTGAGGGACGAAGAGATAGAGGGAAGCAAAGAGAAAAAATAACAGACAGCTTAAGAGAATGGCATAGCAGAAGGTCAACAACAGAAATGATAAATAGCTGCCAAGATAGAAAGTTGTGGAGAGACATGATCACCTACGCCAGCAGGCCCGGTACTTGATGATGATGATATAGTCTGTGCTTTTTGAAGTATTTAAAAAATATTGGACCAGCATCAAATTTATATTTTTTCATGTCAGTACTCACCTTTTTCACACAATTGTGCTTTTTGGTGTTCTACTAACTGTACGCTTAATTTTTAACATGCTAACACTTATGCAATACTGAGTTTTGGTTGTTATAAAACTTCATGCAGTTCTCATTCTAAATTAATGTTGTTAGTTCATTATGTTCAACCATTATTTTTGAATAGCTTTTTAAAGCTGGAATTTTGCATTTTAATATGTCATCAAGAGTAGTTATATGCCCTAGTTTAGCATTGAAAAAGTTCACAAACATAAAATAGTGTACTGGTTGGAGTTTGTTAATCACAGATCTCCACAATTCATGTCCCATCAATAATTCTTTCTTGTGCTATTCTTGAATCCAAATTCTGATCAGTGATTATGGTGATTATATAAACATATAAAAACATTTCACCTTCACCCAGTGGGAGATCTAGAAGTGAGATAACTATTGTACTTATAGCATTATAGTTCCTCCCTCCAAGGCCTGTTTAACAGTGGGGTGGGGTGACAGAAATTGAAACCCAAAAAAAAATTTTTTTTCAATTCTCACTCACATTTAGCTTTACTGCAGCTTCACATTTTAAAGCATTCATTTGCATTTCTTTGCCTTAACCCCTGATTGATATGCAATGAAACAACAGTTCACAACACTTGCTGACATACAATAACAGGACATGCCCTCCGAGATGTGGGGAGGGCACAGGACTTTGACTTTCAAGAGTCCACGTCACTCCTTCGGATAAAACAGATGGGAGTTAAGATGGGCACAGAGAGAAATGAGAAACTGAGTGGGCGTGTAAGAACTTATCAACCAACACAGAACTGGAGTTGTCAGTTACTGGACATGTTCAGAGTGCAATGATGATGACCCGCAAATAACTCAATAACTACAGGACTCTCCTCTCTTTCTGTTTTATTTACCTCCTCATAACTGATGGCAATTTGACCAACTTGGCTGGCATCTTTTACTCTGAACTTGTCAGTGAGGGTTTTAAGCATGACACAAGCCTGAATGAAGTCATCAAAGTTGATGCTGTAACCACCCCTGTTGCGGTCAAACACACGAATGACAAGTTTGCTGAACTGGGGGGACCTATAAGTACATAGAATTAATAAGATCTCATCCAAAGATTTAAGTGAGTTTGATACACATTTTTAATACTTTAAAAAAATACAAAGATATTTTCCTTCACAATATCAATTTGATTGCTTGTGTTCGCCCAATGACTAAAGAAGTACACCTCTTCATCATCAGCCCTTAAAAGGATGTTAAGTGGGTGTGTTTGCGTAGTGTTGTGGTTTGCAGTATAACTGTGATATTTGCGCCTTTCGGCCCAACACATCCGACTTCAGCATGACATTTTTGAGAACCGGGTTGTCTTCCCTCTTGTTGTCTTCCATTCCTATTTTCAGTTTATATCCAACATTTCTATTTTCAGTTTATATCCAACATTTCTATTTTCAGTTTATATACAAAATATCTATTTTCAGTTTGTATCCAACATTTCTATTTTCAGTTTATATACAAAATATCTATTTTCAGTTTATATCCAACATTTCTATTTTCAGTTTATATACAAAATATCTATTTTCAGTTTGTATCCAACATTTCTATTTTCAGTTTGTATCCAACATTTCTATTTTCAGTTTGTATCCAACATTTCTTAATTTGCTTATTCTTATAGCCTCTGTTTTTGCTGTGTTAATTTTCATACTGTAGTTTTGCAGCTTTTATCTAGAGATGTTAAATGCTGTTGTAGCAGGTTTTCATCTTCATATATTAGGCATTGGTCTTCTGCGAAGAGTAGCTCGTTGATGTTGGAGTTTGACTTTCATAGCACAAAGTTGGTATGAAAATGCTATTTATCATTTATTGATTAGCTTGCATAGAAATGTTTGGATGTCTTATTTTCTTTGTGTTGTTGTAGTTTTCCCGCTTTCTGACATTTTCGTGAGCATACTATAGCTCGTTTCAAATCATGTGCCCAACTTCAAAACACAAAAATTTTCCAAATGTTATTAGAATGCAAAAGACCCTTTAAATGTATATTTAACAAATATCTTGCAGCTGCAGTTTTCTTAAAGCTGCAAATTTCTTTGATGTTTGTCACAATTGTAAATTGTGAAGCCCTAAAGAATAGAAATTACCGTAGTTGCTGGTCTATGATTAATTTTCACTAGGTAAAGGCGTGGCCGTAATGGGGAAATAACTGGATAAGACAAAACACCAGGAGAATTATTGTCTGCTCAGTTCGAGGACGGACGATAATATCAAGGTATACCTGTATGTCCAATTTTCATAGTTGTGTGGTCCTGAAAAGGACCGTTTGTTGAACTAATTTAAGGTAATATAGGGGCCAACATTGTGGGGGCTATATACTTTCATTCTGAATCAGACGAGTCTAAAAGATTAATAACTGTTTGGGGTTGAACATTTCACAAACCATCATTTTTCCAATATTCCTCTTCCTGTTTTAAGACGTGGTCTTCACATTTAACCCAATAATCTTTGTCTATATTTAATAAAGCGAGATTAGCAAGAGTCTTTACATCGCATATTTTGAATGTTGTATTTTCATCTGCCACTTGTCCTTTTAATTTTGCCCAGATTAGTTCTATTGGATTTAAATGAGCATGGTAAGGTGGCAGCCTCAAACTTATATGACCGTGCTCTTGGATAATCTTATCTATTTGAAAAATCTTTGTCCTCTGTTTTTGCTTTACTAGAGATAGTAATTCAGGTTTTAAGTACATGTTATTAAATTGTATGTGCTCCTTTGTGAGCCATATCTTAATAGCATCTTTTGTACTGGATGACGTCGGGACTTTATCTTCAAGTGCAACAATGTTGTGGTACGCTGCATTGTCCATTATTAGGCAAGATGGTCGATCTAGTGATGGGAGAACAGAATTTTCAATCCAATGTCTAAATATGTGACCATTCATCTCAGAGTGATAATCCCGATTGTCTATGGATTTTGAAAGAAAAATGAGCTCTGCATTCTGTATTAGTCCATGTTGTCGACTACCTGCATGAGCAATTATCAAGCGCTGTCCTTTGCTGCTAGGTATTAATCTCTTAATCTTTCCATCTGATGACTGCCATTCCCTTTGGTTAGTGTGGTGAGCATTGATCCATGTTTCATCCAAGTACACAATATCATAACCTTGCTTGCGCACCTCTTTTACTTCATGTAAGTACTTGCTTCTCATGACTACTATATGTGGCTTCTCACAGATGATGTTTCGTTCATTGGAATACTTTTTGAATGTAAAGCCTGCAGCTCTCACATTCCTCCATAATGTAGACTTTGATATTTCAATACTGTTGTTCTTTTTCAGCGATACTTTTAATTTTCTTATTGTAACAGTTTCATTCATACCCAACATTTTGCGAATTTCACTTCTAATAAGTTCACTGTCGAAATTATCCAACATTTTTGCTCTTCCTTGTGATTTTGTATATTTTGAACATTAACGGTCACATGCTTGAATCCAGAGATTAAATGACCGTTTAGGTAAATCCAAAATGTGTCTTGTCCTTTTCTCAGGGTTTTCTAAAGAATGAAATAATCTACCTCGTTTAGCCTCTTTGCAAAAATAGTCATACATTTTTATTGCGATGTTTTGTAAACTGCAGAATTTCATTTTAAGACTCATGATAAATGTTATTGTTCCACGTCTCCACCTATGAATGAACGGAAATGGAACACACAATGCCTCGTGTTTTCTACAAGTGTCTAATTGTGTCAGACAACTCACGTTGAAAGCGTGCAAAAACGTCAATTGTACCGTGTATGGATTTTTAATCGCTATTTTTAAATTAAAATACTGTAAACACTAAGTTTTGACTACACCAATGGGTCGTTATAAATTTATATAAATCAAATAAGCAATAATAATAACCAAATGTTTTTTTTTAATGAAATTAATTCCCGGTTGGGTTCTAATCATTATAACTTTACATGCAAATTTTGAAAAAATTACAAAAAGGGGTTAAAAAGATATCGATTTTAAAAGTTGGGCACCAGTTATGAAACGGACTATAGCACAAAATTGATGGTAATTCTACTTATTCACATGAATTGTAAGAATAAATCACAAATAAATCCGTTCGAAATATCACAAGAACGCTTGAATTTCTTTTACTACGGGCATTGAAATTCACTTATATCTTCAATTTGACTTTCATCGAAAATTGTATCGTGTTGCCAGCACAGTCACACACCGGAAGTCAAGGATATATAGAACAACAACAACTTAAATGATTTGGCCACCTGGTCAGAATGAATCCTTATCAATCACCGTCAAGGGTGTTCTTCTCAAGAATGCATGGAAAAAGACCAAGAGGAAGACAAAGAAGAAGATGGATAGATGCAGTGACAGAGACATGTAACAACAAAGGAAAATCACTAATTCAGACAATTTGAGCAGCACAAGAACGACAAATGATGTAAATCATCACACCTTTTAGGTATCAGTGAAAAGAGAAAAGAAAAAGAAGAACCAACATTTCTATTTTCAATGTATATTCATTTGTATTCACATGTTTTATCAATAACTCAACATAGATCTTCAACAAACAGTTCTATATTATTAGCCTCAACAATTAAACATACACTTTATACCAATAATTATACATATAGTACATTTATAAAGTTTCTACTTACAACTTATATCCAAATGTCTGGAACGCATTACCAAGCTCATTAGCATCAATATTCCCTGAACGATCGGTATCGAACCTGAAAGAAATGATACACATTTGATCAAATCTTTCCAATTCTTCTAATGTTATTCATTAGGAAAAGTAACTCTTCTTATTTATCTTGTCACTTTTCCATATAATTTATTCACCCTCTCCCTCAGTTATTATCTTTTCAATCCTTTGTTTTTATCTTTCTCTTTAATCCTAGATTATGATACATATCTGTGGGTCATGTTTTCATAATTGTAAAAATCATAAAAATTACTACCACTTAATTGTTACATTTTAAGTTAGGAAATTATAAGATTTTCTTTGAGCTTTTGCTACACAGCCGTGTGTTTACCCAAGCAGAGTGATGGGAATCGGATGCTGTAATCATTTCCTGGGCTACATTAGTTTTATTGCCTGAAATTTGAATGCATGGTGCCATGGCTGCTGGAGGTGTTATGTTGTCTATTCACATGGCTGCCATAAGTCTGTCAATCCAGTTGTATGTTTGGCTCTTTCAACATGATGTTTGCTGTCTATCCTGTGTTACAAAGGTTTGTTTGATGTCTTGCCAACAAAGAGATTTCCTCCATCATAAGAAAAAAAAAATGAAAAAAAAAATTATTTGAAAATTGGCAAAATTTATTTTAAGAAAAAACAGCCCCCTTCTACTCTCATCACCATCAACGAGTGCCGTCTCCACAACGAAGGAGGTTGGCTACCATGGAGCGCCATTCTGCTCTGTCTCTTGCTTTGATGGTACAGGTTGTCATAGGCTGATTTGTCCATCTTTTGATGTTACTCATCCATGTTAATCTTGGTCTGCCTCTTTTACCTTGTATTTTCCCCTCCAGGATTACTTTTAGTAGGCTGTTGTGTCTTTTAACATGGCCCAAAAATCGCATTTGTCTTGTTTGAATTGTGTTTAGTAGTTCTCTTTTCTTTTTTAGTTGTTTTAAAACTTCATCATTTGTTTTCTTTTCCTTCCATCCAATTCTACCTATTCTTCATAAATATCCACATTTCAAAGGCTTAAATTCTCTGTTCTGTTTTCTTGTCTAATGTCCATGTTTCTGCACCATATAGGAATGGAACCTTCTACTATACTGTTGTACATTTTATGACACACTTGAAATAAAAAATCCAACACTTAGGGGTCACAGGAAGTAGTAATTAGGTAGGAAGGTATAGGGTGAGGAGGAATGTTTGCCTGCAGCAAACTATCAAATTTCAAGAATTTATATTTTGAGGTGTAAGTTAATAAATTTATTTTTAGTGAAAATTTGTTGAGTCAAAGGTTACTGTAAGACATAACACATTCCATACTGTGCATCACAAAAACTGGCTCTAGTTACCAACACACTTAACCTAGGAGCCAGTTTTTTAGGCTTTTAATTTGTTTGTTTCCACAGATATTTCCACTAAAACCTTGTATTACTCATATTTAACCTCTTTTCCCACTTCCCAAACAAATTTTGTCCAAACAGACTTTGTAAAAAAAAAGTAAAGTACTTCTGTCAAAGCAAATGTGGCGTATAGGAAATATGGTGTTAGTGGCCATAAATTTTAGACCTTCTGCACATGATTTTTGGGGTAATGTGGTCAGAATTACATCCGTGCCACTTTACTTTCCCAGAAAAAAATCTGGTACCCATTAAAGGCTGGGTGAACCAGAAGCCATCGGTTGGGATTGAACCCTACCTCTTGTCCTTTGTAGTCCAGTTCTCTAACCACTGAGCTATCGCAGCTCCCAAACAGACTATATGTTTAAGATCTATTTCATTTATTTACATGCTGTTATTTCAATTCTTTTTTTAATTTGCGAAAAACAGCAATGCCTCAATGTATTAAACCCCATGGTAAGGAATGTGTTAAATATTTGTGAAGGTAGCATCTGTGACTACTTACTGGCTTCTACTATTTCTGGGATGCTACAAAAATAGGTAACAGACATACAAAGGTAGTGATTGTAATAATAGAAAAGAAAGATCACTCAACCTTTTACAACAATTTAGTTTATTATTTTTTAATAGTAACAATTATATTATCTAAACAGTGTGTCATTTATTAAATTCTATTAGAAATAATAATCTATTATCATCAAGTACCATGCCTGCTGGCGTAGGTGATCATGTCTCTCCACAACTTTTGATCTCAACAATTATTTATCATTTGTTGTTGACCTTATGCCAAGCCATTCTCTTAAGCTATCTGGTATCTTTTCTCTTTGCTTTCCTCTATCTCTAGCGATCTTAAATTTCCCAGTTGTCACAATATTTTCAAGCTGTTCCCTTCTCATTACATGGCCAAAAAATGATGATTGTTTCTTCCTAATATTGGAAATTAGCTCCACTTTTTGCCTTGGCCTCTTTCAGAATGTTTCCATTACTCTTCTTAGCTCTCAATGACCAGTGAATTCAACATTCTTCTGTAAAATCACATTTCTACTGCCTCCAGTGATTTTTTTTATTTGTTGTCCTATTGTCCATGATCCACATTCTTATGTTAAGACTTGGCTCTCCATAACATATAAGAGCTCTTTTTCTTGTTTCTATTGTCAAAAATGGATTGCACAACATCTTCCTCATTTTTTTGGAAAGCTGCTTTTGCTTGAGCCATTCTGCATCTCACCTGTGTTGTACATTTACTATCAGAGGTTAACATTATTCCCAGATATTTAAATCCATTTACCTAATCTAATACTTTATTAGAAGCATAATTAGTGTGGAACAAATTCAAATACTTCAATACACTGTTGCCATATTCATGTTGTTACCTATTGATTAGCATAAAACTATGTGAAAGCACCATGCAAACACCAGTAGAAAAAAGAGGTGTGACGAAGACTATATCATTGTACAGGATGCACATTGATAAAGTAATACGATACAAGGCTTTTTTTTTTTAATTCCCAAAGGAGGAGAGACAGAGGCTAAAAAAAATACACGGAGAAGACAAATGGAAACTGAGACCAAAAAAAAAATGGGGTAAGTATAGAATTATCAGAGATAAATGGCACCAAACAAGTCATCCTGTAAAATGGTTGTTGAAAAGCTTTACTTCACTATGATTTAAAAAAGAAGAAGAAAAAAGTGGCAGAGGAGAAATGTTGAAGAACTCATTAAAATGAGCAACTGAAGAAATCAAAGCGACTACATCATTAACAAATTCCATACCGCGAGCTGCAAAATCTGGCTTTGGTAGCTGGCATGCTGAGCCCAAAAGCAGTGTTTCGCTGTTTTTAATTTTTTGACGTTTTTGTAATTATTTCTGTTAAAACCTCTTTTTAACGGTTCTTCTGACTTCACTAACAAAATGTCAAAACAAAATGCATGTTTTAGATAAATTTTCATTTTTTTTTTATTTTAAACTATTTTTTTTTTATTTTGAAAAACTGTGCAGCCACAGCATGTTTAACTCCTTGGTAGTGAAAATAAACAGATCAGATTATTTATCAAATTCCTACTTTGAACACAAAGCCCTCTTTTTGCAAGCATTTTATATAACAAAACAAATTCATTTTGATCTTGATCCTTCTAGCACTACTAGATGTCGGATAGGGCTTGAAGTGCTTTTCACCATCTATTCCTATTATGGTGGAGATGTTCGATCTTATCCAAGAGTCTATTCCTGCCAGTTCAGAGCTACAACTACCTTTGACATACTATAACCAGTGATGGCAAATGTACAACTGAAATAAACAAAAGAATAGATGTGGCAAAAAGTAATTTTAATGTCACAAAGAACATACTAACATCAAAACAAATAACATCAGGGCTAAAACTAAGAATAGCAAAATGTTATATCTTCTCAATATTCCTATATGGTGCTGAAACATGGACATTAGACAAGAAAACAGAACAAAGAATTGAAGACTTTGAGATGTGGATATATAGAAGAATAGGTAGAATTGGATGGAAGGAAAAGAAAACAAACGATGAAGTTTTAAAACAACTAAAAAAGAAAAGAGAACTACTAAACACAATTCAAACAAGACAAATGCGATTTTTGGGCCATGTTAAAAGACACAACAGCCTACTAAAAGTAATCCTGGAGGGGAAAATACAAGGTAAAAGAGGCAGAGGCAGACCAAGACTAACATGGATGAGTATCATCAAAAGATGGACAAACTAGCCTTTGACAACCTGTACCATCAAAGCAAGAGACAGAGCAGAATGGCGTTCCATGGTAGCCAACCTTCGATGTGGAGATGGCCCTCAATGGTGATGATGATTCCTGCCAACTTTGCTTCTCTTGTAAGTATTCTTTTCAGTTGTTGGTACAAGGCAGAAGAAAGTTGCGCTGCCTGAGATGACCATTACAATGACCCAGAAGTATGGATCATGAGCTGCGGGCCATTTCTCAGATTTCAATACATTCACTAGAACAGTCCTATATAGTACCTATCCAGTAGACCATTCCTTGGGCACATGAGAACCATTATTCACTTTGAGTGGATGGATTTCTGCCTACAAGCTCAATCTCATTTCAAATATTATCATTTCTCTCTCTATATATATATATATAATTATACTTTCATATTTCCACATTTCACCTATCCTCCAAAATGTAGCACATATCTCTCTCTCATTTCATCATCTCATCTCTTATTCCTCTGTCTACTCCTCCTTAACTTACCTGTCCCAATCATCCTAGATGTAGGAATATTTATCTGTGCCTCATCGTGTATTGTTGTTGTTCTTGTTTTCTAAAGAAGGCTAGATGTTGGCCAAAACGTCAGCAGTCTGCTGTGTTCCTTTTTTTGTAAAGCTGTCACCATACCTTATAGGAGTGTACGTTACACCCCACTACTGGCTCCATTCACTAGAACAGTATGATCAGGATTAACACTTTGCTGGTAGCTGGAATGGGGGTTGTGCAGATATGTAATGCCAGGCCTGCAGTGACACCACTCTGTTCTAAAGTCTATTTCAGATTTTTTTTTTTCACACCGATAAGACGCTGGAGTTGACTCAAATAAACTCACTTAATTAATTTATAGTCAAAATAAATCATACAAAGTTACCTGCAAAATAAGAGAACTTGTCCTGAGATATTTCCATAAAAACAAGAAATTAAAAAATTGAAAATCTGCATACCTGTCAAAACAAGATTTCCAGTCTTGTATGTACTTCCATAAGGCAGCAAATTCATCTATGTCAATACTGCCACTCCTTAAAATTGAAGGAAATTTGTAAACATATAAATTGTTGTACATTAATTTCAGTCTACTGCCAAAGACAGATACTTTGTGGAAAATTCTGAAGCAATATGGCTTACCATCATAAATCATAAATATTATTAAAGACATGTGTAATGGCTACACATGTGCAGTTTGAACAGAGGAAGGACTGAGCGAATGTTTCCCAATAGAAACTGGGGTTAAACAAGGATGTATTTTATTGCCCTTGTTATTTGGAGTTGTTAAGGACTCATAATGAAGAAATGCTGCACTGGTAATAAAGGCATCGAATGGATTCAAAGAGACCATTTGGAGGACCTCAACTTTGCTGATGGCATAGGTCTCATCAGAAGTCAGATAAAAACGATGCAGGAAAACACAAATAAATTATTATCAATAGCCAGCAAAATTGGGCTTGAGATCAATCATGAAAAGACTAAGGTCATGAAAAGCTCAATTCCAACAGATGACAGAATATACATGGAAAATAAACCAGTGGAAGAGATCAATCACTTTATCTATCTTGGAAGTCACATTGAATGGAAAGGGGAGACAAGTAAAGAAATTAGAATCAGAATAACTAAAGCAGCAATGTCTTTCAGAAGCCTTGAAAAGTTGTGGAAATCAAAACTCATAAGCACAAACACAAAACTTAGACTATTCAAATCAAATGTACTAACAACCCATACACATACGTGTGAGAGCTGGAAAACAACAAGAGACATAGAAACAAAGTTGAATGCATTCAAAAATAAATGTCTAAGGAAAATACTTGGAATAGCGTGGAACGAATTTAAAACAAACGAGGAAATTAGAGAAATCGCCAATCAACCACTAATATCTTCAGTAATAAATAAAAGACGATGGTCATATGTTGGACATGTGATGAGAAGAGATAATAACCGAATAGCAAAGCAAGCCCTCATGTGGGAAACAACAGGTAAGAGGAAAAGAGGCTAACCTGGAGAGGCACTGAGAAGAACATTGATGAGAGAGGCAAGAGCAGCAGGAATCGGCTCCCTCAATGAGATAGAGCTGCTTGCACAGAGCAGAGACAAATGGCGAGATTTGATAAAAGATCTTTACAAGGATTGAAAACTGCTAGAATAAAAATTTAGATAAGAGAAAAAGTATCTGGGTCTATGCAATATAGGCCGGCTACGGCTTGAAAGGTCAATAGATAGATAGATAGACTGCCAATACACACTAAGTGAAATTATTAACAATAAAAAAGCAACATATTTGTATTATTCCCCAGATAAGGCTAATTGTTTAGGACCAAGAGGACTTCCCCTCTATTCTATATGGCTGTGAAATGGAGAATAACAAAATCGACAATCATGAAGATACAGACTTTCATTAATGGATACTTACGCAGAATAAAAGGATGGAAATAGCAGGACAAAATCACTAACATAGAATTATGGAAATGTACCAGTCAAATACCAGTGGATAAAGAGATACAACGAAGATGATGGTGCTGGATAGGACACACACTGCGGAAGCCAACTGAGAGTATTACACAACAGGCCCTTTTTTGGAATCCCCAGGGGAAAAGACAAAGAGGAAGACCAAGGAATTCTTGGAGAAGACAGATAGAAGCAGAGATGAAGATGATAGGGAAGACATGGAAATGGTCTTAAAAGAATGGCAAAAAACAGAACGACTTGGAAAGTTTTTGCTGAAGACCTATGCTCCACAGGGAGCTAAAAAGGTAAGAAAAAGAAGAGGGCTTCCAGACTCACCCAGCCATTGAAAACAGGTGCCAGGAATTTTATTTTTTTGGTTTGGGGGTGAGGTGAAGTAGTTTGGCCTTGTGTGAAACTGCCCACATCTCACATAAAATGCTCATCGATTATTGTGTAATAGGGACACTAACACCGTATTCCCCCATATGATGCATGAATACTTCGTGACACAAGCAAACATTGCAGAGAAGTTTAATTTTCACTCATTTCTAATATTATTGTCTTTTTTAGATATTATTTTGTTATGTGGTGTTAAGTTTACTTGTTTACATATCTATTTGTGTGTGTTGTCCACACTGTTCCCGCTGAAGGCCTATTGAACCGAAACGTTGATTGTGTTGTCCTTCACATATGCAAAGCTGTACTCATATCTCTTTTTCTTTCCTTTCATCTACTGGTAAAACAGGCATTGAAAGGATGCATGGGACTCAGTGGCTGAGTGATTAGTGTAATAACTTCTTAATCAGAATGGTCAGGGTTCAAATCCAGAAGTGACAGATTTCTTTTTGGAATGTTAAGACTCTGGAGTTACCCATCCTCTAAAAATGGGCACCAAAGATTTTTCTTGGAAGAAAAAGGTGACCTGGTGTACTACCGACCATATCAGACAAAAATGTGTTATCATCATTAAACGAAATATGGTCACTAACATCATGTTCCCAACACATCTAGTAAGACATGGATGGAACATTTACTTTTACTCATAGTTCAGAGGCAAAGGTGCGCCTCACAGCAGGAGAGCTGGAAGTTGTCAGCAGCCCACAGCGGATGGCTTGCACCAGGATTGATGAACCAGAACCATTCGGACCCTGCTCCATCTCTCTGTGGTGCCTCTAGTAACAGACTAAATTGTCTAGTCTGGCCAAGCGAGTAAGGATTGAAGAGGGAAGACATTCTGGTATTCTAAAATGTCATGCTGAAGTTAGATGTGTTGGGCCGAAAGGCGCAAATATCACAGTTATACTACAAACCACAACACAACACCGACACGCCCACTTAACATCCTTTTAAGGGCAGATGACGAAGAGGTGTACTCCTTTAGTCATCGTGCGAATGCAAGCAAGCACTTATAGTTCTTATTAGTAGCAATGTAAACATGATCGTGCAAGAAAATAAATGGATACCCTATCTAGCTGAATAGGACTTGACATCATTCAAGAAGATACAAGAATAATGAAAAATCTAGTTACATAAGAGAAATAAAAATATGCCTATTTGGAGGAGATAGAGCCAGCAAAACCTGTCTTTCAGTATTGTTGATTTCACTGGAGAAAATACAAATAATGTGCATACACTGAGTGATAAATTGCATGACAATAAGAGAAGATTGTGCAGAAAAAACTAACATTATAAGTGAAACTGATAACATGTATAAGAAGGAGAAATGAAAAAAAAATAGAAAAAAAATGGTATGGTAAAAACTTTACATAATTGATGGACAACACAAATTTGAACAATTTTTCGGCTCAATAGGCCTTCAGCAGGAACAAACAAACCACACACACTAATATGTAAGTAAATAAAACTAGTCCTACATAGCTAACTAATAATGAAGAATTTACTTACATATTTGTGTGTGTGTTGTTTGTTTGTTCCTGCTGAAGGCCTATTGAGCTGAAACGTCATTAAGATTTGTGCCGTCTATCAATTACATAAAGCTTTTACCATACCATTTTTTTTTCTATATTTTTTTTTCATTTTTCTTTCACATTCAGCTTTATTGCAGCTTCATATTTTTTATGCATTTATTTGAAATGACCCTTAACATGTATAAGAGTAAATGATGAGAATTCTATCTATCTATCTATTGACCTTTCGAGCCGTAACCGGCCCATAGGGCGTAGACCAAGATACACCTTCTCCTATATGAATTTTTGTTCTAGCAGTTTTCTTTTAAAGATATTTTATCAAATCTCGCCATCTGTCTCTGTTCTGTGCAAGCAGTTCTATCTCATTGAGGGAGCCGATTCCTGCTGCTCTTGCCTCTCTCATCAATGTTCTTCTCAGTGTCTCCCTGGGTCTTCCTCTTTTTCTTTTACCTGTTGTTTCCCATATGAGGGCTTGCTTTGCTATTCGATTATTATCTCTTCTCATCACATGTCCAACGTATGACCATCGTCTTTTCTTTATTACTGAAGATATTAGTGGTTGATTGGCGATTTCTCTAATTTCCTCGTTTGTTTTGAATTCGTTCCATTCTATACCAAGTATTTTCCTTAGACATTTATTTTCGAATGTGTTCAACCTTGCTTCTATATCTCTTGTTGTTTTCCAGCTCTCACACGCATACGTAAGGGTTGATAGTACATTTGATTTGAATAGCCTAAGTTTTGTGTTTGTGCTAATGAGTTTTGATTTCCACAACTTTTCAAGGCTTCTGAAAGACATTGCTGCTTTAGCCAGTCTGATTCTAATTTCTTTGCTCGTATCCCCTTCTCGATCAATGTGACTTCCAAGATAGATGAAGTGATCGATCTCTTCTACTGGTTTGTTTTCCATGTATATTTTGTCACTTGTTGGAATTAAACTTTTCATGACTTTAGTCTTTTCATGATTGACCTCAAGCCCAATTTTGCTGGCTATTGATGATAGTTCATTTGTGTTTTCCTGCATCGTTTTTATCTGATTGCTGATGAGAACTATGTCATCAGCAAAGTCCAGGTCCTCCAAATGGTCTCCTTGTATCCATTCGATGCCTTTATTACCAGTGCAGCATTTCTTCATTATGAAGTCCATAACAATTCCAAATAACAAGGGCGATAAAATACATCCTTGTTTAACCCCAGTTTCTATTGGGAAACATTCGCTCAGTCCTTCCTCTGTTCGAACTGCACATGTGTAACCATCATACATGTCTTTGATAATATTTATGATTTTTGATGGTAAGCCATATTGCTTCAGAATTTTCCACAAAGAATCTCTATGAATACTATCAAATGCTTTTTTGAAGTCGATGAAGTTAAGTACAAAAGGTTTTTGCTTTTCAATGTGTTCCTCCAATATAAGTCGTAGAGTGAAAATGTGGTCAAGACAGCTTCTCCCTTTTCTAAACCCAGCCTGTTCTTCACGCATTACTGTATCTATTGAATCCTTTATTCTATTTAGGATGATTTTACAGAATAATTTTGAGGCAACTGACAAAAGTGTCACGCCTCTCCAATTGTTACAATCTCTAAGATTGCCCTTTTTTGGGATCTTAACAATGATTCCTTTTTTCCATTTATGAGGCGTCTTCTCTGTTTTCCAAATGATGTTGAACATTTTTTGGAGATGTATTAAATTATGGCTATCAATTGCCTTGAGGATCTCAGCTGTTAACTTATCCTCTCCAGCAGCCTTGTTATTGGTCATTAGCTTTAAGGTGGTTTCTATTTCACTCAAGGTGAAGTCATCTAAATTTACATCTAATTCTGCTGCTGGTGTTTCAGCTTCAAAATCTATTAAACTGTGAGGTAGTGGACGGTTAAGAATTTCTTTGAAGTGTTCCGCCCAACGGGCTTTTATGTCTGCGCTTGTTGTTAGCATTAATCCAGATTTGTCTAGAATTGGTGTTCCACTGGATGTATAGGTGTTTGTCAGCATCTTTTGTACAGTATAAAGAGTTCTGCTGTCTCCTGTAATTGCAGCTGTCTCTGCTTTCTCTGCCAAGTTGTCTATATAAGCTCTTGTATCTCTTCTTGCCGAACTTTTCACTTTGTTGTCTAATTCTTTGTATGTTGCTTTTGCCAGAACCTTTCCAAGATCTGTCTTTACATTAGTCATGGCTCTCTTCGCTTCTCTTCTTTCTTTGATGTATTTCCATGTGGTGTCTGAGATCCAAGCTCGTTTTTCCATTTTCTTCAGTCCAGCACTTGCTTCTGCTGCTGTCATTAGTATTTTGCTCTGTGAGTCCCACATTTCATTGATATCTAAGTCTATTTCACCAAGTGCTGAATAACAATTACTTTGCTCTATGTTAAACTTTTCCTTTATTGCTTCATCTTTCAGTTTATGACTATCAATTTTATGTGTAATTGACCTCTTCTGTTGGTTTCTAAATTTTAATCTTATTTTCCCAATGCACAGGTTGTGGTCACTATTAACATCAGCACCTCTGTATGCTCTTACATCTATTAATGATGATCTGAATTGTTGTTTAATACATAGGTGGTCAATTTGATTTGATGTTCTATCATCAGGAGATATCCATGTTGTTTTGTGGATATTTTTATGTGGAAATAATGTCCCACCTATAACTAAATTTTCTATTAAACATAATTCTATTAATCTTTCTCCATTCTGACTTGTTGTATTACAGCCTTCTCTCCCCATCACATGTTCCACTCCTGCGTTATCTTGTCCTACTTTGGCGTTGAAGTCTCCCATTACAATTAAAAGATCGTGTTTTGGTATTTTGTTTATAAGTTGTTGCAGTTGGTTATAAAAATCATCCTTAACTTCATCATCAGCTTCGTTAGTAGGCGCATAACATTGAATAGATGAGAATTGGCGAACAATAAAATCTACAAATAATTACCTACCTGTCTCTGTCAAACATGCCAATCATCAGTCTGCATGTCTCAGCATTAAACGGAGACCAGTTCCCATTCATAAGAGCTTGCTGGAGTTCTGATGATGTGATTTTGCCAGACTTGTCAGTATCTACTGACTGTGGATACATAAGAAATCTATGAAAATGAATCAAGGATAACAAAATTAATGTGACTGGAGGTACAAGCAGAAGAAAAAAAAACTGAACAGGTATCCATCATTTACAAATTATTCAACAATCAACAAAAAAGAATAGATAAACACAGGGTAAGAAATAAAAAAAATTACTAAAAAGCCATTAAACCCACCCAAGAATGCATAACATAAGTACAAAGAAAAGCACTTTACAAACTTAAGTAACCAGTAACTGATAACATATCTTACACAGAACATATCACTAACAAGGAAGTGTGAAAATAATCCAATGATACATAGAACCAATTAAAGAAAATAAAAAGGAACAAATCAAATTAAAATGGTATGAACACATTACAAGATCTACATGTCTTGCTAAGAGCAATCTATACAGGGTACAGCACCAGGCAAAATAAGACAAGGCAGACAGAATGTGAGGACAACATCAAAGAAAGGACAGGACAACAATGTCTAGCATAAGAATTTAACAGCAAAAACAAGTTAGCTTCCTACAATGGGTGATAGGTGTCAAGATCCTTGACAAGTTTAAACAAAAGACTGAGATGATTTTTAACCTTAGATTATGATCTATCTATCTCTATATATTGTCCTTTCGAGCCGAAGATGGTACATAGGGCAGAACCACAATCTCAGAAACAGAAACCTTGCATGCCAAAATGGCACATATTGCATACCATAGTAAAAATTACTGCAACAAAACACATATTCTTCCAAATTTGACATTTTGCCACATTCAAACATTACTCCTCTCTGTGTAACTTCCGAAATACCACTTCCGGTGAACATAATTTTTTGAGCCCCTGATGTTACAATTAAGCGGTAGTAATTTTTACTTGGTATCATAAATGTGTCAGTCACAGATTGACATCGTAATCTAGGGTTAAAGAGAAAAAAACAAAACATGATCAACTGACACTTTCAACGCCAACAAAAGTATACACTATTCTCATTTTTTACTGTAAGAGAATTGTTTGTTCCACGCTCATAGTTCAGTCAATGTCGTGTACTCTTGAGATGATGCACTTAACGATATTCCTATGTGATCTGCAGTGAGAGTAGGCAGGTTTGACTAAATTCACAAAACTTCTATGTAGACTCTTAGACAGCAGATTGTTTGACTAGACTTCATGAAACTTCAGCATGGGTTTCTGGAATGCCATATTTTGCTAGACAAAATTTCAAGAACTTCATCGCTAGCTTCTGGAGAGCTGATTGATTCTGATTAGGTTTCACAAGACCTCAGCAATAGCTCCTGGAGAGCCATTTTCTTTGATGAAACTTCATCGTTGGCTCCTGGAGAGCCATTTTGCTTGATGAAACTTCATGAGAACTTCAAACAGTTGGTTTGATAATGCTTTATAAGATTCTGGAGTCAACTCCTGGAGAGCCATTTTGCTTGATAAAACTTCACAAATTAAGAGTCGATCAGTTTGATTAAACTTCACAAAATATCGTTGGTTTCTGGAGAGCTGATTAATTTGACTGCACTTCAGAAGACTGGAACATTTCCTCCTGAGGAACCATTTGGATTTATGACAAATTCACGAATCTTCAAAGTTGGTACCTGAAGAGTCGATTGGTTTAATTAGGATTTATGAAACTTCAGTGTTGGCTTCTGGACGGTTGTTTTTGCTTGATGAAACTCCACAAAACTTAAATCTTTTTTGGTTCCTGAGATGCATTGCTTTGTTATTGATTTAATTCTTATATATTCTTTTAGGAATCTTCTTAGATACATTATTTTTAAAATATCTCGAAGAAGCTCAACTCACTAACCTTGTAGCTCTCTCTTCTCACTTACGATAGGTTTCCAAATGTTCTGTATTTTTTCACAATTTTCACATCATTTAACTATGCTTTTTAACTACCATACATTTCTATGCCAGCTAAACAACAAATGATAAATAGCATTTTCATACCAACTTTGTGCTATGAAAGTCAAACATGGACCCTTTCTAAATCACAATTAAGAAAGATCAATACATGTGAGATGCGATGCTTAAGAAAAGTAACAAACAGCACAAGAAGAGATAGAATACCAGATGAAACCATAAGAAAAATGGTAGGAACAAAACCCTGCCAAAAATATATAGAACAACAACAAATCAAATGGTTTGGCCACCTGGTCAGAATGAATCACCAATCACCATAAAGGGCGTTCTTCTCGAGAATGCATGGAAAAAGGCCAAGAGGAAGACCCAGAAGAAGATGGATAGATGGAGTGAAAGAGACATGTAACAACAAAGGAAAATCACTAATTCAGACAGTTCGAGCAGCTCAAGAATGAAAAATGATATAACGACACCTTTTAGGTATCAGTGAAAAGAGAAAAGAAAGAAGAACTACTACCATACACTACTGCAGATTATTCTAGATTTTCTTTTCCCAACAACTTAACTCTTTGGTCTTAAAGTGTTCTAAACACCCCCCCCCCCCCCCCACTACTTTTACATAGGAAACTTTTTGATAGAGCTTTATAACAGGAGACATGGTCCCACCTTCATGCAAATGTTTCAGCCCTTTAGCTTCTTGACTTTTATGGAAGAACAGACACCTTTTGAATGAGAATGTGATGGTTAATGAAGCTACGATCAACAGACTGCAGAAAATTGAACTAGACATGATAAGACTAGGTTGCAACACAAATTACAGCACAAAAATGGGTGTGTTTAATCTGTGATCTAAATAGATCATCAGCATGCACGCTGTTTTCAAAGTATGCTGAGCCCCTCAAAGATTTGATCATTTGGTGAGACACACCAAAGCGATCCATTTTCAAAATTTGTTGCTTAATAATAATGACATTACAAAGGTATAATTGAAATTCACCTGAGTTCTGAACTCATATTATCACTGTTGGATGAATTATGGTGTCTCTTGAATGTTGTAGATTATTTAATTTCTACCTAAACCAGTTTGTCTTCTGTGACGGTTAATATTCTTGGTCCTCCAAGTTGTGAATTTACTACTTTAGTCATAATAATGTCAAAGCACACAGGCAACATCTTCCAAGCTTGGAAAGTGTTTGTTGAAGACCTATGCTCCACTGGGAGTTGAAAGGAAGAACATCAAGAGATACCAAACATATTAAAAGGGGAGATGTAAGAGGAGTCCATGCTAGGTCCAGAGTAAAATGGACTGACAACTGAGAAATGCTGCTGCAACATCAACCAACAATGGTTAAGGCAGCAATCATAGCTGGAACTAGAACTCTGTATCTCTCTCAACACCTGAAGGGGTATAAGAGGAAGTGCAGAGAAAGAGTTTTATCACTTATGATCCAAATATGTGTGTTACTTTCCACTCAGCTAAGTCAGCTCCCATCCAGTTTACTAATCAAGGATTGACCATTTGTGCTAATAAAGTGTGTATGTGAGTTTCAAAGTCAACTTGGTTGTATATAACTTCTAGATCTAAGACCATTGTCATTGTCTTTTACTTTGATCAAAAACACTGATAAACATATGCAAGAACATTCATATGCAAGAAAATCATATACAAATATTTCAGTGTTACATTATGTCACCATCAATGATCTGTAGCTGCTAAGAGGATATAATGTTAACTGGAGAGATTTTTAAAAAAATTATCAATTCATAAACAGAATAGTAAGTAACACTAGAGTTGAACATTAGGAAAATGTTCTAGTTAATTTTGTGCACATTTAAAAACCTTAAATAAGTGAAGAGAAACCAAACAAATCTATTTATACCAAATGACAATAGTCTATCCATGTGAATGTGTCATTTTTAAATCAACAATATGAGAGTTTCTCAAATTTCAGTGTTTGAGAATAATACAAATATGTGTAATTTGCAAAAATTGTGTAGATAGTTGAAACAAGAGATAACTTTATCATCTAAATTAGTCTTAAATCATCTTATCATCTAAATTAGTACAAATTCTACCTTCCTTGAACATACCTGAAACCAAGTCCAGAGTTCTGGATCAACACCTGGAGGAGCCCCATGATATGGGCTCCCACCAAACGCTCCAGGTGGACCCCGGAACTGACCTTGAGACCCATATCCTTGATGTGATTGAGCAGTCCCATAACCCTGTGTGGGTGCTCCATAATTATTCTGAGCAGGTGCTCCATAATTATTCTGAGATGCTCCATAATTATTCTGCGGAGGTGCTCCATATCTTTGCTGAGGATTTGCCCCATAGCCTGAATTCTGATACTGTGGACTACCATATGCTGGTGCTCCATACTGTCCTGGACGCATCTGACCTTGAGCAGGTGCTTGACCATGCCCACCCTGTTAATTATATTAATAAACCAAGGATAAATCAACGGACTAGTGAGTACAGAAAATAATCTACAGCTGCTGTCCCCATCATAGTAGAGTAACTTTACTTTCCCAGAAAAAAATCCTGTGCCCATTTAAGACGGGGTGAACTCAGAAGCTGTCGGTTGGGATCAAACCCTACCTCTTGTCCTTTGCAGTCCAGTTCACTAACCACTGAGCTATCGCGACTCCTGCTGTCCCCATCATAGTCACATTATATTCTTCATTCCTTTCTTCTTCATCCCATAACTGTGGGACAGACGAGGCAGTATTCAAAGACTTCATCAACCTTCTCCATTGATCTTTATTTATAATCACACTTTGGAACTTTGGAAAGAAAAGAGTGGATCTCCCAAAATGCTAAAGGCATATGTTTACAGAATACACAAAATAATACAATCATAAAAGGTTAAAGGCCTTTTCTGGAGTCCCCGGGGGGTGGGGGGACAAAGGGAAAGACCGGGATATTCTTGGAGAAGACAAATGGAATCAAAGATGAAGATGATGGGAAAGACATGAAATGGACTTAAAAGAATGGCAAGAAACAGAACAGCTTGGAAAGTGTTTGTTGAAGACCTAAGCTCCGCAGGGAGCTGAAAGGTAGAAGAAGAAGAAGAAGAAAAGGTTAAAGGGCTTGTCTGTGGTTGGGATTATATGTAAATTTGCAGGTACAAGCTGCACTTACATACCATCTTGATTTCACTGGAGATCGCGTACTTGGAAATGTATGTAAGTCTTATATTTGTTTTTCTCAATGCATATGCTACAACATGTGCAACAGCTTCTTCTTCTGTTTACTCATTCATCATAAAAAGGTTATTTGTTGTGCTGCGTTGTAGTTTTCAATGAGGTTGTAATACTTATATGTTTTGAAAAGACATATCCACCTTTGTCACAGTAATTTTTGTTAGACTGGGTTTCACCCATCCTCTAAAAATGGGCACCAAAGACTGTGCAGTCTGTTTCTCCCACATACATTTGCTAAGGTCTATACCTGAAAAATATAATCTATAATCAAGAGAAGGTTAACATATGTTGGCTATACGATGAAAGAAGACAACAAGAAAGTCTTAAAGCAAACCCTCAAATGAGAATCAGAGAATAAAAGAAAAATAAGCCAACCTAGAAAAACATTGAAAAGAACACTGAGGTGAGAAGCAACAACAGCAAACATCAGCTCCATTGTTGAGGTTGTGAGGCTAGCCCAGAAGAGGGATGTGCGACAAGATACAAAGCAGATCCTGTGCAAAGTTTGACATTTAATAGCAAATATCATCCGACATGGGTGGTCTAGAACTTCCGGGCTGTATATGTTTTCAACTCAAAAGGACAATAGATAGATGGATAGATATCTACAAGGTTGTCTTTGAAGTCAAATTCTATTGTCAGCTGAAGAATGGAGAGAAATCGAGGACAACTTTCAAGGGAACTGATAAGATGGCTTTGACCAGGCAGTTCTTCTGTTCCATCACAATTTAATGTACTTTCAAAGTACCAACAAGAGCGCTGCAGCACCATGGCTTGGCGATATGGGTGTGAATGTGGGTTGAAACATAGCTAGCCACTCTTAGTTCTTTAGTTTATGTACTTTGTACTGTGGACCTAGGTTATTGGCAACATATTAACTGGCATTTCATTATAAATAGGGCTTATGAGCATACAAATCCACAATCTTCCACAAATAACTGTATCATTAGCATAACATATGTATGCATCACCTGGACATAGACACACATGCAACTAAACAACAAGACAGAAGTGTAAGGTGTAAATACAAGCAAACAACAAAACAACAATGAGATAAGAAAAAGCTACCTTCAGTATGAAAAGAGAACTACTAACCACAATTCAAACAAGACAAATGTGATTTTTGGGCCATGTTAAAAGACACAACAGCCCACTAAAAGTAATCCTGGAAGGGAAAATACAAGGTAAAAGAGGCAGAGGCAGACCAAGACTAACATGGACGAGTAACATCAAAAGATGGACAAATCAGCCTATGACAACCTGCACCATCAAAGCAAGAGACAGAGCAGAATGGCGCTCCATAGTAGCTAACCTTCGTTGTGGAGACGGCACTCGATGATGATGACCTTCAGTATGCCAGAGAAGGAGTACCCAAGTGACACATGGATCTGCATATACACAAATGGATCAGCAGACAATCCAATAAAAAATTGTGGTACAGAAACATTAACTGAATATCCTGACATCACCGGAGTCTATTAGTATTCTTCTAACAGGGAAATATTGTACAAACTTAGAACTCTAAAACTAAAGCCATTGGCACAGCTGTAGAGAAACTATACACCTCCAGCTTTGAACCATATAGAACTGTGCTTTTGAACAAAATCAGTACTTGAAGCACTTAAGCATAACAAACTACCAGAACTGAGAAAAATATTGAAAAACGTATGTTGCCAGAGAAATGTTACATCACAGTGGATCCCATCCTACTGTGGTATACCAAGAAATAAGAAAGCTGACATACTGTCCAAGGATAGTAGCAAATTAAACAGTGAAGCTTACCAATCACATACCAGCAGAACGTCAGCATGATAAAAAGGGGCAGAAGCACCATATGCTAGCAGGATGTTACCACCTACTTTATAGTAAGGATTCACCTTTTTACTAAGAGCTGGACACAAATTGCAAGTAGACCATATGATTGGAAACATAAACATGTGTATTTGTGGATAAACACTGCAGACTGCATCACACATACTACAAGACATACAACAAGTACAATGCTTTGAGAGTTGCACACTGGCTAAGCAGAGCTACACTAAACACAAAATGATATAGCCTTTTACAGGAGCTGTTTAAGAAACCAAATCTACTGAATCATTGAAAAGACAATCTTGCAGACGTGGACCTTAGCGAACATAAGAAGAACAACTAAAATAATTATAAACAAATTGTAACAATATGATTAAGAACAAAGGGTGACTACAAAAATGGTAATACTTTTGTTGTTCTCTGGCAACTGTATCTTACACTGTAGGATTGACAGAAACATTGGTACAATGCATCTGCTGTTCTCTGGCAGCTGTATCTTACACTGTAGGATTGACAGAAACATTTGTACAATGCATCTCCTAAATCTCTTTTCTTAGTCTAGTTCCACAAGCTACATCCAGGGCAACAGCCTCAGCTGACTGGTTAACTCTTTCTGTACATTTCGCCTCATGGTGCGTCACACCCAGCTTGATTAGTGTCAACCATCATTAAATCATACTCTTTTTACATGTCTTGTATCATCTTGGTATTGGTGAAATCTAATACCTTGTTCAATCATCTAAAAATTCTTATATAAAATGTTATATGTTAGATAAATATAAATATGTAGATTGATTCTTAAAACCATGAAAATTTTTGTCTCTGAAAACTTTTCCGTTGCATTGCTAAAAAAGTTTCTGTACAGAAAGAGTTAAGTGAAATGAGGGAGTGATCACTAAAGCAATAAGCTTTCAAGAAATTAGCCTGGGTCTGGTGTCTAAGCTACCAAAGAATGTGTGATCTGAGACAGAAGAGACTGTGGTTAATGAGGATATTGGCTGTGGCCAGCCTAGATGATTGTGTGCCAATATGTAAAAACACCCAAATATGACAAAGACAGGATGATGGAAAAACATTCATGACCTGGAACAATCGAGAAACAGAAGGAGAAAGTGGCACACATGAATGAAGAATGGCAGATTGGAAAAGAATTTACAATGGATATAAATACATGTTTGAACAATTCAATAAATTAATAAGTGGTGGAGTCCCAAGAGTCGGCCAAGAGAACTAAAAGATCATTCAGGTATATTACTCAGATATCAAGTAAGTTATATTATATAAATTATACATAAAAACTCACATCTAAACAAATTATTGTTTACTACTAAGTTATAAAATCCTGGGAGCCTGGGTGGGTGAGAGGTTAGTGTGCTCGCTTCCTAACCAGAAAGGTCCGAGTTCGTTTCCCAGCAGTGGCGAATTTTTTTTCGGACTGACAAGGCTCCGGGGTTCACCCAGCCTCTAAAAATTGGTACCAGAGTTAGAGTAAGAGTTTTTTTGGGAAGTAAAGGCCTGCCATGATACCGACCACTTTACCCAAAAATGTGTCGTGGTCACACAAAAAATATGGTCACTAACACCATATTCCCCATACTCATACGCCATACGCCTAGCAAAGGGAATCTTTTTCTGACATAAAATCCGTTTCCTCCCATTCCCAGTTCTTGAGTTTGACAACTGACAAAAAAAAGGAAGTGGAATTCAAGACAGATCAGTTCATTCACAGAACTAAATTAATATCACGTTTAGGGTAACCGTAAAGAATCGCAATCATTTAAAATCTTGTTAGGTTTCCTGGACTTGTCAATATTAGATATACTTAGAATTAATAGTAATAATTAGCGAAACTCACATACTGCTGTCCTCCTGCCCAAGACATGTTAACTGTGGCCTAGAGAGTAGTAGATGACGACGTCTGCAGAGTCTGCTGCGGCGCTTACCGTTCCTTGCTGGAGAGTTACAAATATTCACTCTCTTGTGGTTGAAGTCACATATACAGATCGTCATCATCATCCAATCATTTTTCGTTTCGCATCGAAGGTCGGCTACCAGGAAGCGCCTTCACCTTGTCTCTATTGTCTTGATAGTGCACGCTGTCATAGGTTCACCTGCCCATCTTTTGATGCTGTCAGTTCACTCGTCTTTGTCTACATAGTTTATTTTGTAAACTCGCCTCCATGTTGGTTTGTTATTGTGTCTTTTTTTAAATCCTCCCCTCTCTGATAGACGTCGTATAGGGCTTGTGGTCTCTCTATTCTGGGCTATGAGTCTATGCCTGCCAACTTTGCTTATCTGTCTTATAAGTGTCCATTTTTAGTGTCTCGTTAGGTCTTCATCTTTTTCTGAAACCTGATGTTTCCCATAGAGGAGCCTGTTTTTGAATTCTCTTCACGACACATGTCGACATATATCCATCTTCTTTCCTTAATTGTAGATGAGACCTTGGTTGCGTGGCCATTTCTCTTAATGTCATATTAGTCTTGAAATCATTCCATTGTATACAGAGTTCTATATGAGACACTAAATGAAATTGTCAACAAGACTGATGAAAGCGACGACTTGTTAGCGATAGGAGATTTTAAGGAAAGACTTTGGAAACACAACAGTGAGAACAGAGATATCCTGGGACCCTTTGGCGATAAACAGCGGAAAGTGAAATAAATGAAAATGGAAGCAGACTGCTGGAATTATGTAATCAAAATGATTAGTTTATTACCAACACATTCTTCAAACACAGATAGCCGCAACTATACACCTGATACAAGTGGAATGACACAACATACACAAGCCAGATAGTTTTTACACTAACAAGAAAACAGAACAATAAAATAGTAACCGACAGCACAGCAATCCCTAATATCACAGACGGCACGGACCATAAAATGGTTATGATTACATTCAGACAGCCAAAAACAAAGAGAATATACGCAAAACAAACAAAAGGAACAGACAATAAAAATAAAACAATTAAAAGATCAAGAATGAAGTAAAACCATAGAAGAAAAATTAACAGAGGAATTCCAGAAACTCCCTAGCAAAGTAAGCACAGTAGAAGAAGAGTGGAAACAGTTTAAGAAAATAATAATCATCTTAAAAACAGTATGTAGAACAAAACTAAGGACAAAAGAATGGAAAAAGAGTGGAACGAAGCAATCAGAGAAGCAATTAAAGAAAAGAAGAAACTGTTTAAAAATTGGAGGAAGAATAAGAACCAAGAAAAGTATTAAATAATATGCCTTAGCCCGGAAAAAAGTCAAAATTTTGATCAAAGAAGCTAAGCAAACCACATGGACAGAATTCGGACAAAAGATGAGCAGGAACTTCAAGACAGCCAAAAGAAATTTCTAAAAAGCACTAAAAGCAACAAGATCGAGAAAAGAAAATCATGATCCTACTGAGCTCATAAATAACAAAGGCGGACAGCCATTATTAAATAACCAACATATGCAACAGATATGGAAAGACTGTTTTGAAGAACTATTAAACAAGACACCAACTACCAATAACACAACAAAAACCACGCAAGAAAGCACACAAACACTGAACCCAACATCATGAAATAGGAAATCGAAGAAGTAATCAAATATGAACCAAGAAATAAAGCACCGGGGATAGATAACATACCATTAGAAACAATAGCAGCAGCAAGGGAAAAAGGAGTGACATGGCTGCACAGAATAGTCAATGCTGCATGACCGCAACAAAAAGCCATGTAGGAAAGCTATACATTAAAAATGTGGAGAATAAGGTTGGACAAATAATAAAACTACAGTTAAGTCATTCTCAAATAGGGTTCCGAAAAAAAGGATGTAATCACGCTCTATTCACCTTTAAACAGCTAGCAGAAAAGGCGACAGTACACCATCAAAATTTGTACATGGCTTTCATTGACCAGGAAAAAGCATTCGACCGAGTAAACAGACGACAACTGTGGGAGATACTAATAACATACGGAGTAAGCCAACATAAAAGTCTACTTCAACAGCAGTTGTACAGTCAGAACATCAGCAGGTTACACAGACCACTTCGAAGTTAGATCAGGTGTAAGATAGGGGTGCGTAATATTCCCCCTTCTGTTTATTACATACATGGACTATATATATGCAAGTTAGCCAACCATCAGAGACAGATCAACGCACTTCTATTTGCAGACAATCAGTCACTAATACATGAAAAAATAGAAGACATACAAGATCACCTAAATAGACTCAAAAGCACTGGCACAAAATACAACATGAAAATCAACACCAACAAAACAGAAGTCACGAATATCGCAAAAAGAGAAACAGAACATCAACATAACTATAGACGGCGGACAGTAAAAACAGGGCGAGGAATTTAAATACTTAGGAAGTCAAGTGACAAACGATAATTCACAAACAGCAAAAATAGACTCAAGATGCAACAAAGCTTTTCAAATCATTAGATAGCTATCACCACTATTGTCCAACAAAGAAATAAATATAAAGGCCAAACAGGCACTCTACAATACAATCTTCATCCCAATGTTGTACTACCAATGTCAGTCGTGGACCCTAGATGCAAGAATGATAAGAAAAATAACCCCTACAGAGATTAAATGTTAGACGAATGATATAAAACAGCCTGAGAGATAAGATCAGAAATGAAGAAATAAGAAAAAAAAGCTGGGAATAATCCTCGCTAAAAAATATATAAAGAAACAACAGATACAATGGTTTGGCTACGTGACAGGGCAGAAAGAACAAAACACAACACAACGAGCTTTCAATAAACGTGAGAACACCAGGATCAAGGGCCGACCACGAACAACAATGGGTTTACGGAATATTAGAAACACTAGGAAATATAACAGCAGGAGATGTCAGCAGAACAGCAAAAGACCCCAAATTATATCTTCCCTCGACGCTGAAAAGAAAATGAGGAAGAAAAGAAGAAGAAGAAGAGGTACAGAAAGTATTTTTCTGAAGCATTTATCTTCAAAAGCGTTCAGTTTTTTTTCTCAATATCTATTTTTCCCCAGCTTCCACGTGCGTATGTAAGTGTTGATAAAAGGCTCTATATTTATTTTTCACTATTTTTGTTTTATCCCTGTTGATTCTATTTCCTATTTTTTTCCCGCCATGAATGATAAGGTATCTGTGATATTTTGCATCTTGATATTGTCACTTAGGAGCACTGCATCATCTGTAACGTCTAGATCTTCCAAGTAATTCTTGTCATACCATTTAATTTCATTATTGCCTTTGCAACATTTACTCATTATGTAACCAGTGGTTATTCCAAATAGTAATGATGATAGTATACATCCCATTTCGACTCCTGTTTCGATCCATACCAATCACTCAGTCCCTCTTCAGTTCGAACAGCACAAGTATAGCCGGCATCATGATCATCAAGTACCAAGCCTGCTGGCGTAGGTGATCATGCCTCTCCACAACTTTCGATCGCGACAGTTATTTATCATTTCTGTTGTTGACCTTCTGCCAAGCCATTCTCTTAAGCTGTTTAGTATCTTTTCTCTTGGCTTCCCTCTATCTCTTCGTCCCTCAATTTTCCCAGTAATGATGTAATGCTGTAAACAATGTTGACTTTGCTTGTCTCCAACTGTTTGTCTCATTCTATTAGAGAACATCACGCTATCTGTTATCACAGCGAGTTGGCGGATTTTTAGAAATGTAATCACGGGTTTGATAATATATGTTTGTACACAGTTCGTTAACCATCGCTGTAGATCAAGTCTTTATTCTGCTGGCTTCGTTCGCGACCTTGGAAGCTAATGACCTAACTTGTGCAGACGGTTGGTTTGGGGCAAATTGTACGTTACAATGTCACTGCTATAATGACTCAGTTTGTGACAAAACTACAGGGACATGCCAAAACAATGATAGTTGTCAGCACGAATATTTTGGACCCCAGTGTCAGTACTTGGATACGTGTAAAAATACGCCCAAAAATCTGAACCTACTTTCCTGTTTGATAACAACGACACCACTTATAATCCGGACACAAATTCTACATCGGTTGAGGCAACTCTCAATCAATCTTTGCCGTTCTCCTGGTTTAGGATTTATGTGAATGACTTAACAATCCGGACAGTTTCACGGTAAATCTTAATGGTTCTGCCTCATGCAACAATGAATCAAGGTTTATAGTTAGTCGGCACGAGATTGATGTCTTTTGCTCTGAGGCAGGTCTGATCAACAAATTACGGATTGAAGGGGCGATAGTTGCAAATATCTGCTCCATCTACATTGGCGGGGGTCGGAATGTGGCTCTCAAACAGAACACAAACCAGACCGACACATTTAATGCTTGTCATAAAGGAGACGGAAGTGGACCAGAGGCTGCAGTTAATGGCAAAACAAAGACCAATCTCTACGACAATGACTGCACACACACAAAATGGAGAAGTGGAACCAATCCTGTTTACTGGTATCCGAACTTTGCCACGCCCCAGAAGATTCACACCATTCGAATCTATCATCGAGCTAGCACTATGATTCGGGTAAAGAATGCCACTCTAAAGGCTTTCTCTGACAGTGGCGGCGTAGTGTTCCAGTATAATGATATATCATACCCTAATGTTTCTGTGAACACTATTGTAGTCACCACACAAATGCCAATGGCACACATTAAGATTGAGTTCGACCATTTCGCAGGCCGACAGTGCACTGACGGTGTGTGAGGTGCAAACATTTACAGACACCTTGTCTGGACGGGCATTCTGGGTCGTTTTGTGAAGTGTGTAGTGGGTGTAGCAAAGGCTGCAACGTCATCATCGGTACATGTCACGGCAACTGTTCACATGGGATCTATGGACACGACTGCTCCAGGTCTTGTCTCAGTGTCTGTCCTTTATGTGAAAAAAATCCGGAAAATGCCTAGAATGTAAACATCATGGCTGTACCTGTAATGACACTTGTCCCGATGGTAATTTTGGGCTACAATGCGAACGGACGTGCTCTACGGCTGTGACATCATATGTGACCCGTAAAGTGCAGACTGTACGTGCAAGGAAACGTACTACGGGTCAGATTGCACTCTCAAATGTCCGGACAACTGTTTCAACGACACCTGTGAACAGTCAACCGGGAACTGTACATGCAAGGGAACGTTCTATGGGCCAGACTGCACTCTCAAATCTCCGAACAACTGTTTGAACGGAACCTGTGAAAAGTTAACCGGGGCCTGCGTCTCGTATGTCGATGATTCCCACGTTAAGAAGAGTCTGCCGACTACAAAAAACCCAAGCATATGGATACCTTTCGCAATTGCTGCTCTTCTACCTCCTCTTCTGCTTCTTTTGAATTGAGCCATGGCTCAATTCTCAGTGTATATCCGTGCTAGTTGTAGCTCATATCTTAGTGGGTGTCTGCGATAGCCATGGCTGATATCTTAGTGGGTGTATGTGCTGGCCATGGCTCATATCTTAGTGCGTATCTGGGCTGGCCATGATTCATATCTTAGAGTGTGTCTGAGACTTACAAAGCAGCGCATCCTTATGCTTTTATATCTGTAGATGGTCAGTTATTGATGTCCTTCCACCACTTGCTATAGAAAAATTTGAACTACATATATTACATTTCACTAGCTTTCCATCCTCTAAAATTGCTTGTATAATAAATGGAAATTCAGCTTATCACTAAAATGACACTTACGTTTTTTGGAAAGCATTGTTTTTATGCAACAGATGTCCACTGATCACAAATAGAAAAAACGACTGCACTGTACTGTCATTACACTCGGACTGATTTGAAAATTGGCCGGGAAAGATACTTTGGCGGGAGATGTCCGGAAAGTCAGGGGTGGGGGGAAAGAGAGAGAGTGTGTGTCTGCTTTTTAAAAAATTAAACCCATCCCAATAGAAGTCAGTGGCTGGAATAGAAGTGACGTAGCACCGCGCTTCAAGAGTTCAAAGAGCTATCTCTGACACAACGCGTCCAAGTCTTCTCTTTTATCTTCTTGCTAATGCCGCTCAGTCTGTGATAAAGAAACACAACCCAGTAACGTCCTGAGTCCTAGTGATTATTTTAAAAGAGGGCCGATTCCGTGTATGAACATTTATTTATTCACTGAAATCGGGGACAACTTCTACACTTCAGGGACTGTCCCCGAAAATCGGGGACGAATGGTCACCCTAATATACACTCAAACGCATGCTGCTTTTGTCATGGGGTAGTTAGACACGATGGGACGGGTCGGTATTTGATCATCATCGCCACATCTGAGAATTGAATGAACCCAGACTTATCCGATCAGTAGCGAACTCACAAATAGATACAAGGTAACTGTCTTGGGCTGAGAGGCGCACTTATCACTCTGCCACCGAAGCTCCATTGATAAGATGTAACATTTTATTATTCACAGTTCTTGTGCTATTTGCTTTGATATGAATACTATCAGCATCATTGAGTGCCGTCTCCGCATTGAAGATTGGCTACCATGGAGTGCCATTCCGCTCCGTCTCTTGCTTTCATGGTGCAGCTTGTCATATAGGCTGACTTGTCTATCTTTTGATGTTACCCGTTCATGTTAGTCTATGTCTACCTCTGCCTCTTTTACCATATATTTTCCATTCCAAGATTACTTTTAGTAGGCTACTGAATCTTTTAACATGTCCCAAAGTCTAATGTGTCTTGTTTGAATTGTGTTTAGTAGTTGTATTTTTAGTTGTAGAAATAAAAAGTAAAATAGCTCAGGCCAAAATAGCATTTCAGAAAATGTAAAATATCTTATGCAACAAATCTATGTCAATAGGAGTGAGAAAGAGAGTTCATCGATGCTATATAGAACCCATTGTGACCTATGAAAGCGAATCATGGACAGTAGACAAACAAATGAAAAGACGATTAGAGGCCACAGAGATGGGATTTCTCAGAAGAATGTTGAAAGTTCCCTGGACAGCTAAAAAGACCAATGAGGAAATTCTCAAAGAGGCCAACACAAAAAGGGAACTCCTAAAATACTTCAGAAAGAAACAATCAACATTTTTCGGGCACATCATGAGTAGAGGAAAGTTGGAATACTTGGTTACAACTGGCAAAATAAAAGGAAAAAGAGATTGCGGATGACAAAAAGAGAATATACTGGACAGCTTGGTGTCATGGCATGGAAAACAGTCAACAATAGAACTGATATGATGCACTGTAGATAGAAGATTGTGGAAGGACATGGTCGTCAATGTCAACTGGTATGGCACATGATGATGATAAGTTGTCTTTTCATTTTTAGTTGTTTTAAGACTTCATCGTTTGTTTTCTTTTCTTTCCTTTCAATTGTTCCTATTCTTCTATAAATCCACATTTCAAAGGCTTCAATTTTCTGTTATGTTTCTTGTCTAATGTCCAAGTTTCTGCACCATACAGGAATATTGAGAAGATATAATATGTTGCTATTCTTATTTTTAGCCCTGGTATTATTTATTTTCATGACATTAAAATTACTTTTTGCCATTATTATTCTTTAATTTATTTCAGTTTTACATTTTTCATCACTGGTTATTGTATGTCCAAGGCAGTTCATGAAAGTCTATGAATATTTATAATTTCTGTTGTTGACCTTCTGCCAAGCCATACTCTTAAGTTGTCTGGTATCTTTTTTCTTTGTTTATCTCTTCATCCCTCAATTTTCCCAGTTGTTACAATATATTGTAGCTGTTCCCTTCTCATTACATGGCCAAAAAAATGATGATTGTTTCTTCCTATAATAGGATGTTAACTCTCTTTTTGCTTTGGCCTCTTTCAGAATATTTTCATTGCTCATCTTAGCTTTCCATGGTATTCTCAATATTCTTCTGTAAAACAACATTTCTACAGCCTCCATTGATTTTCTAGTCTGTTGTCCTATTGAGATGGTTATATGCATAGTTTTTTGGGGGTAACTCTTGTGTTCAAATACTTGTTCTTGACAAACCCTATGGTTCTTCAAAAGTTGTACTTGTAACTGGCTGATGTTATTTATAACCTACCTTGGCCAACTTGAATCGTTGAAGGTGTTGAACACCTATGGATCTACCTGGAGTGTGTGGATGTTAACACTGAAAACAATTAACATCAAAATACTTGATCTTTAATCATTGTAATAGTATATTGTTCACTTTATTCATAATCTGTACCATACAAATTCAGAATTAAAATCACAAGTCTTCTCATAGTTATGTACGTGATGAACAAAACGCTAACCAACATGAATTTAAAAAACAAGCACTCTGCCCATACATACACCGTATAAACAAAAATGTTTTAAAAAAAACAGACAGGCTACAAATATTGCTAAACAGAACTTTGTCTTACATTAGACTAAATTAACTGCTCATGTTCATTATTAGTCTGCTTCCCTTCCTGCCGTCCTGTCCATGGCAAAATGATAAGTAGTGCAAGCTCTTACTCCACTCTTCCCTATTGTGTACCAGTATATGTAATCTTAAACAAAAATTTTCTGCATAGCAAGTCTTTGATTGAAGGGATTATAATTATGTGGCATGTCTAAATCAATGGCAGCATTGACATTTAGAAACCTTGAGAAAATATGGAAATAAAATATCCTAAGAATAAAAACAAAGCTTAGGATATTTAGCTCAAATGTCAGTAATCGACGGTGTGCCTCACAGCACCAGAGATTGAAGTTGTCAGTGATCCACAGCTGATGGCTTGTGCCAGGATCGGTGAACCAGAACAATCCAGACCCTCCTCCACCTCTTTGCGGTATCTCCAGTAACAGACTAATCTGTCTAGTCTGGCCAAGTGAGTAGGGATTGAAGAGGGAAGACAACCCGGTACTCAAAAATGTCATGCTGAAGTTGGATGTGTTGGGCCGAAAAGTGCAAATATCAGTTATACTGCAAACCACAACACAACGCAGACATGCACACTTAATGTCCTTTTAAGGGTGGATGATGAAGAGGTACACTCCTTTAGTCATCAGGCAAACGCAAGCAAGCAAGCAGCTCAACATGTCAAATGTATTACTCTTACTTATGCATGTGAATACTGAAAATCAACAAAAGATAGTGAGAATAAACTAGATGCATTTGGAAATGAATGTCTAAGGAAAATACTTTGTATACAATGGCCTCTGAATGGTTAGTGCGTTCATTAATGACCAGAAGCTTCCAGGTTCAATTTCTAGATGATACTTGGGACCAATTGTCGGCAATGAAGGACATGCGGGAGTACAGGGAAATGAAGGAGCAGACAGGTTGGCTAGCTGTGCTATCATTGAGGACGGTCAACCAATGGATTGTGCAGACATACTCAATGCCCTCCGAGATGTGGGAAGGGCCCAGGACTTCGACTTCCATGAGTCCACGTCACTCCTTCAGATGAAAGAGATGGAAGTTAAGATGGGCACACCCAGAAACGAGAAACTTAGTAGGCGTGTAAGAAGACTTATCAACCGACACAGAACTGGAGTCATCATTGCTGGACACTGTGAGACTTGCTGAGGAGGGGATCTGAGCACCTATGGACATGTTTGGAGTGCAATGATGATGACCTGCAAATAACTCAATAATTCAACGAAGGCTCAAAACATGAAAATATTAGATAGAATAGTGCAAACTACTACAGCCCTAGGAAAGATAAACCTAATTGGAAAGATAAAAACATTATGCTCGGCTCTAAAATCATACTAATGCGCACCATTGTTATAACAGTTTTTCTATACACTTGTAAAATTATACCCTTATAGCAGAGCTACAAAAGAAAATACAAACTATGAAGATGAAATGTTATAGTATATTATGTTTTTGGATATATCTTTATTAGCTTATATCACAAATGAAAAAGTTCACAAAAGGATACAACAAGCAATTAGAGTGTATGATGATCTTTTGAATATTGTAAAGAAGTGCAAAATGAAATGGTTTGCCCATGTATCTCGATCGTCTAGCCTAGCAAAGCTAAAACTATTCTACAAGGAACTGTGAAAGGAGGAAGAAGAATAGGTAGGCAGAGAAAGAAATGGGAGGATAACATCAAGGAATGGACAGGTTATCAATTTTGAAGAGTGCCAAAGAGTGTATGAAGATACATGGTGAAGGTTGACAATGTTTGTCACCAGTCCTCAACGATCCAGGAGCTGTGACAGTTGGTGGTTAAACAAAAGGTTGGGTTCAATTCTGATCAACGACTTCCAGGTTCACCCAGCCGTAAATGAGTAGTGGATTTTTTTCCAGGGAAAGAAAAGCTGACCACATTAGCCCCAAAATCATGTACCGAAGGTCTAAAAGATATAGACATTAACGTCATATTCCCTACATGCCCTGTAGTGTATTCAATTTTCAACTGCCATGGGTTCTTTAAAGTGCACAGAATGCACATGGAACCTCCTGTTTTTTTGCCCTTATCTGAGAGGACCAGACATCGGATCTCACATCCCAAAGAGGGCGAGACATCGGATCTCACAACCCAAAGAGGGCGAGACATCGGATCTCACAACCCAAAGAGGACCAGACATCGGATCTCACAACCCAAAGAGGACCAGACATCGGATCTCACAACCCAAAGAGGGTGAGACATCGGATCTCACAACCCAAAGAGGGCGAGACATCGGATCTCACAACCCAAAGAGGACCAGACATCGGATCTCACAACCCAAAGAGGACCAGACATCGGATCTCACATCCCAAAGAGGACCAGACATCGGATCTCACATCCCAAAGAGGGCGAGACATCGGATCTCACAACCCAAAGAGGGCGAGACATCGGATCTCACAACCCAAAGAGGACCAGACATCGGATCTCACAACCCAAAGAGGACCAGACATCGGATCTCACAACCCAAAGAGGGCGAGACATCGGATCTCACAACTCAAAGAGGACCAGACATCGGATCTCACAACCCAAAGAGGGCGAGACATCGGATCTCACAACCCAAAGAGGGCGAGACATCGGATCTCACATCCCAAAGAGGGTGAGACATCGGATCTCACAACCCAAAGAGGACCAGACATCGGATCTCACAACCCAAAGAGGACCAGACATCGGATCTCACAACCCAAAGAGGACCAGATATCAGATCTCACAACCCAAAGAGGACCAGACATCGGATCTCACAACCCAAAGAGTGCGAGACATCGGATCTCACAACCCAAAGAGGACCAGACATCAGATCTCACAACCCAAAGAGGACCAGACATCGGATCTCACAACCCAAAGAGGACCAGACATCAGATCTCACAACCCAGAGAGGACCAGACATCGGATCTCACAACCCAAAGAGGACCAGACATCGGATCTCACAACCCAAAGAGGACGAGACATCGGATCTCACAACCCAAAGAGGACGAGACATCGGATCTCACAACCCAAAGAGGACCAGACATCGGATCTCACAACCCAAAGAGGGCAAGACATCAGATCTCACAACCCAGAGAGGCGAGACATCGGATCTCACAACCCAAAGAGGGCGAGACATTGGATCTCACAACCCAGAGAGGGCGAGACATCGGATCTCACAACCCAAAGAGGGCAAGACATCGGATCTCACAACCCAAAGAGGGTGAGACATCGGATCTCACAACCCAAAGAGGACCAGACATCAGATCTCACAACCCAAAGAGGACCAGACATCGGATCTCACAACCCAAAGAGGACCAGACATCGGATCTCACAACCCAAAGAGGGCGAGACATCGGATCTCACAACCCAAAGAGGACCAGACATCGGATCTCACAACCCAAAGAGGGCGAGACATCGGATCTCACAACCCAAAGAGGACCAGACATTGGATCTCACAACCCAAAGAGGACCAGACATCGGATCTCACAACCCAAAGAGGGCGAGACATCGGATCTCACAACCCAAAGAGGACCAGACATCGGATCTCACAACCCAGAGAGGGCGAGACATCAGATCTCATAACCCAAAGAGGGCGAGACATCAGATCTCACAACCCAAAGAGGACCAGACATCGGATCTCACAACCCAAAGAGGACCAGACATCAGATCTCACAACCCAAAGAGGACCAGACATCGGATCTCACAACCCAAAGAGGACCAGACATCGGATCTCACAACCCAAAGAGGACCAGACATCGGATCTCACAACCCAAAGAGGGCGAGACATCGGATCTCACAACCCAGAGACCAGGGGAGGATAAAACCATTTGACTATTTAAAAATTCCCATGCCTTTGGTGGGGATCGAATTCAGGACCTTTTTGTCCAGATGCAGATGTCTTGCATGTCAAACCAGCCAACCTGTAAAATGTTTGAAAGTTGCAGATGAAAGTGACAAGACATAAAACATGATGATGATGAGCAGTGCGATCTGAAACATGGCCATGTTTGGTAACAGAAAAGTTCTAAAAATGTATTAGTGTTAAAGTTCTGGATTAACTTGGACCTAACAGCATAGTTGCCATAAAAAATAATGCTTGTGTATGATTAGGTTATTGGAGCCATGATAGCTCAGTGGTTAGTGAACTGGACTACAAAAGACAAGAGGTAGGGTTCGATCCTGACCGACAGCTTCCGGTTCACCCAGCCTTTAATGGGTACCGGATTATTTTCTGGGAAAGTAAAGCAGCATGGGTGTAATACCGACCACATTACAACAAAAATCATGTGCCGAAGGTTTGTAAAATTTATGGTCACTAACACCACTTTCCCTATACGCCACTTGGCGTGACAGGGCTATTTTACTTTTTTTTTTATGATTAGGTTTTTTTACCTAAAAAAAGGTAAAGACATTGAATGTGAATTGGTATCAAAGCAGCAGTAGCAGTAATATTTAATGCTTTCATGCTCAACCAGAAGTTGGCCAGAAACTTCCTCCTAGCGGTGCTACCTTCGGCATGAACTCCATACCAATGATAAAGTTCCTCAACTTTCTAAAAAATATGAGAACTCGGATCCCTATTTTACCTGGTTGCTAGGTAAACTACAAAAATTATTTTCCTTTGCAAAACCCTGGTACCACAGTAACATTTTTAACTTGGCTTGCCTAGCCGACCACAAGTGCTTTCTACAACTAAACTACCATGACTCCTGAAAAATTTGGCCAATAACGGTTACTTTTTGGGGATGTTTATTCAGACAAGATAGCAAAATATTCATCTCTGTCTATTGGTGGTTCATTTTCATGTCAAGACTGTCTTTTATTTTCTGTTAATTTCTGTCATTCATGTGCTGTCTTTGGCTCGAAAGGACAATAGGTGGGTTGGTGGGTGGGTAGGATTAGGTAGGTAAGTGTGTGCAGCCCAAATGCTCATTATAATACTTACCTTTGAATATTATCATGTTTTACAAATACTGTGAAAGTGTTTAAAATAAATTTGTGAAAGAGTTTTTAAAAAATTTGTTAAAATGTTGAAAATAAATGTGGCAATCTCATAAATAAGATGCTTTTCTCAGTCATATAAAAAAAGTAAATAATGAAAGATAAAAATAAACATGTAATATTCATTGCTTGATCCTTGTATAATTGTGAAATGATGTAACTTTAACAAAGTAAAATTGCTATAGGTTTGCTTCAGGAAATAAATAAATATTCATTTTAACATTTTCTCTATAAGATCTAAGATTTACCTCAAAGGAAAATAAATGTTTGATTTGCCAGTATTGTCACATTTTAAAATATTTCATGTTTAAATGATGTCAAGTTCAAACAGGTATTCATTATATGTTATAAATGTAACATTATTTTATGCAGAAATATAACAAAATAACTTTAATATCATACAGCAGTATATGCTAAAAGTGTCTAATGAAAATGTACACCCACTTCTGAAAATGAATAGTAAAATAACAGCATAGTGTTTGTGCACACATGCACAGAAGAATGTTGATCAAAAAGTTTTGCACTTTTTCTAAGAAACTGTTAAGGTCATGCAGAAATGCTATTTATCCTTCCAAAGACAGGATATTGCTTGAAGTTTCCCACATAAACTTTTGCAAGAGTGGCTTCACATAGGTGTCTTTGTGAATGGAACCCATGTCCATCTAGCTATGGTAAAAATAATATTGTACAAAATTACTGTTCTGGTTACTCTAGAGTTCATTTGAAAAAAAAAAACTGAAATTCTAGAGCTCAAAATATGTAAAAAATACATTAGACATTAGATAATGATAGGAGCGGTTAGTGAACTGGACTACAAAGGACAAGAGGTCGGATTTGAACTTGATCAACAGCTTCCGGGTTCACCCAGCCTTAAATGGGTATCAATTTTTTTCTAGGAAAGTGAAGCGGCACGAGCGTAATATCAACCACATTACCCCAAAAATCATGTTTCAAAGATCTATAAAAAATTATGATCTTTAACACCATAATCCCTTTACACCACTTGGCGTTATGGGCTCTTTACTTTTGTTTTACTATTATATACTGATACAAAGTATTAGATTTTATGATGGCATAGCAATGAAATAAGTCACTGTGAGTCATCAAAAATTTAAACAGATCATCAAGATTTTGTGTACAAGTGGACGGAAAAGGAATTTGTATAAACAGAGAGCTACAAGAACCATGAACTTGTTCCCTTTTGTTATCTGCTATAATAAATAGAACTTCTATAAGTATTGTCAAAATTTAGCAATAATGGTTCTTCTAACCACTTAAAAAAAAATCATTTATAAACTGAGGAGAATGAAAAGTATCTTTAATCAGACTCCGCCATTATACTCAATAACTTCCTCCTCAACAAACTCTCCAGGTTCTCCATCGTTGTCGCCTCCTCTCATCCTGAATCCATTAAGTTGATCATTCCTGAGACTCTTATCCATAGGCAAAGACAAAGCATTGTGAATGGCCTCTATTGTGTTCACATTTACATAGTAACTGGCTTGTACTCCAGGGAGACGACTCTGAAGTTCTTTCAAATGATTATGGGCCTAAGAAAAAAAAAATGCACCACTATCAGTGATTTTGAAATATTAAAAAGAAAAGAAAATAGCCACATTAAAACCTGTATTGAGGTAAATATATTTTTACAAATTTCAATGCAAATGCAATTATTTTTTTTATTTATTAATTTACTTTAAGACAGAACAAAAACAAATAAATTCAAAAGAATTTGCAGATGAAAGTGACAAGACATAAAACATGCATGAAAATAAAAGGAAAAGACTTTCCTAGATTGAGCCATAGAAAATTTGAGCAGAGATCAACAACAGCAGCCCTCAATATAAAAATGCTGTGTGCTGACTTTAAAGAACACACATATTTCTTTCTGACCACAAAGAGATACACATTTGTTTTAAAAATTTGTATTAATTATGTGCTGATGAATTTTTTCCAGACATTTCATGGGATATATTGAATGCAGTGTCTTATTCAATCACAAAACTGAACTACGTCTCTATATTTTATTTTACATGAAAATGAAAGTTGAAGTAGTTATTTTACCTGAAGTGTATGTGTAATTATATCTCTTTATTTGTGGGCTTATGTGTCAAAGAGTACAAGAAGATTGAATGATATTGATGAAAGAAAGTAGAAATTCAGAGAAAGATTGAAAGAGAGACTTTTCTATTAAATCTGTACTTACTGACTTCCATCGCTGTGTAGAAGCAAAATGCTCAATCATAAAACCATAAATATCCCCTACTCTGACAGAAGAGTTTATGTCTTTCTCCTCCAGCAAAACTTGGCAATTTTTTATGGCTTCTTCCGAGTTCTCCTGGTATAATCTGATAAGAAAAATACAATTTAAAAGAGTGAGATTTGTTCTGATATTTTATAATACATTGTGTTTCTTTCTTCTTTCAATATTTTACTTTTATCCACAACACTGCTGCACTTTTCTTTTCAGCCTATTTGGTACAAACAATGATGAAAAAAATGCACTGTTATTAATGAAAGAGCTTTAATATTTATGAAAACATTTTAATATTTCTTGAATATAGTCAATATTCTTACCTCTTGTTAGTATGATCTGATTTAACCATTTAAATGAATACTTGGTTAGTTATCGATTCAGTAGTCCCTGAAGTCTTGTTCTTTGGCCCAATGACAGCCTAATATGTAATTTTCTTATTTCAAAATTATTATTTTCTGTTTCAAATACTTTCATTTCACATAAAGGCTATTTCAGTACACTTCATTTTGTTCCTTTATTGTGCTTTCATAAGTGAGGGTATATAAACATCATTTAACCACATATTGAGCTTGATTATGTCTCCTTGGCTGAAATTATTTTTATTTGTGTAATTTTTAGTTTCTAAAAGCAGACAAAAAGAGCTTACCTGGTGGTTTTAAAGTGCTAACTAAACACATTGAATAGATAGTGCATGAGAAATTCCGGTCAATATGGCAGATAGGCGATAGAAACAGTTAAGGCACTGTCAGAAAAGTGTTTCTTGTTGCAGTTTCCTCATATTCCAAGTCTGGCTTGCTGCCGGAGCTACTAAGTTTAGTGCTCTGTGCACACCATGAGCTGTGTTTTTCATCCGGATGGTGTTTCTATATTCAGATTGATTATGATGAATGATGATATCATATGATGGACAGTTTAGCTGGGTTCATATTTGGTGCTGATACACCTTATGTCATTTGACATGTGCTGTGTTTGCTATGATGGGGACTGCAGCTACCTTTCTTTGTTTGGATATTCAGTGAGATGTTAATTTGGATGATTCCACTGGCACAGGCGGTTGAGCAATCATGGATTTTCATTCGTTTACAGTGTTACTGGGGTTTTTGAATAACTATAGCTATAACAGAACTGGATACAAAGGACAATGGGTAGGGTTCAATCCCAACCGACGGCTTCCGGGTTCACCCAGCCTTTAATAGGTACCAGATTTTTTTTCTGGGAAAGTGAAGCAGCACGGGCATAATACCGACCACATTACCCCAAAAATCATGTGCCGAAGGTCTGTAAAATTTATGGTCACTAACACCATATTCCCTATACGCCACTTGGTGTGACAGGGGTACCTTACTACTTACTTTTATAACTATAACAGTGCATGAAAACCATTTCCAAGTTTAGAATATGAAATTCTTTAGAAAGTTCATCTCAGGTGCCAAGTAGAGACAAGAGCTCATTAAGGTCTCGCAATAAACATAAATAGAATAGCCACAACATGGTTTAGTTTTTACCAGCAGAATGAATATTGAGTGTGCACAAAAAAATAGAAGACAGATAAGAAAAAGTTGAGACACACCACAGGAAAAATCCAAAATAAGATGAGAGAGCAGTTTTTTTTGCCTGGATTAAAACCAAGAGAGACAACTGACAGGAACATCTTGAACATACTGGTTATGGTAAGTCGAAGGCCCCGGTATCACTGCAAATGAATTAAATTTCATAATTGCTCAACCGCCTGTGCCAGTGGAATCATCCAAATTAAAACTCATCTCAATGATGGATCCAAACAAAGAAAGGCAGCTGCAGTCCCAATCATAGCAGCTACAGCATAAAGACATAAGGCCAAGTGACACAAAAAGTGAATGCAACTGAACTGTCCTTTGTCATACTATTTCATAATTTATCATAAGCAATTGGAATATTGAAACACAATCCGGATGAAAAACACAGCTCACAGTGTGCACAAAGCACTAACTCAGTAGCTCCGGCAACAAGCCAGACTTGGAATATGAGGAAACTGCAACAAGGAACACTTTTCAGACTGTGCCTCAATGGTTCTTGCCGCCTATCCACCATATTGACCAGTATTCCAATGACGATATTGTAATCAACACAGAACATACTATTGCCCACACTGTCGAAATTTTAAAACTTGCGTTCTCCTTGTTTGGAGCCCGACAAGTCAACGATTTGGCCATTTGCGAAAATCCCAACTGTGGATATACTATACACTAATCACATTTGAAAGATAGAATTAACCATCTTTCTGGCAAAAAATGTAACAGTGAACATTGATGCAAACATGACCGCACCATCTTGAAACCAGAAGTCATACACTGGTGAACCGGTACCATTAAATTTACAGTAGAGAAGAAAGGATAAAGTCATATTTACTTTTAATTTGATTAAATAAGAAAGTGGACATCAGTGATAAATCATTCTGTAATGACATAAGTTCTTTCTGTTGTCTAGTCTTGTTCATATATGTAATGAAGTGTTATGAGGAATAATAATTTTACATCAGGGGCTACATGATTATCTTAGTCATTGTAAGTCTGTGTCATTGCAGGGCTTCTGTGATATTGTTTTTGTTCTCTAACTAATTTTTTCTCATACCCTAAAGTCACATTGTTGGTTGCTGAATATTTGTAGTAGTAGCTTGTTAGCCAAAACACTTGCGGGCCGAAACACTTGCTCAACAGGGGTCTGCTTTTGATGATCAGATTGCCTCCTGCTGAAAAGCTCTGTACAAAGAGTTTCCTATTACCACTTAATTTGTTTGTCTATCTATGTGTTTGTTGCAAGATGTAGTTTCAATAACTTTATGGATGTCATAATTTTGCATTCTTTTTTGTCATGTGATATTAATTTTTATTTTAAAGCATTTCATCTCACATATTGCAATTTTCCTCTTAAATTGTATATATTGACTATGTTTGAAACTAATAACAAGGAGCACAGAGCCACAACAGTATGAGGTGCGCCTGGCCGTGCGGCTAAAACCACTGTTCCGCTAGCTGAAAAGCTGGCGTACGGTGTTCGAAGCCCGCGGTAGACAGAAAGGATTTTTTATATCGGGGGTGAAATAAAAATCCTGAGTCTCACACATCATGGCGACTGCTTGACCAAGCGGCCTTTATCCCTCAGGTTCTATCGTTGTCCCCCGACATACACCAGCAATGGTACTATGTGTCGTAAAGATAGTCTCTTTAGTTTACAGAGCCACAGCTAAAGCCAGGTAAATAGGGTTTAAACATCAAGCAAAACCTGATCCTCTAGACCAAATCAGACAACAAAAAGAAAAGACCAAAGTACAATTTTCAATTGAGAACAGATTTTGATCATGTAAAGAAATTAATAATCAAACTGGACCTTCTTCAAGAACCAAACTGCAGACACAGGCAACATCATCTATCATCATCATATCATCATTGAGTGCTGTCTCTGCATCATAGGTTGGCTACCATGGAGCACCATTCCACTCTGTCTCTTGCTTTGATGGTGTAGGTTATTATAGGCTGACTTGTCCATCTTTTGATGTTACTCGTCCATGTTAGTCTTGGTCTGTATCTTTTACCTTGTATTTTTCCTTCCAACATTACTAGTAGGCTGCTGTGTCTTTTAACATGCCCCAAAAAATTTATTTATCTTATTTGGATTGTGTTTAGTAGTTTTCTTTTCATTTTTAGTTGTTTTAAAACTTCATTGTTTGTTTTCATTTCTTTCCATCCATTTCTATCTATTCTATAAATCCATATTTCAAAGGCTTCAATTTTCTGTTTTGTTTTCTTGTCTAATGTCCATGTTTCTGCATCATTTAGGAATGTTGAGAAGATATAACATTTTACTATTCTTAGTTTTAGCCTAGGTATTTTTCATCACTGATTATAGTATGTCCAAGGTAGCTGTGGCTCTGAACTGTATACCAAGTCTATTTCTTCAATTTTGATATCCACTTGTAGGTTTTGAGTATTATCTTTGTTTATGATCATAGTGTTAGTTCTTTTTATATTCATATCTAATCCATATTTTTTGCTTGTCATGTTTATTTCATTAAGTAATTATTGTAGTAATTGTTTTAGGATTTTCTGCTAGTAGTACAGTATCATCAGCATATCTTAGGTTATTGATTATCTTTCCATTAATGTTTAGACTTGGCATCTCTGTGATGTTTTTAAAGATTTGCTCAGTGTATAGATTGAACAAGTTTGGTGATAGGATGCATCCCTGTTTTACTCCTCTTTTTATATCAATGGGTGTAGAGTTCTCTTTGTTATATTTTATTATTGCTGTTTGCTCCCAGTACAATTTACATATTATTCATATATCTGTGTCATCTAGATGTATATCTTTTAGACATTCTATAAGTTGTTGTATTCTATCAAATGCTTTTGTGTAGTCTATGAAGCAGGCATATATTGGTTTGTTTACTTCTTTGTGCTTTTCAGTCAATGTTCTCATGCAGATTATGGTATCTTTTGTCCCACTGTTTTTCCTAAAACCAAATTGTTGTTCTTCTAATTCAATATTGATTTTTATTATGAATCTTTCCCTGTATAACTTTTAACAATATTTTTGTTACATAGCTCATCAGGCTTATTATTCTAAAATCACTGCATTCAACTGCACCATTTTTTTAGGCAATGCAATAAAACATAATATATAAACGGTTGAATACCTTTTACTACACTACTTCAGATATCAGATAAGCATTGTCCGCTCCCTCCAAAACATTCTATCCCAAACAGCACACTATATAAAACAGCAACTATCAAAAATGACCAGCTCACAACTAAAAATGACTATACATTTAGTATTTATTATTATAAGTACATTATCATAAGTGAGAAATTTATTTTTTATCCTAAACTATTTTATTACCATTTAGATGTTTTTTTTATGTTACAATTCTTTGGTTTCTAAATAAGCAACTATTTTTCCTGAACCCTGCAAAGCTATGTTACATTGCCTTTCTAATATTATTATCAAATCAGCAACAACAACAACAACAAATATTTATGGCATTTTCCCCATTTCAGGGGGGATTTAAAGGACCAGAGAATAAAGGCTGCTTGTCCAGGGCAGTCACAGCAAATGTTTGAGTCTGACTTTTTAATTGCACCCCTGATAGACAAAACTTTTGACTGTACCAAACCAATTTTCAAGCCTGCGATTGAAACCTGCATTCTCCTTGTTTGGAGCCCGACAAACATTGATTTGGCCACCTACTTTCCCTATCAACAAAAAATATGCATTATTTAATAGAAATATAATAATTTAATTAAACATCAATATTTAATAGAAATATAATAATTTAATTAAACATCAATATTTAATAGAAATATAATAATTTAATTAAACATCAATATTTAATAGAAATAATAATCATATTATTTCAAACAAACATTTACCTTCTGGCCATAACAAATTTTTTAATAGTTGCCATTCTGTGCTTCAGTGCTTCGAGTTTATCCTCTTGCATCATAGCATTATCCTGTTTGGCTTTTGATAAACACTTGTAAGCCTCACCAAGGGCCCCCAAAGCTTTTTCATAGTTCTGGTACTCATCTATCTCAACCTAAATATAATTTCAACATAAATGTAACAAATATTAATTGTAATTTTATTTATTGCCGCTAAAAATAATATTTACAACTAAAATAAAATGCTACATAAGTTAAAGATAAAAACACTCACTTTTTTTCAGGGACATAAAATATATAAAAATCAAGAAGTCTTCTTCTTATTCTTTAGGGTATACTCATTTAGTGGTCATGGATGCACTGTGTCGCAAGTTTATGGCAAAGCCAAGTCTGCGTCACATCCGAATTTGCCATGGGTAGATTTGCTTAAAGTTTTACGTTGTTCTGCTGCGTCTGTGTTGTCCACTTGTTACATGAAACGTACAAGACACAAACATCTTTTATTTTTTATGATTTTACTAAAAGAAAGTGATTAAGCTTGGAATCCATCATATCCCAGCACTTCTTTGTTTGTTGTTTCATCTCATCATCATCATCAAGTACCTAGCCTAATGTCGTAGGTTATCATGTCTCTTCACAATTTTCGATCTCAACGGTTATTTATCATTTCTGTTGATGACCTTCTGCCAAGCGATTCTCTTAAGCTGTCTGATATCTTTTCATTTTGCTTCCCTCTATCTATCTCTTTGTCCCTCAATTTTCCCAGTTACAATATATTTTGCTGCTGCAACTACTGAGTTTAGTGCTCTGTGCCAAAAAAGAATAAAAAAATTATTTTTTTCTCAAAGTTGCATAGGATTTTATGTTAGTTGCAAATTTTATGACAGTTTTATAAAACAGTTATGGCAAATAAATATAATAATCTGGGGCCATGACTAATATTAAAATGTAAATTACATGAATTCATTATGATTGGGGAGCCACAATAGCTAAGTGGGTAGTGAACTGGACTACAAAGGACAAGGGGTAGGGTTTGATCCCAACCGACGGCTTCCGGGTTCACCCAGACTTAAAATGGGTACCGGATTTTTTCTGGGAAAGTAAAGCAGCACGGACGTAATACCGACCACATTACCCCAAAAATCGTGTGCTGAAGGTCTGTAAAATATAAGGTCACTAACACCATATTTCCCTATACGCCACTTGGCGTGACAGGGGTACTTTACTTTTTACATTATGATTTAATCTATTGTAACCATATATATTATATTAACACAGCAGCTATAAACAGTTCTGGGCATTAAAATAATACAAATTATTTACTTAATCCTCTATGAGAAGGGAACAGCTGGAATATATTGTAACAACTGAGAAAATTGAGGGAAGAGATAGAGGCAAACAAAGAGAAAAGATAACAGACAGCTTAAAAGAATGGCTTGGCAGAAGGTAAAAAATGGAAATGATAAATAATTGTTGAGATTAAAAGTTGAGGAGAGACATTATCACCTACGCCAGCAGGCACAGTATTTGAAGATGATGATTTACTTAATCATCTACAAATAATACTGAAATGATTATCCTCTGTCACAAATCAGCAAATTTGTGAATATGTTTGAATATCTGAATATTTACTACATTGTGTTTTCTCTTGTTTAATGCATTTTTTTTCTCCCAGAGTGATAACATTTATATTCGTTTGAACTGTTTTGTCTGTGTTTAAAAATACAGGCACTAAAACCATATTCTCTGAATATGTCACACATGGTATGAGTGGACTTTCTTTCTTCTTTCTTTTTTTTTAAGTATAGAATAAATAGAACTACAAAACAACACAAAAAACACACTATGAGTAAATCCACAGGACAATGCAAAAAACACAAAGTATACCTGTATCACAGATTTAAACAAAAATAAAGTAGGTGAATTAAGTTAAGAAGAATAGAAAATCACAAAACAAGAATTTCATAAAGAACAAACAAAACTAAAAGAGTTTACTCACCTGAGCACAAGCATCATAAAATGAAGCAAGAGCATCCAGAGCTCTGCCCTTTGTGTAGAAGGCAATGATGTTCTTCATAATTTCTGGATCTTTCCGCCAATCAAGTGACTGAAGATAGTTGGCTGCCATAACATAAATTTCCTTCTGTCTGGACACGCCAGCAAAGAAGACAATCTTCTCAGTGTCACCTGACTTCAGGAGAGCTTTCATGGCCTGACAAAACAGATGAGGAACATTTCTCATTACAAATGATTACTTTAAATCCACACTTTTACTTATCATCATCAAAGAACATTTCTCATTACAAATGATGACTCTAAATCCACACTTTTACTTATCATCATCAAAGAACATTTCTCATTACAAATGATGACTTTAAATCCACACTTTTACTTATCATCATCATCATCAAGTACCATGCCTGCTGGCGTAGGTGATCATGTCTCTCCCCAACTTTCGATCTTGACAGTTATTTATCATTTCTGTTGTTGACCTTCTGCGTGGAGGGAACATTTACTTTTACTTTACTTACAAGATTTTATTTTATGATATTATGGATGAGGATCATAAGCAAAAGATAACTAGACTGAATATCATTTTCAGAAAAAGAGATAGATGTAGTTCTTAAAAAGAATACATTGAAGACATGGAAGTAGAGTTGTTAGTGCACTCATATGGTGGATTGTTATTTTATTCCCCAAAACGCAGTATATTTTTTTAATCAACAAGGGGATTCATCAAACCTCTTACAATTAGTATCAGTAATCTCTCTTTGGAACAGTAAGGCAGCTTGGCATGATACTAATCACATCACCCATGAATGTTACCAATGGTTGTAAAAAATATGGGCATTTAAACCATATTTACCCATCCGGAAGGTGTGATGAGTACATAAGAAGAATGCACTGGACGCCAATGACAGCAGAAAAAATGAATCCTAATGAGGCATGATGGGTAACATAAAACTCATGATGACTCTTAGCCATTCATGGTTGAGCCTGCCTTATCTACACATGGTTGACACTGGTTTCTCTTTTAATCCGGCAGACAGTTATGGTATTTGTAATAGGAAAAATACAGATACACAATTTATTCTCCAGTTGTGATCACAGCCCTATGCTATAGTCATGAGAACACCTGCGTGAAAGACATCACCAATGATGGCTAATTTTTTAGTTAGCCGAGTTGGCAGTGTTCCCTGGCGTTTGGCTTTTCGTGGCAAGGCGATGTGCGAAGGAGTACGGATTCGATCCTGCTTAGGACCATATGTTATTCTTTGTTTTTTTTTCTGCTATTGATTATTTGTCATTTTTTCCGAGTGCTGTAAACATACCTCTTCCTCTAAATTGATTTCCTCATTATTACCTCAGAAGTTTCCCTTTATAATAATATTCATTTATTATTGTCTCCTATTAATGTCCCCAGCAGGTTGGATGGGGTAGCAGATGAGATACAGACAAAATAAATTTCCCAGCCCACTTGGACAAGCTGAGAATGATGAGCTCCTCTACTGAGTCGTGCTTGAGTTGGAAATGCTGTGCCAGAAAGCGCATCAGAAACTGCAAAATTATGTAGTTAATGTTGCATAGAGAATCCACTGTGAGAAAAAATATGCAAATGCTAGAAAAAAAAGTTATGTCAAATAAAGAAAACAGATTAAAAAACAAAACAATAAAAATTAAAATTTTCAAAGACACAAAATTAAAAGGATACATTTATGCAGGAAAACTTAGAAAACTACACCACAAAACACAACACAACACACAAAAATATAAGGCAAGAAAATTTCAATGAACCAAAAATACACAGATAGTACTAGACATTTTGAACAACATACCTTAATCTTATTTCCTGCTTGTGTAAACTTTTTAGTTGCCAAATGGTAAGCTGCTTGGTGCATACAAACTTCTCCAATGGCTTCAAGTATTTTCAACCTGGCAGAGGGATCATTCTCAAACTCTTTATCTGGCGTTAATTTCTCCGCCAAATCTTCGGTTATTTCTACTGTTTGCTCCATGCAAATTCTCACCGCTTCCCAGTACTGACAATATAGTTAGAATAAAAAAACACAGTGATTAAAATAAACAGCCTGAACTAAATATTTAAAGTAGTTAGATAATAATAATAATTTTAAAAAACAGCAAATAATTCATAAGCATTCAGAAAGCAGAAGACCTTAACTACTCATTGCTAGTGTTTTTGCATATACAACTATCATTATGTTTTTGCATCTATCATTATGTTTTTGTATATAAAACTATCATTATGTTTTTGTATATAAAACTATCATTATTGTAATCAAACCAGGTAGTGTCCATTATCACACCAATCTCATGTCTGATCCGTGCAGAAGATCTCAGCACAGAATACTAATTACTGGAGGGTGGGGTGGACAGTCTAGAGGTAAGACGTGTTGACCTCTAGACAGGAAGGTTCCAGGTTAAAAAATTAATAAAATTGAATCCATGGTTTCCTCAAGGCTTCACACTTTCCTGGTCTCTGGGTAGTGAGATCTGATGTCTAGCCCTCCCGTATAATGATAAAAAAACAGGAGGTCCCGTGTGCACTCACGCATATTAAAGAACACTTGGCAGTTAGAAATCTAAAAGAACAGGCCAAAGAAATGGATGCAACTGTCCGGGCAAAATTATCAGCAAAAATCTACCCGCACCGATGGATCCCAGGCCACACTATGGAGTTTATGCATGTGGGTCAGGGTTCTCCTCTGAGACTCAATATTTTGAGGGGAAAATTGAAGTGCTTATAGAATATTCCAGTGTAAAGTGATGATGATCCTAATTTAACATAACTAACTCCTGCAGTACTAGTGAAGCATCTGTTAAGTGTATTGAATTAAACCCTGTGAAGGACTGTAGGCAGGTGAAACCTTTGAGCTCCCCTAGCGAGTTATCTCCTATTAAGTTTATAATTTTATTAGCCAACATCAAAATAAACATTAACAGTTTTTAAAGACAAACTGTAAAGTGAACCTGATGTCTATGGTACTTTAATTTAACTTGTTAATAGGTACAATATATTAATGCAGTATTTTCACCCATCATCATCATCATCATGCGCCATATCGGTTGGCGTAGGATATCAGTTATGTTGTTGACTCTTTTCCATGCCATGAAACCAAGCTATCCAGTATTTTCTCTCTTTGTCGTCTGTGATCTCTCTTTCCCTGTATTTTACCAGTTGTAATCAAGTATTGCAACTTTCCTCTTCTCATGATGTGCCCAAAAAATGTTGATTGTTTCTTTCTGATGTTTCTTAGGAGCTCCCTTTTTGTGTTGGCCTCTTTGAGAATTTCGTCGCTGATATTTTTATCTGTCCAGGGAACTTTCAACATTCTTCTGAGAAATCTCTGTGGCATCTAATCGTCTTTTCATTTGTTTGTCTATTTTGTCTATTTGTTTATTATAATAGCACATTCATTATATATAGCTCTATAAAGCACTGATGAACCCTCTTTCTCACTTCTATTGACATATTTTTGTTGCATAAGAAGTTTTTCATTTTCTTAAATGCTATTTTGGCCTGAGCTATTCTGCTTTTTATTTCTTTATTTTTACTAAAGAGTCTTTATGCAAATTTGTTTGAGTTGATCCATTTCTTTACACTCTTTCGGAAACATTCTATCTGTTGTTATTGGGCTTCCAAAAGACTTGTGATCCATAAGCCAGTGCCTACTCCATCTGTATGATAATATAGCACTGTCTCTGAAAAAACTTCAGAAACCTGATTAATATCCCTTTTTTTTTAAAAAGAGTAATTGTTGGAAGCTTAAGGATAGTGAATTTTTTTCAAGGCCAGTGGCATAGATCTGGCTCTTATTAAGATTCAACTGCCAAGAATATTTTTAAGTTATAGTTATTCAAAGGCCCCAGTATCACTGCAAATGGATGAAAATCCATAATTGCTGAACCGCCCATGCCAGTGGAATCATCATAATTAACATTTCATCGAATATCCAAACAAAGAAAGGCAGCTACAGTCCCAAATCATAGCAAACAGAGCAGATGTCAAAAGACATAAGGCATATCAGCACACGATATCACCGTTCATCGTAAGCATCCTGAATATAGAAACACCATCCAGATGAAAAACATAGCTCACGATGTGCACAGAGCACTAAACTCAGTAGCTCCGGCAGCAAGCCGGACTTGGAATATGAGGAAACTGCAAAAAGGAACACTTTTCAGACAGTGCCTCAACGGTTCTTGCCGCCTGTCCGCCATATTGATCGAATGTACTTTTATGTGTTTAAATTAAACATAGAACTTATGTTTTAAAGTGTACCTCCCCCTGGAAAAGGCATATGATCTTGCCTGCCATGATACCAGGGGTCACTGGATACAATTTAATTCCTGAATACGGCATTCAAACTGGACACTTTTGAACTTGAAATGAGCACCTTAAAAACTATGATGTCACCACATATTCTTATTATTTTCTGTGTTTAAATTGATTGATGTATGTTTACCTACTACTTGGTTAATTTTGTTATTATACGAGGTACAGTAAAAATATACCAGAACTGAAGTCATTAAGAAAGAATGGTATACCATACACTAGTCAGCTATGGATCTTTAACATTGTATATCTCCCATCTTGAAGGCAGATTCTAAAAGCTTTTATTTATGAGTGATCATAGACTCATAAGCATATTACTTTTTAAACAAATGTGTGTTATCCATTTTTTTTAAGGCATACCTGTACACTACACCAAAAAGTAAAAGTCTAATAAATGCACACACACACACAAAAAAAAAAAAAAACCCTGAAATGTCCTTCTCCCTATATTCACTTACAGCTGCTGGTTAATCTTGGGTTGTTTGTTTTCTTCTTGGCATCATATGATCTGTTTGACTTCAGAATATGTCTTAGCTTAGGCATTTATAGTCTATTTCAAATAGTCTATTTCAAATGTAGGTTTGGTACAATTTGACTGGCTAGCCAAACAGAACTACATTAATCACAAAACTTACGGCCCTTTACTAGTGTTAAAGATAATCAAATTCATAGAAAAGACAACTTTGCAGACATACCTCAGTGAACAAAAGAAGATAACAATTGCTTAGCACATACACAAGCAGAGCTGTTTTAGCAATTGTGCATACATTTTATTTTCATAAAATTGTATGTGCAGATTTATTTTAAAAAGAAAAAGATGCAAAAGGTTGCACAAATGGTCTTTTTTTCCTTTGTAAGACTCACAAGTCCAGTTGTTTTAGAAAAAAACCCTTACAAATTAAGGACAACCCTTACAAGATGTGTAATTGTTGTGCGTGAAAACAGCCTCAGGAACAACCTTGAGTTCAACACCTTTACATTCCGATGACCTGTAAAGAAACGTTCTTGCAACTGTGCCGTTATGATGCTGTTCTATGAACGTCTGGCACTGACTGCTAAGATTCTACAACCGTGTCAGCCGTTGACCGAGCTTGCTTGACTGGACTCGTGACTTTCTTATTAACTAACTGCCTCCGACTTGACTGAGCTGCCAACTCATAAATGGCCAGGACGCGGGCTTCGTGTCCCTCGTGATCTTTGTAATTAATGTACTTCGCATTGATTGTTATGATATAATTTCCTCACTGTCTTCTGAGGACCAGATCTTGCTTAGCTCACTACAGGTTTCGTTCGTCGCTAGGCCACATAGATATAAACACTGACGAGATTTGCAAGTCAAAGGAAATCCAAGTGTAAAACAACAAACTCAAGTTTATTCATGAATAGTCCCTCACTGAACAACATTTTAACATTCAGCCAACAACTTTGTTCTCTGGGTCTCACAAGCTGTGCCCATATTACTTCCGTTCACTCACTGTCTATACTGGAAGCATTTCCTCTCAATCTGACTGCTTTGGCTCCTAACGCTAATTCACATAATTGTCTTTGGTTTAACCTAGAGCCGTCGGAGCTAACCTTGAATAATTCTTAACTCACATATGCATCTAGTCGACTCGTAGTTTCACAAACTCACTACCACACTTAACACTAACACCATGGAGGTTTTATGATTGCCTCCCAAAAACATTTGCCCTCAGGTCTATCTGCTCGAGCAATAGCTATTTACACAGTTTAACTGAACACTGATCAAAATATATGCGAGCTCTGGCTCGCCCAACTGTCAACCTGTAACAACTAAAAGAAACTCCCTGGTAAACCTAACATGGCTACCACTCTATGGTACCGGCTCACAAGCCGTCCGCCTTGAGTAAGTGTTGTATTTAGACTCCTTAATCTCTAACTTGTAGCTTTTGACTAATACCTTTCCCTTCCAGCCAATCACAAATTGTTTTACATTCTTCCTTCTTTCCTGATTGCCTCTCACCTTTTCACGGGAAACTCAATGTTTTTATCTGAGTTCACTCTCACAACTTTTCCAGTGACTTCTACTATTGCTCACCTAGTGTCCTACGATCTGTACTCACTGCTACAGATGGAAACTATGAAAGAGAGAACTAAATGAGAAAAAACTAACCTTCCTTCCTATGGCCAATAAATCAACAGCTTTGTCGTACTGCCCATTCTCCAGAAAGAAGTTTGCACACTTTTTTAGAAGTTCTGGGTCAGCTTTTTCATCCAGATCACTAGAAATAAGCTGCAAAGCTCCAAACTGTTTTGTTGTGAAAGCAAGATCTAGGGCTTTAGAATAATTGCCAGCCTGAGAAAATAACCAGAGTATATATTATATTAGTTTAAAATAGTCTCCAGGCTTCACATATGAAATCCACAGATATTAGGTTAAATACAAAGATAATAATTTTCAACTCCAATGTTAAGTCAGTCCTATTTTATGACTGTGATACATGGATAACAACAAAAATGACAGTAATGAAGATACAGACCTTCATTAATGGATGTTTGCACAGAATAAAAGAATGGAAATGGCAGGACAAAATCACTAACATAGAATTATGGAAATGTACCAATCAAATAGCGGTGGATAAAGAGATATAGTGAAGATGATGGTGCTGGATAGGGCACACACTGCAGAAGCCAACTGAGAGTATTACACAACAGGCCCTTTTTTGGAATCCTCAAGAAAAAAGACAAAGAGGAAGACCAAAATATTAATGGAGAAGACAGCACAGATGAAGATGAAGGAGAAGACATGAATTGATCTTAAAAGAATGGCAAGAAACAGAACAACTTTGAAAGTGTTTGTTGAAGACTTATGATCCACAGGGAGCTGAAAGATAGAAGAAGAAGAACCCTATTTTTTGCTTACTGCACATCCATTGGTGGTGAGATTCTGCAAACAAGGTCAGACCATCTTAGTTGTGATTTTTCTGTTTGATTCTATCTATCTATCTTTTAACGTTTTGAGCCATGGCCGACCCATAGTGCATAGACCCAGATACTCTTTCTCTTTTTCTAAATTTTCTTTCTAGCAGTCTCAATCCTTGCAAATATCTTTTATCAAATCTCAACATTTTTCTCTGTTCTGTGCAAGCACTTTGATCTCACTGAGGGAGCCGATTCCTGCTGCCTTTGCCTCCCTGATGAATGTTCTTTTCAGTGTCTCTCTGGGTCTGCCTCTTTTCCTCCTACCTGTTGTTTCCCACATAAGGGCTATGCTATTTGGTTAATATCTCTTCTCATCACATGTCCAACATATGTCTATCGTCTTTTTTTTATTACTGATGATATTAGTGATTGATTGGCTTCATTTGTTTTGAATTCATTCCAAGCTATATCAAGTATTTTCCTAAGACATAATTTTTCAAATGCTTTCAACTTTGTTTCTATGTCTCTTGTTGTTTTCCATCTCTCGCATGCATATGTAAGGGTTGATAGTACATTTGATTTAAATAATCTAAGTTTTGTTTTTCTCCTGATGGGTTTTGATTTCCACAACTTTTCAAGGCTTCTGAAAGACATTGCTGCTTTAGCTACTATCTATCTGTTTGTTTATGTAGGTATTAAAAGTGTATTATCTTCTTCTTTCCTTCCTTATTGCCATTCAGCGTCGAGGTGAAATGTAATTTGTGGTCTTTTGCTTTTCTGTTCGCCTCTGCTGCTGTTATGTTTCCTAGAGCTTCTAATATTCAGTAAATCCATCTTTTTCATGGTTGGCCCTTGGATCTGGTGTTTTTGCAACGTTTATTGAAGACTCGTTGTTTTGTATTTTTATCTCTCTTCCTTGTCACATGGCCAAACCATTTTATCTGTAGTTTCTTTATATATTCTATGGCGGGGTTTATTCCTAGCTTTTTTCTCAGTTCTTCATGTATGATCTTTTCTCTCAGGCTGTTTCCTGTCATTTGTCTAACACACTTCATCTCAGCAAAGGTTATTTTTCTTGTTGTTCTTGCATCTAGGGTCCAGGACTGGCATTAACAATTCATTATAGTAAAAGTAAAAGTAAAGTACCCCCCGTCACGCCAAGTGGCGTATAGGGAAATATGGTGTTAGTGACCCTATATTTTACAGACCTTCAGCACATGATTTTTGGGGTAATGTGGTCGGTATTACGCCCGTGCTGCTTTACTTTCCCAGAAAAAATCCGGTACCCATTTAAGGCTGGGTGAACCCGGAGCCGTCGGTTGGGATCGAACCCTACCCCTTGTCCGTAGTAGTCCAGTTAACAATTCATTATAGCTTTTATAAATCAAAAGAAAGATAATATGGAATACTTCTTATATGGTTTTAATGATATCATAACAGCTGTCAATTTCTCATCATGACAAAGAAATGATTTTTTCTCATAACTCCAAGACTAAAGACAAAAAGCAAAGTTACCAGAAGGGATTCAGGTTAGCCAGTGATGTGATACAAGACTAAACAAACTAGACATGGTTCAATTTCCTTGCCAGCAGAGTAAATACAATAAAAAACCACTAGAAGACAAACGTAACAGAAAGGGATATTGAAATTGAAAGCATTCAGTCAAAAGATTAATAAAAACATGCAATAAAACATTTTTATTATGATAAATAAATAAATACATTTTTTAACAATAATACATTTTATCCAATTAAAATGTAAATGCTGAATTAATAAATGAAAGTCTCAGCATTTTTTAAATACTAACTCTAAATCTAAAATGATTTTAAATGAACACTAACTCATACTGAGGAAAAAATGTGATTATAGTTTTCATTCATGGATGTATGGATATCCGTGTTTAAAACATGATGGGCAAAACTATTTAGTACACTCTGTTGGCAATATGCACACCAATAAGTGTTTAGCCTTCACCTTATGATATAACATCACTGCTTTATCCTGGCTGCCTTGTTTGGTTTCATAATATCTTGCAGCTTCCATCATGTCTTCTGGTCGACCCATTAACGCTGAGTTGAGAAGCTGGTCTTCATAGCCATGTTCCTGTAAGAAAATTAATTCAGTTACCATGATGTATTGTTTCTTTTTATTCTTTGTTCACCATGCAAAAGATCTTTTGTTGCTGGTCTCAAATGACAACTACTTCATCTTCAGCTTAAAAGCTCTCAAAATACAAACAGTTAGAACAAACTACTTCATCTTCAGCTTAAAAGCTCTCAAAATACAAACAGTTGGAACAAACTACTTCATCTTCAGCTTAAAAGCTCTCAAAATACAAAACAGTTGGAACAATCTTTCTGGGCCAGCAACATCAATAAGTTAAAGAAAGGGCTTACTATCTTTTTATTTTTTAATATTGGAATGCAAGCTGGCAAATTCTAATTATCATCGGACTCATTTTATTTAGATTTAGTGATGTTTCACAACTTTGTTAACTTTATTTCATGTTGTTAGTGATTATAATGTTAATAGCGATAATAACGTTGCAAATGGTGATAATGTTATTAGTAATAATAATGTTATTGAGTTATTTGCGGGTCATCATCATTGCACTCCAAACATGTCCATAGGTGCTCAGATCCCCTCCTCAGCAAGTCTCGAAGTGTCCAGTGACTGATGACTCCAGTTCTGTATTAGTTGATAAGTCTTCTTACACGCTCACTAAGTTTCTCATTTCTGGCTGTGCCCATCGTAACTCCCCATCTCTTTCATCCGAAGGAGTGACGTGGCACCATGGTTGTCAAAGTACTTAGCCCTTCCCACATCTCGAAAGGCATTGATGATGTCCGCCCGATCCATTGCGGTTAACCGTCCTCAACAATAGCGTAGCTAGCCAACCTGTTCGCTCTCGAAGTGATAATAATGTTGCTAATGGTGATAATGTTAGAGGTAGTAATGTTTATTCTCGTGGCTAGAATGTTGTTAGTGCTGATAATGTTGTCAGTGATAATAATGTTTTAGTGGTGATAATGTTAGTGTTGATAATGTTGCTAGTGATGCTAATGTTGTAAGTGGTAATAATGTGGCTAGTAGTGATGTCTTTAGGATAATAATTTTGCTAGTGATGATAATGTTGATAGTGATTATAATGTTGTTAGTGGTGACAATATTATTAGTGTTGATAATGTTGTTTGTTAGTGATAATAATGTTATTTGTAATAATATTGTTGTTTATTAGTGACAATAATGTTGCTCATTAGTTATAATAATGTTATTACTGATAATACTATTGTTAATGAGGATGATTGTGTTAATGATAAAATGTTGTTAATATTAGTAATGACAGAAGTAAAGGACTGTTGGTGACAAAAGAACATACAAAGGACTGAAGTATTGTTAGTTGGAATAATGACAGGAAAACAGAAAGCTGTGCTGTTGAAAACATTGACAGAAATTATTTAAGCATTCAAGATGAGCCTAACTATTATGTTCTCAAGAGATATTACCTTGCACAACCTTATGGCACTGCCATGAGCACAAGCTCTCTGGAAGAAGTGGATAGCCTCCTTGATCTGCTCCTGATTTTCATACTGCCTGGCCAGGTAATAGCAAGCTGCTTTATCTCCTGTTTCATTGCAGATTTCAGCAGCCTAAAGAGCCAAATTAATCACAGATAAGATACACAAAATACCATATTTTACTAAACACTCAAGCAAAGATCCATAGTCAATGAAAGGCTAGTGAACCAGTGTAAAATAATTGCATGCCGAAAGATACATCAGAACACATGGAGCAAAAACAGGGCAATACAACTAGCTTCATGAGTGAAGAATAATAAGAAGAACCATGAACACAATAGGGACAAAAGGGGTTTTAATAAACACACAGAACACCGGGTCAGATCAATGGCATGAGTCTAAGTTTAATTTAATTAGTGTTTACAATACATGAATAAAATCAATGACACACAATAAAGGTACTAAGGCAACAAGTACTAGGACCGCATAAATCAAATAAATTTGAACAATCTGCATAACAAAGTATCAAAGTGAATTATTTTTGTATATAGGAACATAATGCAATTAGCACTTCAATCTTCTGTCTGTCCACTCAAAAAGCTCTCAGCAAAATGCAGCATAGGCAAAAGTCTGGGGTACAATCAGAAAGTTAGTTTATATAATTTTAATCATGGTATACATTTTATTATTTTTAATTTACTGCCTTAGAAGCAATAAAGCATTCATTTTTAAAGGTCTTTTAGACTTGCTCATTTTGAACATGAGCCCTGTATTCTATAATCTATCTCAGACTAGGCACTCAATCTTATTTACTAATCAGGATTCATTGAGAAAAAAAACACCTGACTGCTCCTCCATATAGTATTTGAATAAAGTATCTCAGAATGAATAAAGTATCTCAGAATGAATAAAGTATCTCAGAATGAATAAAGTATCTCAGAATGAATAAAGTATCTCAGAATGAATAAAGTATCTCAGAATGAATAAAGTATCTCAGAATGAATAAAGTATCTCAGAATGAATAAAGTATCTCAGAATGAATAAAGTATCTCAGAATGAATAAAGTATCTCAGAATGAATAAAGTATCTCAGAATGAATAAAGTATCTCAGAATAGTAGTTGATCCGGTATGAAAATGATACCACCCCCCTGAGCTCACCATCTCTGAAGCAAATTAAAACCCCCAGCCCCCTCGAGTTTAGGGTGTCCCTCAAATCTACCTTTTTTAGATCGATTTGATATCGGACGGTGACCAGAAACCCTACCGGGACCCCTTAAGTTTTTGGGTTACCCAAACTCGAGGGGGGCTGGGGGGTTTTAATTTGCTTCAGAGATGGTGAGCTCAGGGGGGTAGTATCATTTTCATACCGGATCAACTACTCAGGAAAAAACAGTTAGAGAGTGTAGCTCTATAGATATATATATATATATAGCCATATAGATAGCCATATAGATAGCCATATAGATATATGATATGGCGCCAGGCAAAAATCATTGTGCGTGGCTAGTGTGGGGATCTACTACAACCTGTGGGAAGACGTGCAGGGGTTCGTACTGCTGGATTCATAATGATAGAATACGGAAAGGTGGCAGGACAACACCGTGTAGAGAATGCGGAGTGGGCGTCTCAAACAAGCTTAGTCTCTGTGTAAGATGTGGGTACCATAACGCACACACCAGAGAAAGCAAGGCACGTGCAAGAGCCTTTCACAAGGAGTTTACACGCCTAGCGCGGATCGAAATTTCCTATTAGAGACTTGAGGGCTAATGGCTATAGACATACAACATGCCTACTGTTAAGCAGTTGCGAATAGAAGCAAAGAGTTACGGGTTAGAAGGCTACTCAAAAATGCGGAAACCTGAATTGACACAATTAATCACAGAGGCCCGTCAACAAGTCCAACGTGAGCGCATAGCTCGTGGAGTAAAAAGTGGAAACTTAACTAGACGATACCCTGCCATGTTTAGCCCTAACTATGATGATCCCCAGAGGCTGGAAAAACAGCGTCGTGACATTAACAGGCTCGAAGCTGAGATAACTGCTACATTGCGAGCTCGTAAATATGAGCAAGCTGTCAAGAAAAATCCAAAACTTCGACTGTCAGCTCTGAGAAAGTTGAGCGCAAGAATGAGCTTGCAAAGGAAAGCCCGGCAGGTCTTAGGGCCCCTTCATCGCAGCGGAGAGCCCCCGGCTCGCAAGATCGCAAGGGAGGGTGAGAGAATACTTTGGGAGCTCATTCCCCAAGACGGGGAATCGCGAGGTAGACGGGTCATCACCTGGAAATTATTCCGAGGTCTATCGAGGTTCGTTGAAAATGATTCCACCCCTGTCGATCGTGTGATGGAGAGGGTAGCTGAACTGCAGACAGCTTTCTATCTCAGATATAGCTACACAATTCAGATCCGTCACATCGAGACTGGTAAAATCATACTTTTCCACCCAAATGAACTTGGCAGTCGACGTGGCAGTAACCTATTGACCACACAGGCCGCAGCTCGTCAGTGGTTAGAGGAACAGGAAGAAAAGCGTTTGGCGAATGAAAAGAAGCCCAATACAAAATGGATCTTTGTTCGTTGGGTACAAGTTGAGATCAAAGCCATTCTGACCAATGAACTGCTGGTAGGAAACGGACGATTACCAGACTGGCTGCGAAACAAGAAAGGGCTCGTTGCGCTGGACGGCTACAACGATAATTTCTGTTTCTTCCGGTGCCTAGCTGTTCATCGAGGATCCAGATCAGACCGTTGTACTGAGAAAGCGCACGAACTAGCCAGATCTTTCTTTGGGGCAAATGTTGACCTTACTAAAACACCAAAGCTACCGTACGCAGACTTTAAATTGGCCGAGGAGCATTTTCGTCTGGGCATACGAGTTTACGAGCCGAGTGAGGATGGCATCTGGAGGCTTATAAGACAACCGGCACACTATTCTGAAATAGGCATCGAACCAATAACGCTTTCTATCTACAACGAACATGCTTCGCTGATCACGGACATCAAGAAACTAACCAACACCTATGCTTGCGGACACTGTAATCAGCGGTGCACGCAGTCAACTAGCCTGCAGCGACACGTCACTCGTTGTCAAAAGGGGGAAACCAAAGTCATTTGTAAGGGTGAGAAAGTGGTACGCCCCCAATCTGTCTATGAAAAAGCCTTCTATCCTAAGTCAAATGCCAGTCTCGCCTCGATACAGTGGATCGAGCACGAAGCACAAGCCCGAGGGTTACACATTCACCATGCTCACTGTGGTCACGGTGGGGAGCGGGAGATCGCAGGTGCTCCTGTAGACGGGTATGAGCCAATCACGAGGACAGTGTTTCAATTCCACGGTTGTTATTTCCACGGATGCCCTGTCCACTGTAAGCAGGACGAAACTAGAAAAATAATCAAAAAGACACGACAGGGAATAAAGGAGGAGGCCGTCTATGTTCGAGATATACTCAAGAAGACCCGTCAGCAAGAACGAAAAATCGTAAACGCTGGGTACAACTTGGTGGTCGTGTGGGAATGTCGAAAGCCTCCGCGTTTAAATATCCCAATGCCTGCAGAAAGAACTGTTACATATCAACATTTTATCTTTTATGACTTCGAAGCTTTACTCGACAAAACGCAGAGAAATAAAGCCACCCTCGACCTCGCATACGAAAACGAACACACACCGATCTCAGTGTCGATAGGGGATACTCTAGACCGTCAACCAACACATATTTGTGACGCCGACCCAAAAGCTTTGACAAACAAATTCAGGCTAGAACTCCAGCGACGAGCCGCAATCTTAAGGGCTGAGGTCGAGACCCAGTTTCTACCAGACGACATCACTTTACTGTCTCAGAAGCAGCAAAATAAGATACGAGATTGGTGCTCGCAGGTCCCGGTATTAGGTTTCAACTCGGGCAAATACGATCTGAACCTCATCAAGCAATACTTTGTAGAAGAGCTCGCCGACACCTGTAAAAAAGTCTTTGTAGCCAGTAAAGGCACAAAAATAATGTTCCTAGTAACACCCGAGTTCAAATTCTTGGATATCATCAACTATTTAGGCCCTGGTGCCTCCTACGACAACTGGATCAAAGCCTACGGGTGTCAGCAGACAAAGTCGTGGTTCCCATACGAATGGTTTGACAGTCCGGATAAACTTGCGTATCCAGGCCTTCCAGACTACCCTGCATGGTTCTCTCGGTTGAAAAATGCGTACCCCCTGTCTAAGACAGAATGGGGTGACTGTCAATGTATCTTCAGAGAGAAAGGAATGACAACTTTCGCAGATTGGCTACGTTACTACAACGACCTCGACGTAGGTCCTGGCATTGAAGCGGCTGAGAAGATGAGAACCTACTACGGCGAAAAAGGCATCGATATATTTAAAGACGCTGTTTCACTGCCAGGGGTGTCCCTACAGTATCTATTAAGGGGTACACCAGAAGGGTCCTTGTATGCTCCAGGTAAAAAGGCATACACGTATTTGAAAGCTGCAGTAACTGGAGGTCCCTCGATAGTCTTCACCCGTTATCACGAAGCGGGGGTCACACGAATCCGCTCGCATCAAAATCCTAAAGCAAAACGCTGTAAGCGGGCAGTTGGATATGACGCAAACGCCCTATATCTTTATACAATGCTTCAGGACATGCCAGCTGGTAAAGAGAAGGTAATCGAGCTTAAAGAGCCTGAGGTTGATGCGCCCAGGGTACGTGATCTGGTCTTAAGCGGTCGATTGTTTGGTTTCGTCAGGTGCAAGCTTGCCGTACCACGAACACTATGGAAGAAATTCGAGGAAATGCCACCGATATTTATAAACCGTGAAGTTCCAGAAGCTGGCGTGCCTCAAGAAATGAAGGATTATTTGAAGCAGACAGGTCGGAAACGTTCTTCCACAAAGAAACTGCTGGGTGTCCTTGAGGCCGATGACATTCTGGTATACACACCGCTGCTAAAGTGGTACTTGCAGCATGGACTAGAGCTCCAAGCCGTTTATACAATAATTCACTATAAGCCAGAAAAATGCTTGGCTTGGTTCGTCAAGGAAGTCACTGAGGCACGCCGACTGGGTGATGTTGACAAAGAGAAGGCACTCCTAGCCGAAATACACAAACTGATAGGAAACTCAAGCTACGGAAAACTAATCGAAGCCTTGGAGCGACACACCAACGTCTGCTACACAAAAGACGAGGAAACCGTGGACCGTGCACTACGTTCAGCCTGGTTCGATGATCTCACCGAAATAGGAGATGCCTACGAAATAAAAAGCCGTAAGCCTCGAGTATGTATTTACAGACCATTCCAAGTCGGAATCGCGGTGTATCAGTTGGCAAAACTTCGCATACTTGAATTCTATTACGACTTCCTGGATCGGTTCGTCGACCGTCAAGACTTTGAGCTCATTCAAATGGACACCGATTCACTATACTTCGCTCTGAGCACCACCACACTAGAGGCTGCAGTTCGGCCAGAGCTCAAAGAAGAGTTTGCTAAGTACAAAAAAGACTGGCTTTCTTGGGATACCTGGAGCGGACGAACTCCGGGCCTGTTCAAGCTCGAATTCTCAGGGCATCGAGCTATTGCTCTGTGTTCGAAATGTTATTTCGTCGATGGTAAGAAAAAGAGCAAACACTCGTGTAAGGGGATGTCAGCGAGGCTTAATAACCTGACATGGGAACGGTACAAGTTGGCTCTCTACGGTTTCAAAGACCGTGCTGTGAACCGCGGCTTTCGTATGCATAACGGGCAGATGACCACCTACCACCAAGAAAAGCTCGGGCTCAGTGCATACTACGACAAGCGACGGGTCTTGCCTGATGGGATCCACACGGAACCCATTGAGTACACCGCTGCCTAGTCAGTAGCGTATATATGCTTACCTTGGAACACTATAACATCCCCCACGCCGTCTCTCTCGAGATCCCTTTCACGTATACCCGTAAATGTATAATCTTGGGGACTAGAGGCGAGAACTATACTCTGAATGACCACCCAAAAGCGCATGTTTGAGGTACCAATTTTAACGACGTCCCCCTGCGACAAGCCCATAAGGGCCTCGTTAGTCGGAGGTGGTGAACCGGGGCACTGTTGATGCTGAGCTTCTACTAGGACTAAAGGCATAGATGGATTACCATGACGCGCCATGGGTTCAAATGATTGAGAGTATTCGTCCTCCGGACGGGTAAAAGCCTCGCGCAGCGAAGGGTATATATCATATACATGCATGCCTCGAAATTCTATAACGTCCCCGAGACGAGCACTAGAACTTACTAAGTTATTATCAAGCACACCAGTTAATCTAATATCAGAAGCATTCCAGTCCTGTGGGTACTCTACAGTTTGAATCACTACCCAAAATCGCTCCTCCCCATTACAAACTTTTACGATGTCCCCCGATTTCAATCGCTGAAGCTCTTCATCGGGTGGGGCCCAAAATGTGCCTGGGTGTCGACGATGCATTTCTTGGGCATCTATTAGGAACATTGTTTCTGATGACGCCGTTAGATTACATGAGTCTCCTTGGGTTCAATTGATTGCAAGAATCTTACCTGGAGGAAGCTCTGTCCCCTCAGTGACAGCCATCAACTCCTCACGAACGAAGCCCCGCGTCGGGCCATCTTCTAGGTAGTACACTGCAGGCTGGCCGGCCTGCCGCAAGACATTCCGCACAGAATGCAGGGTCATAGACCACACGGGGTCAGTAGCTCGTCTCCGGCCTCCCTCCAATTCACCAGGCTGGTATAGATAGCGGACCTGAGCATCAGACGGGATCAGCTTTTCCTCGAGCCCTACAGGGCGTCCTGGAACGACAGATGAGGGTTGCGCAGTCACTCTCTGAAGTTTAATGGCATCCACAGGCTTCTTACCTGTCAGCCGAGTCGGCTCATTGTTTAAAGCAGCAATAACCGCAGGGAGTCGAGCCACCCATTCTGCAGACCGCTCAGAAGACCCACGGGCAGCAAGCAATAGCTCCTGAGCATACTGGTGACCAAAAAGCCGCTCGGCCAGAGTCCGGTTAAAACGTTCTACTATACCTTGGTCTCTATGGAGGTCCACACGCCCACGCCGTATTTCAGTCCCATGTTTTGCCATAAGTGATGATACCGAGCCCATGAATTCTCTTCCCGGGTCGACCTGAAGAAGCTTTGGAAAATCCATAGGGCTCCGTTTATAAATCCTCTCAAGGGCGTCTGCAACCTCTTGTGAATCTTTTGTAGCCAAGGGCTCTGCCTCTTTGTACCGGGAGGCTATATCGACGAGGGTCAAGGCGTATTTGTACGTGCGTCGTTTCACACGATCATGCGGCAGATATAATAAATCCGCTTGATGAACTTCGTTTGGCGCAGTCACGTTAAAATGTGGCCGTGGTATTCGTCGAGGAGCAGGCAAATAGAGCTGCCATATGCCTTGTTTCGAGAGCCAGTCCCGAGCATCCTTTTTGCTAACTCGGGCTGCCGCAGCAAGCTTCGGGATGGCCGCCAGCCCACGCCAATAGCCTTGAGGACTGTAGTAGAATTTCTCCATGATTGCTGACGTGCCGTCGGAGTCCTCCGGACGGGTAAAAGCCTCGCGCAGCGACTTCTCTGCCATAGAAAACTTCTTCAGTTTAGGAATATTTTCTTCGCGACTTTTTTTTTAAGGCCCATCCCGAAGCGTGATTTCGCAGCCATAATCGCAGAAACCGTCTTAGCATCACGCTTTTCCCAGTCTGGAGCATCTGATAGTGCAATCTGCGATGCGGTAGCTGCCAGTACATCATCCGCATGATTCCGTCCGGGGGTATCTTTATGGGCTGCGTAGGCAACGTCGTGGTTTAGACAGGCACGATCAAGACTATTCACACCCCTATAGCCCTGAGAGAGGCGTTTGGCAATCTTGGTAAACGGCCCGCAATATGAGTATTTTCCAGTGTTTTGAAAAGTTCCACCCGGGACATCTTCAGATGGGACCCCTTTGGGGAGACGCATATGCATCTCGGGCAGAGGTAGGGCATTCATGGCACTGTTAAGAAGACCAGCACCTTCGCTGTGCGAGGAGGACGCAGAAAGAATTTGGCTCTTTCTAGCACCGCACACCGTGCAAACACCTCTCTTGGCTGGTCGGTTGTTCTTTAGAGTTATAGTCTCCTCATTTGAAGTGGGAGTGTGTTGTTTACAGCGGAGACAATACATCTCTCCCTAAATATAGAAGTATGGAAATCTTAAATTTAGATCTTGATGAATCGAATCCACACGAGCCACAACACCATTGGCTGCTTCCTAGTAGCATCCGTTGTGTAATATGCGGCCCGTCCGGATGTGGTAAAACAAACCTGATGCTCAATCTCCTCCTAAGAAAGGATTTCCTTAAATACTGCATATATACTCAAAATCCCTTAGACAAGAGAAATACCAGTGGCTGCAGGACTGGGCGGATGCCATTAAAGCAGTCACTGGGAAAGAGGTAGCCTCGTTTCACAGCATATCAGATGATATCATCCCAGTAGAGAGTCTGAACAAAAACGAACGTAGCATTATGGTATTTGATGACGTTATGTTGGAAAAACAAACCCCATCGAGAAATACTTCAGCCAAGGCCGTCACGGTGGTGCGGACTCATTCTATCTAACGCAGAATTATTTCAGGATTCCCAAACAAACGATTCGAGATAATTGTAACATGCTTATCATATTTAATCAAGACACGAAAAACTTGCGCGCCATACATGACACCTATGTGTGTGGTGACATGCCTTTCGAAGAATTTCGAAACTTCTTTAGTGCGTGCACGCGCGAGCCGTACGGGTTCTGTTGTATCGATCTGACCAGCCGGGCCTATGATGGTCGGTATCGATGTGGATTTGATCGATTCTACATACCGAAGTCATCTATTTAAAGTAGGGATGAAATCTATTTGAAGTAGGGATGACATCTATTTGAAGTAAGGATGTGGCGCAAAGTAACCGACATGCGCGATCGTACAGCCCTCGTCCGGAACTACCTAGCACTCAGGGACCAGGCTCGGCAACGCCTTCAAACAGAAACACTAGGGGAGTCGTCTCTGCAGGAAGAGGCAGCCAAACTTTTCAAACCAATCACCTCACACCAAGCAGCGGAGATAGGAAAAGTCACAGCCGCAATAGAGCGCTCTTCGCTGCGCGAGGCTTTACCCGTCCGGAGGACACCGACGGCACGTCAAGACAAGCCTACGCACTCCACGGAGCGGCACCGACGGCACGTCAAGACATGCCTCTGCCGGTAGAAGATGCCCCCACGCTATATATTAGTCCCGACCAAGGGTTGGATATTGAAGTGATAAGGCGCCACAGATTTAAGCCCCCCAGCGAGCTCGACCTCAGCGACACACAAGAAATTACCAACACCATCAATCGTGTAAATTACATCAACCGCCATGTACTGGGGGCGGAAAAAAAGCGTAAAGTCACCACAGAAGAAAGAAAGCAGCAATTAACGATGGAAAAGGACGCTCTAAAACAATATAGTGAACGTCTTCGCCTACTAACACAGGGTTACAGGCTCGTCCGATCTAGTGGGGCTACTTCGCTGCGCGAGGCTTTTACCCGTCCGGAGGACGCTACAGCTACCGCTACAGGTAGTGGGTTGAAACTAAAGGGAAACCGGTTTGGATCCCTCACAATCGACCCGCAAGCTTTGCAGGCGGGGAAACTGCGGGCGTTCGACAATGGAGACAATCTAGTGCTCGAAGCTCCGGCAGATGAGTCGCTTTACAATCTCCTTACAAAGCGCTTTTTAAAAACGATGCAATATACCCCCGAGGCTGTCAAAACTTTCCAGCGGCTGGCTGAACTTGCCGGCTTGCCTCTCCATGGACGAAAGAGCAAAAAACACCAGCTGCTAAGGTCCTCCGGACGGGTAAAAGCCTCGCGCAGCGAAGGTGGGGCTTTGCAATATTATAAGGATCCAGAAGCGCTAGTTGAAAGGCTACAGCTATTAGCTGCCTCGAAGCGTGCAGGTAATACGGGCCTTGATAATGAAATTTCGGCTATTTTAGACGAGCTCCTTCGCAGTGGCGCGGCTCCTAAGGCTTTGATTCTCGAATTGAACAGAAGCCTCCTATAAGTGCATACCCCAAATGGAGTTTCAGTTACAGAAGATTGAAAGCCATCTTCGCCCTAAAGAGGGTAACTCTTTCGTATTTTCGTCAAACAGCACCGACTGGACAACCACCTTCTCTCCGCCCTTTTACCTCGAACCCAACAATAAGTACGAATTAGCTCTAGTCAATTTGGAGACATATAACGCTGTCCCCAACATTACAGAAAGTAATAATACTTTCGTCTACAGCTCAGACGCAGGGGTTACCTGGAAGACAATTTCATTACCAGAAGGAAGCTACGAACTCGCTCAAATCAACGATGAGATTCAATGCCAGCTGAAGGGCAGCGGTGATTGGAATTCTGAGACGCAGGCACATTACATAGTTGTAGGAGCAAACAGGGCGACATTACGTGCCAACATCGAGATTACGAACCCTAGTTACAGAGTTGACATGAGCAAATCTACCATTGCGTCGACTCTCGGATTCGAGCCGAGGGTGCTATCCACTACTGGATTCCACACAGGGGACAAACCAGTAGACATTTCAACACTTAGTAGCATACTTGTAAACTGCGATCTAGTCAGTGGTTCCTACCTAAATGGCACCAACCACCCCGTTCTGTACAGCTTCTACCCAGGCGTACAACCTGGATTTAAGATCATTGAGACTCCACACAATTTGGTTTATTTGCCGGTAAGCCAGCGTGGCAGTATTCAAAGAATACGCTTGTGGCTAACGGATCAGAATGGCTCTCAATTGAATCTCCGAGGGGAACGAATTACAGCTAGATTACATCTTCGGCAGATTTGAAGTAAAATTCTTACATTAAACATTTTGACTGTCATTATAGAAAATCTTCTAAGCTACCATGTTGATAATTTCGCGGAACGTGGCAGAGGGAAACCGGCGGATGAAAAGACAGCGCTATGTAATCGGAAAAGGCCTGTCGGACTGGATACAACCCGTGGTGCGAGCTATTGGGGGTTTCGGTAAATTCGTTGTGGCAAACAAAGGCGCTATAGCAAATGTAGCGGACGTGGCCGGTAAAGTTGCTAAGGCCGGCGCTACAACCGCAGCCTCAATTAAGCAAATCGCTGACATAGTCCGCAGCAAAGCACGCTCGTCCACGCGAGCCGCTACAGGGCCGGAGAGAGTTATCTCTGAAAAAACCTTAGAGATTCTGCATGGGCTTGCGGCCCCCACGACTGAAGCGGCACGTCAAAATATCAACAGTCGGATAGCAGGCTCGGGTTTTAGGAAAATTCTTTATTAGAAAATAGAATTGTTTCTATATCTGAAGTAAATTTTCTATGGCGGATACACAAGAAATTACCGATGAAATGTTGACTCTTGTAGAGCAGACGCTTGTTGACGAGAGCATCGAGTCGTACGTCTACAAGGAGTATCACCCACAAAACCCCGCCACAATAAACAACAATCAGGATATAGCAATCGAAGTAAACTTCCAAGACGTTTACACACACCCGTCTAAAAGTTTTCTCAATGTTGAAGGGAGGCTAGCATCCGGCACAGAAGTCGGCTACACACCTACAACGCTTGCTTCGCTCGTAAATAACGCTGTTATGTACATGTTCTCGCGGCTAAGGTACCGGCTCAATGATCAAGATATTGAGAATGTTCTCAACCCTGGCCAAGCCACAACAATTAAGGGCCTATTGACATATGGAGATGATTTTTCAAAGGCCGAGGGTCTTAACATGTGCTGGCAAAAAGATACCTCAGCGGCGGCTGAATCAGCTAATACTGGGTGGGAGGCCCGACGGCAGCTAGTAGTGGTCAAGCCGAATCCAAGCGGGACGTTTTCGTTCTGCGTCCATTTAAGCCACCTGTTCGGTTTTTGCGAGGACTACCGCAAGGTGGTTTATGGTTGTAAACATTCGTTGATATTATCTCGTGAATCAGATACCAAAGGTATATTTCGCGATGCTGCGGCGCCTAGAGGGAAAGTCACGCTAACTAAGCTTGCCTGGGTAATACCGCACGTCATGCCTTCTTTGGCTGCCAAGACAGAATTAGTAAAGCAGATAGGCGCTAAAATAAAGGTGCCGATATCTTTTCGAGCTCTTCAATGCGAAAGCTTTGCCGTGCCGGAAGCCAGTTCGTTTACCTGGACTCTCTCCATTACGTCGGGCACTGAAAAACCACGATGGCTTTTGGTGGCTTTCCAAACCAACCGCGATAGCCAGACCAGCAATCCGGCTTGCTTTGACCATGTAAATTTAACTGACATTCATGTGAGGTTAAATACCGATCAGTATCCTGACTCCGAGGAAAAAATGGACTTTGTACAGCGAAAGATTTCCAGGGCTTACAAGAGGTTATGTGACTTTAAGGCAGAATACTATGGTATTGAGGGAAGCGTGTCCTCAAACCAGGTGACTCCGCTCGAATTTGTAGAATTATACCCAATCCACGTCATCGATGTCCGCAGACAGTCGGAGCGGTTGAAAACGGCCGTCCAAACCGTACAGGTCAGGGCGACTTTTGCTTCTAACGTGCCAGCTGGAACCATGGCCTACGCAGTGCTCATTAGCGACCGGCTGCTGACGCTAGAGTCTGACGGCACGAAATTTAGCAAATTGTATTAAACAAAAATCTCCATCAATATACAGTATAGGAAAATGAAGTATACTCCTTTTGGGTTAACACTTACGCAGGGGCAGAAAGAATCATTGGCAAAAGCCGCCCATGATGGGGTAGGCGTTACTATTCGGCTGACGGTTGAGCAGCTTCATGGCGACGATACCCTGGGGCTCACTAAGCGCCAAATAGCTCACCTTGAGAAGAAACGCGCCGCCAGTGCTGGGGCCGAGCTCGTTATTTCCAAAACACAGCTAGCGGCTCAAAAAACGGGTGGGTTTCTCCCGTTTTTGCCCTTAATATTAGGCGGGCTCGCTGCAGCGGGGTCGCTAGCAGGAGGTAGTGCGGCTATCGCGAAAGCAGTCGACGATAAAAAAGCGAGTGCTCGAGCCCAGGCTGAGGCCGAACGCCACAATCGTGAGGTTGAGAAACAGCTTGCTGCAGGTTCGGGGTTGTTTTTGGCACCTAGCACGGGGCGCGGCATGTGCCCCAAATGTAAGGGGTCAGGGCTCTACTTGGCGCCCCAAAAAAAGTAGAACCCCTGAGCAATTTTGATATTGAAAAGGCCGGCCGTACCATCCCCCACTTTCGTGGCGTGTTTTCGCGAAACACCCTGCCTAACAAGATTTCTCAGAAAGAATGCGGCATAGTTAATCTCGACTCCAGCAGTGGTGGGGGCACCCACTGGGTGGCGTATTACAAAGATGGCCGTACGATTTGTTATTTCGATAGTTTTGGGTTGGATCCCCCCAAGGAACTCGTGGAATATCTGTCCTCCGGACGGGTAAAAGCTTCGCGCAGCGCCTCCGGACGGGTAAAAGCTTCGCGCAGCGAGGGTCTTCCTATACAGACACAGACGTTCCAACTGCAGAGACCCGAAGAGGTTATCTGCGGCCACCTATGTCTTCGAGTGTTGTGTGAACTCGCAGCTGGAAATGCTTTTAAAAATGTGATCTTACACATAGCTAAACAGAGAGTGTGATGCCTGTGGATAAGTTTTATATGGGTCATAGCACCGGCTGTGGAGCGGCGGCGGCCTCGTGGGGCAGCCCAGTCGGCCTCGTACATAGGGCTGGCGATACTATGCTTGGTGACCTATCATTGGGGGGCTTCCAGCTGAAAGCCGTAGGGAACCCTTTAGAGGCTAGCGATGCGGCTACTAAAGAGTATGTGGATACTCGAGATGCTGATCAAAACACAGCAACCGAAAAATACGTTGACGCCCTCGTACACAGGGCGGGCGATACAATGCTAGGTGAGCTATCATTGGGGGGCTTTCCGTTGAAAGACGTAGGTAACCCTTTAGATTCTAGCGATGCGGCTACTAAAGAGTATGTGGATACTCGAGATGCCGATCAAAACGCAGCAACCAAAAAATACGTTGACGCCCTCGTTATATCCACAACGGATTTATTAGACGCTAGAGTTCTACAGCTGGATGGATCAAAAGCACCAACCCACGACATTAAGTGGGGTCATCACAAAATATCCGAGCTCGCCGACCCTGAAGCACCCCAAGACGCGGCTACTATGGCATATGTTGAGAACACTATAGAAGATGCCTTGGGGCAACGTTTCGATATATTTGAGATTTCCTTGCAATGGAAGTTAACTAGGACCTTATCGATCACCCCGATTGGGGACCCTCAGCTTACACAGGAGCCGCGTAACGAAGGTGACAGAAGGGTAATCCTTGGCATAAGAGCGCCTGGGGTCTATAAGATTCAGTTGGCAGGACTGCGCACTGGGAGCCGCAAGTCGATTGACATCTCGCTGCATTTAAACCCTCCCCTTGCGTTAGTGTTACAACATACAATAACAGACTATACCTATTTTAACACCTCGGGAGTGTTCTGGATAGCACAGCCCTCGTCTCTACAACTAATGATTTCAGCAGTACTCCCATCCGTCAGTGATAACATTAATATACAGGCAACACTCCTCCTTGAAAAACTGTAGTAGTTCTGGTCAATTCAACAAATATATTAGTTTTTAATATCGAATATGCCAGTATTACTACTATGCCAGTAGACAAGTTCTTGCAAGGTTCAAGCAATGAGCACAGACCTAAGGTCTGGGCCACGAGGAATTGCTTCGCCAACCTCGGAGATGTTCGAGGATTCGATGATCCGGGGGGCGCGGGGGTGATTTATGGGATGGAGTTAGCCAAAGGAGGCCTTTATCGGCGGGCCGCCATAGAAAGTCATACAAGTGGGTTTGAACCCAATTGGGAGCTCAGGCTGGACCTAGCCATGCGCTATATAGATTTGCAAAGTCCGGCCGAGGGTGGTATTACAAAAGTGGTATGGCTAATGAACGCTGGCAGCATGTTTGTCGGCTATCGCCCGTCCGGCGCAGAGCCGATGACCCTCAATGGGCACGTTAATTCTTACTACCTGGGTCCGAAGGGAGTTAACGTTGCGAAGTTACAGGCTCAAACAACGTTTCCAAGAGACCTAGAAATCTTAAGAAAACCCCCAAAGGGGTCTGTGATATATCTAGAAATTGAGACGGGCAGTATGCTCCCCAGCGCCCCGATCGAGATTTTGCCTGGGGTGTCGATCAAGTGGAAACGCCCCGAAATGACGGGTTTGGTTATAAAAATTGGGGAGGGGAAGGCAGACCTCTCAACGAATGTTAGTGATTTGGAAGCAAACGCGGTGTTTGAAAAAATATCCCTTGAATTTATATTCAGTGGATTGTCGTTTTACTTTAAACGGCTACTTTTTAGCCTGACCCCGGTAAGTGATCGCGTTATTGAGCACCTAATTAAACAGATAAAAAGTTCTGCATAAAGCTTTATATACCTGTTCTGCCTGTCTATGTATCCCACACTAGACGCGTCAGTTGATCGGCCTGTCGACCAGTCCTACCGCATTCAAGAGGTTGTCCGCCTGCGAAAATGTTTGGAGGACGAGAGAGATAAACGGACGTCCCTATACAAGAAATATCGGCGCGGTGCTAATAGTCTAGACGGTATTGATACGGCACTGTTTACAGTCACAGCTGGGATGGGCGTTGGCGGTATTGCGCTTCTTTCAACCGTTATCATGGCTCCTGTAGCTCTAGGACTAGAGATTGGGGCCCTAGCTTGTGGCACCTTCGGGGCAGTCAGTAAGCTGGTAGCTCGCCAGCTGAATCTGAAGGCTAAGAAGCACGATGAGATTCGTGTTCTGGCTGAAAGCAAACTAAACACCATCACCGGCATCGTATCCACAGCCCTAGAAGACGGGAGTATCTCCGATGTGGAATTTAAAATGGTTCTTACAGAATTTGATAAGTACCTGCAGATGAAAAAAGAAGTGCGCGCCCCTGGCGGAAAAAAATTGGACGAGGAGGCCTTAATTCAGAAAGGGCGAGAAGAAATCAACGCCGCAATTGCCAAGCACATGGCCAATTTCAAGTCTTCATAAGTTGTGTTTGTGGCGACGCCTCTGACGAGTGTGTGATTCCCACAGCGCCTCCTTTATAAAGTGAATAACAGACTCACACATCACCTACAACGCTTATACACATTTGCAACCAATACGCATTAAAATGTTAAATGTGTTTATTAGCAACAACATGCAATCACTATATCACAGTGGATTTGTCTTGTGAGCACGATAATTGTGTGTGTGTGTGATAACCACTTGAGATACTTCCGTCATAACATGCACATGGGGATTCCCCCAATTATAATTGTCCAGTAAGCGCTTATGCAATCTCCGCCCGGGTCTAATAAGCTTTATAAATTGTGTTGTTATTTATTAAAACATTTATCTACTTACCGACGAAGCTCTCAATTAACTGTCTACTCTGTATCTTCTACAAGATTGGCTTTGATTTCTAAATCAAGCCGTATTATTTCAGTTTTCAATTGCTGTCTCTCTTCTTCTATAGCCTGTAGCTGTGAATATAGTTCTCTTATACGCTGTTTCTTTTTTCTATAGTTATTTGAAAACAACCTGAAGCTTATTCTTTGCTCTAGCTAGTTCGAGTTCTCGTGTTGATGTGTTACTTTTTTCACTCGCTAGCGAACTCAAGAACTGTTGTAAGCCTCGGCTGCTCATCTTTTGTCAACTGTGATAACAATTTTCAGCTCGAAAAAATGCGACAAAACAGAACAACCGTGACACTCTTGTCACGGTTGTCACAAACGATTTTTCGCTCACGCTTTTCCTTTTAAACCCCTGTCACGTTACATAATTTTCTATTTTTACATGGATCATGTGATGGAGCGTATGACTGTCATGTGTTGATCATTTGCTTTCGCCGCGCGAGGCTAATTATCGCGCCTGCCGTCCGCAGGACTGCTACTGGCTAATCTTTATGAATTCTATACTCTGGTAAACGGTTCGAGGGTGCGCGACGTCTGAAAACTATAGAAGAGCCATCAGCTTGCTGTGGACCTCTATAATATGAAGTCTCAATCTAATCTTCATCCTCTGAATCGGTGTCCAGCCCCCTATCATATCTAGACATCCTCCTACAATATTTAGCTATCGCGCTCGGTTTAATACATGAATCTACAGAATAAAGCTTCCTCCACTCATTTGTATTTGTGCAAATCGCAGAATATTCTCCCAACACATCATCGAAGCGGAGTTTATGTTCACGTCTCAAAATCTCATATTGCAAAAGTCGTGGGAGCTCATCCAATGGTAACCCCCTTCCCAACAATCGAGTGCGCATGATTCTAAATATTGTCAAATCTTGAAGAGAGGCATCAAGAGACTCCATGGGAATCAATAGGCCTCTATAACATCGGCAAAGTCGATAGTTGGTTATGACCCCAACACCACAAAGAGTGCACGTCCGTGTTACAGCCCCTCTTCGCAACTGCTTAACAGTAGGCATGTTGTATGTCTATAGCCATTAGCCCTCAAGTCTCTAATAGGAAATTTCGATCCGCGCTAGGCGTGTAAACTCCTTGTGAAAGGCTCTTGCACGTGCCTTGCTTTCTCTGGTGTGTGCGTTATGGTACCCACATCTTACGCAGAGACTAAGCTTGTTTGAGACGCCCACTCCGCATTCTCTACACGGTGTTGTCCTGCCACCTTTCCGTATTCTATCATTATGAATCCAGCAGTACGAACCCTGCACGTCTTCCCACAGGTTGTAGTAGATCCCCACACTAGCCACGCACAATGATTTTTGCCTGGCGCCATATCATATATCTATATGGCTATCTATATGGCTATCTATATGGCTATCTATATATCTATCTATAGAGCTACACTCTCTAACTGTTTTTTCCTGAGTAGTTGATCCGGTATGAAAATGATACTACCCCCCTGAGCTCACCATCTCTGAAGCAAATTAAAACCCCCCAGCCCCCCTCGAGTTTGGGTAACCCAAAAACTTAAGGGTCCCGGTAGGGTTTCTGGTCACCGTCCGATATCAAATCGATCTAAAAAAGGTAGATTTGAGGGACACCCTAAACTCGAGGGGGCTGGGGGTTTTAATTTGCTTCAGAGATGGTGAGCTCAGGGGGGTGGTATCATTTTCATACCGGATCAACTACTCAGAATGAATAAAGTATCTCAGAACTTACGGTGAGCATCTTAATGTTAAGGCAGTCTTTTTCATTCCTTCCCCATTTGTCTTTCTGCATCAAGAGGGAATATAGTTTGTGGTCTTTCGTTCTGTTGAAATACTTGTAAAACTGTTCCACAGTGTCTCTAATGTACCATCATTCCATCTTCTTTATGGTTAGCAATTTTAACATAGAGTTCTTGTAGCATTTGTCAATGACTCATTGACTCTCATTTAATTCACTTCATGCTATAATAACTACCACAAATGAATAATAAGAGAAATAAAAAAAAAAGATGTATATAATTATCAAAAGGTCATTGAGATAAAAACATCTCCATGTCACAGACGATGCACTGTGGATAGAAGATAGTTGAAGGAGATGTATGCCTATGCTAACCAGTATGGCACATGATGATGATGATGTCACAGACAGAATTTTAACTAATTATCTCAGAATGTGAGGTCTTCAAAATTTCATAATAAGCAGGATTAAAGTAAAAAAGTAAGAGAGCCCCGTCACACCAAGCAGTGAATAGAAAATATGGTGTTAGTGACCATAATTTTTACAGACCTTCAGCACATAATTTTTTGGGGTTATATGGTTGGTATTACACCCGTGCCACTTTATATTCTCAGAAAAAAATCTGGTAGCCATTTAAGGCTGGATGAACCCAGAAGCCATTGGTCAGGATCAAACCTAACCTCTTCTCAAGATCACAGTATTCGAGCATAATTGCCACAGAAAAAAAAACCCAATCATTATCTTCACCCTAAATCTAAATTGAGGGAGTCATGATAGCTCAGTGGTTAGTGAACTGGACTACAAAGGACAAGAGGTAGGGTTTGATCCCAACCGACAGCTTCCAGGTTCACCCAGCCTTTAATGGGTACCGGATTTTTTTCTGGGAAAGTAAAGCGGCACAGGCATAATACCGACCACATTACCCCAAAAATCATGTGCTGAAGGTCTGTAAAATTTATGGTCACTAATACCATATTCCCTATACACCACTTGGCGTGACGGGGCACTTTACTTTTTACTACTTTTTAAATCTAAATTGAGCTTCAATTCTAATTTTAAAGTGTTTATTCTATGAAAAAATTACCATACAGGCATGTTTGACAGAGTCAAGCACATTTTTCACACAAAATGAATTATTTCGTAAAAATTCACATATTAAAGTGATTCATTTTAAATAAATGGTTTAACAATCATTTCTTTAGTTTAATCATAGATTATGGTACCTATCTGTAACTCTCCTAGTTATGATACCGTAGTAAAAAATACTATACGTGTCATTTGCAAAAATAATATTTATTTGGACAATTTGTTTTACAAAAATATGGAACAATTACACTTAGGATGGACAAAATAAAAATATCCAAAGTGAAATCCCGCCTGGGTAGAATTTTTTTTTTTATCCCGAGTGTTATTGCAAATGTAAATGGCATAAGCTTTCATTTTCCACATTATTAGAACACATAAAGCACTAACAATGAAATAATTATCTTCAACATACAATATTTTTTATGTATCCTCTGTATCTCAGAAACAAAATTGATCCCAATGAAGGTTCACAAGTGGCTAGCGCAAACAATTAGGATTAGGAATTTTAGCCCTACGCAGGTAAATACAATCGCCAGTGGCTGTATCGCATCAGATGCAGTAATTAATTATCAGTTTTGATCAGATTTATTACCCACCAAATGCATTAGGCTTTGGCTATCTGACTGTTATTTTGTTCATTGACCCATTGTTAACACGTCCAGCTATTCGTTGTTCGTGGTGCATTCCTGCAATACACTTTGGCTATTTAATGCTTACTTTGTCCGTTGGCACGTCCAACCCATTCATTGTTCATGGTAAGTTCCCACATTATGCATTAGCTCCGTTGTCATGTCCAGCCCGTTCGTTGCCAATAATTACCCAGTAAGTTCCCCAAATTTTGGTAAGTTCCTCATACTTTCAGCACTATCTTAGGGTTAGAGTTTGTTTTATGTCTCACCAACAGCACGCTGAGGAGATTTTCGCAGACAGTAGATTTCCCCGGTCAATGAAAAAAATAGAAAAAAATTTCTTTAAAATTGAAAACATGTAGTAGAGTATATCTTCATTTTGTTGCCTTTTGTGTTTTCCCTGTTTTCTGAAGAAGGCCGCACGTAAGCCGAAGTGTAAAATATCTTGTATTGCCCTTTTTCTTGTAAAGCTGTCGCCATACTTTGTAGGAGTGTATGTTACACCCACCACCACTTGTTCCCTGCTAATAGCTTTACCACAGCACTGCATTTATTTTGTCTGTTCCCTTCTTGAAAATTGGCAGAAATTATTAAATGAAAAAACAGCCATGTTTTTATGATGCAGAAGTATTATTTACTATGGGCATGGGGGAAAAAAATCTAACGTCAAACAAACAAAAAATAGAACACTCAGGGGCCACCATTTGTGATAATTAGGAAGGTGGGGGGTGGATGTTTACCTTAGGCAAACTGTCGAATTATTAAAAAAATGTATTTTGAGGCGGCAATTTTTACAACAGTATTGTAATCTAGGGTTAAAAAGGCATGTCTAAAATAAAGAGCAGTTTTTTTACTATAGTTTCTTTCCTTCAGGTTTATACTTTAAAAATGAACAGATTCTGATATTTGTTTCCACTATTATAGCAGTAGTGAGCCTATTTTACATGTGTTTCTTGTTACCATGATAGTAAACAAATTTCCTACCTTGTCCATCTTGTTACAGTAGCAATACACTCTGACCAATGAGAAAAAATCCTGAGCTGTCTCATAGTATCCTATAGCTGTCTCCATGTCTCCTGTGCTCTCAATGTACTGTGCCCACCACCGACGCAGAGTCCTAACAGATATTTTAAAGTCATGTTATTAAATTACTAAAAATTTGTAGACAAAAAAATTACATGAGAAATACTGATCTATCTAATCTATCTATCGCCCTTTCAAGCCAAAGACAGCACACAGGGCAGAACCACAATCTCAAAAACAGAAACTTTGCATGCCAAAATGGCACATATTGCAGTGGTCACTGCTTCTAAAATCTATGGCTTTGTTTCCATTATGTTTTACAATGAAAGTAAAAAAGCCCCATCATGCCAAGTGGCATATAGGGAATATGGTGTTAGTGATCACAATTTTTACAGACCTTCGCCACATACTTTTTGGGGTAATGTGGTCGGTATTACACCTGTGTTGCATTACTTTCTCAGAAAAAAATCCAGTATCCATTTAAGGCTTGGTGAACCTGGAAACTATCGATCAGGATTGAGCCCGACCTCTTGTCCTCTGTAGTCCAGTTCACTAACCACTGAGCTATCGCGGTTCCCAAATACTGACAGTAGCAAAGATTAAATGAGTGAAATTGTTTGGACATAAAGAAACTAGATACAATAAGAGAAATAGTGGACAGCTATTTTTACATAGAAACTTTGGGGACTGAATGGTTAGTGTTTGCATTCTAATCAGTAGGGTTTGGGCTCAATTCCCAAAAGTGGCAGTCTATTTTTTTCCAGACCAATAAGACTCCAGCAGTTCATCCAGCATCTAAAAAGAAAAGTGGGTACCAGCGAGATTTCTGGGCAGTAAGACCAACCTGGCGTGATACTAACCATATCATCTAAAACATGTGTCATGGTCATGGAAAAAAATATGTTTACTAACACCATGTTTCCCAAACAGTAGCCGTGATAGCTCAGTGGTTAGTGAACTGGACTGCAAAGGACAAGAGGTAGGGTTCACCCAGCCTTAAATGGGTACCAGATTTTTTTCTGGGAAAGTAAAGCAGCATGGGCGTAATACTGACCACTTTACCCCAAAAAGTCATGTGCCGAAGGTCTGTAAAATTTATGGTCTCTAACACCATATTCCCTATACGCCACTTGGCGTGATGGGGGTATTTTACATTTTTACTTATGTTTCCCAAATGACTCACAAGGTGTGGATGGTATTTTTTACTTACTTTACTTTACTTTTACTTTTACATGACAAGACTGCTGTGCTAACAATTACAATTGCTGTTAACAATTTGCTTGGGAAATCTGTTCTTTATTTCTGCTGGTTAGTTATTTAAAATAATTTTTCATATTTAAATTTAGAAGATAAAGGATGTTCTGTAATAGATAATATTGCTGGAGAGCAAAGTATTTAATATCATCATACTAGATAATGGAGCTACGATAGCTCAGTGGTTAGTGAACTGGACTACAAAGGACAAGGGGTAGGGTTCGATCCCAACCGACGGCTTCCGGGTTCACCCAGCCTTTAATTGGTATCGGATTTTTTTCTGGGAAAGTGAAGCAGCACGGGCGTAATACCGACCACATTACCCTAAAAATCATGTGCCAAAGGTCTGTAAAATTTATGGTCACTAACACCATATTCCCTATACGCCACTTGGCGTGATGGGCGTACTTTACTTTTACTTTTATTAGCAATCAGTAAACTCTAACAAGTTAAATTTTATTTCATTTTTTTGCACAAAATTTATACCCTTACTGATTTAAAAAATTAAAACTTACTTGTCTTTAGTTTTGCTGATGTAGTCTTCTAGTTGATCTGGGTCATCAACCAGCATTCGAGGCACTTCAAATCTGTGAGTTTCAGACTTTTCAAAACTAAAAAGAAAAACAAACTAGAAATGTAACAAAACATGTCCCTGGCTATTATCAGCAATTAAGTAAAAGGAATGGGGGAATCTATTGAAAAAAAGCTAAAGGGTGGAAAAAAAATTATTCGTATTCTATGTTCATCTGATGATTACTGATTTTCCTCGTCCATCCTTAAGAGGGAACATTAGATTGATGACTGATGTAGTTGAGCTGTGTCAGAGTTTACAGCAGTCTGCAATAATTATGCCTTTCAGTCCAACTTCAACACAGCATTTTGGCTACTGGACTGATTGCTTTCTGTCTTCAGACTCTATCTGCCTGACTTGATGGATGGATTCATCCATTTTGGGAGCTACAATAGTGAGGTGAAGTAGGATCTTGAGATGTTGTTTTACTAATCTTGATGCAAGCAGTCAGCTATGAGTTTTCAGCCCATTAACTGCCAACACTTTGGGCCCAGAAAATTAACAAAACCTGGGTTTTAAAAAATAAAATAAAATAAAAAAAGAAAGTGAAAGCAGTAGATAAATTTTAAAAAATTGGTAGTCAACATCTGCTGCAGATGTATGTTAAGATCAGTTAAAGTTGTATAGGAAGACTTCCAAGGGGATAATTTATTAAAGTTTCAGTTTGCAAAATTGAATTGCTATAAGCTCTAATCTTAGAGACAAACAATCTCAACAACTATCTTTAAATGTGATGAAGTCCAAAGACACAAAATAATGAAAGTGTGAGTGAGAAATGTTTTTATTCTGTGTGTGTATGTATGTGTGCACATATGTGCATGCATGTGAGCGTGTTTATGTGTACACATATAGGTGCTCCGATCTTCTCATAAACTACTAAAAATCTTTGTGGATAACCCTGACCTATATACACAAATTCCGTTGCATGGTGTGAGATCCATCAGGTTCACTAGAGTGTACCAACACAAAATGTAAGCACAAAATTACATACAAATATATATAATCATACATAGCTCCCTTTCTATTCACTAACTTTTATTTCCAGTTCGCAACAAATTATAAATATGGCCCTTCGTCTTGTCAGAAGGTTTAGCGGAGGCTATCATGTATTTTTTTTTTTAGGTTTTGTTTTTATCTAACAGTTTCTCTTGTGGCTGATTCTACCAATTCATGAAACTCTTCTCTTTCATGTTTTGCCATAGTGCAGTCTCAAATGATATTATACCATTTTTTATACAGGCTCTCCATGATGTGTGATCTCTTGCCAGATGTTCTAAGAAATTTTCACAGATGGAGAAGTCAATCAGAGATGATTTACAAATATTTCTATATCGTAATTTAGGTCTGGCGATTTGTCTTTTTCCGTGTATTAGTTCACCATATAGTATTATTTAGGAATGCGGTTTTCTTCCATTCACTGGATGTGCCCCAGTCATCTTAATCTTCATTTTCTGAGCATTGACATGATTGTTAAGGTCTTAGCACATTGCAGGACTATTAAACTGGCTGGTTTGTCCTGCCATTTTATGTGCATTATTCTGCAGAGACATCATATGTGGAAGATATATGGAAGAACAAACGATACGTGATAGCAATTTTTTGGTACTCTACACAGATAAATATTAAATAGTCTTTTGTTCTTTTTATCATATACGATTTTGTGCTGTTCTTGTTATTGTCTCCTGAAGAAGACTTTCTGAGTTGAATCATTGATGTGTAATAATGTCATTTACATACAAAACTGTAATATGCAATTTACATGTAACTTTTTTCCTTAAAGTAGATAGTACACTAACCGAACCAAATGGTTAAATGCAAGAAAATATAACACCCGTTCTTACTGTTCATTATATACATGGACTACATCGCTAAAATAGAGGTAACTCCAGTGACAGAAAATATTCATGAACAACATCACTAAAATAGAGGTAACTCCCGCAACAGAAAATATACATAAACTCTCTCTCTCTTCTACCTTTTAGCTCCCAGTGGAGCATAGGTCTTCAACAAACACTTTCCAAGTCGTTCTGTTTTTTGCAATTCTTTTAAGATCATTCCATGTCTTCCCCATCATCTTCATCTCTGCTTCCATCTGTCTTCTCCAAGAATTCCTTGGTCTTCCTCTTTGTCTTTTCCCCTGGGGATTCCAAAAAGGGCCTGTTGTGTAATACTCTCAGTTGGCTTCCGTAGTGTGTGTCCTATCCATCGCCATCGTCTTCGCTGTATCTCTTTATCCACTGGTATTTGACCGGTACATTTCCATAATTCCACGTAAGTGACTTTGTCCTGCCATTTCCATCCTTTTATTCTGCGCAAGCATCCATTAATGAAAGTCTGTACCTTCGTGATTGTCAATTTTGTTATTCTCCATGTTTCACAGCCATATAATAGGACCGACTTAACATTTGAGTTGAAAATTTTTATTTTTGTATTTAGCCTAATTTCTTTGGATTTCCATATGTTTCCCAGTGCAATGAAAGCTCCTCTTGCTTTTGATATCCTTATTTTGGTACCATTTTCTGTTCCTCCCTCTTTATCTATATTACTGCCCAGCCTAGCTGTTGTGATCTCTCATCTAATATACTCATTTTATCCTGCATCTGTTGATGGCTGTGTGATAGGAGAGCTATGTCATCTGCAAAGTCTAAATCATCAAGTTGTTTGGTCAGTCCACTGGATCCCATTTCTGTTGTTTTGAGTTATTTTCATAATCCAATCTATGGCCAGTAGAAAGAGAAATGGAGACAGAAGGCATCCTTGCCTTACTCCTGTTCTTATTTCAAATGCTTCTGTAAGCTGTCCTTCATGCACCACACTACATTTTGTTCCTTCATACATTGTCTTTATCAGGTTAATAAACTTTATGGGGATTCCGTAATGACTCAGCAACTTCCAAAGCATTCTTCTGTCTAAACTATCAAATGCCTTTTCGTAATCTACGAATCCAATATAAAGTGGGGATTTAAGTTCTAAACTTTGTTCAACTATTATACGTAGAGTAGTTATTTGATCAGCACATGATCTGTTCTTCCTAAAACCTGCTTGTTCATCTCTCAAGTGTTTCTCTATAGCCTCTTTTAGTCTCTCCAGAATGATTCTGCCTAATATTTTTCCTGGCACTGATAGTAGCATAATTCCCCTATAATTTGTGCACTCCTGTAAACTTCCTTTCTTTGGTAGTTTGATCATATAACCTTCTCTCCAGTCTTTAGGTATTTCTTCCCTCTCCCAAATTTTATCCAATAGATCATGTAACATCTTGGTAGAGGTGTTAATATCTGCTTTGATGGCTTCCGAAGGAATTTCATCTGGTCCTGTGGCTTTACCATCTTTTAATAGTTTGATGGCTTTCATTATTTCTTCTTTGCTTGGTTTTCCGCAGTTAACGTGTAACTCTTCTTCTGCTGGTAGTATATCTGGAGGATTATTTGAGCCGGGTCTGTTCAAAAGTTCTTCAAAGTGCTCTCTCTTTCCATCTCTCCATTTGTTCCCTTATATTACTAAGCAGATTTCCTTTCTTATCTTTGATAAAGGAGTTGATCTGTTTGTATTTTCCTCCTAATTTCTTTGTGCTGTTGTACAGTTCTTTCATATTCCCTTTATTTGCTGCTTCTTCTGCCTCTTTAGCTAGTTCATCTATATATTTCCTCTTATCCCTTTTAATGCATCTTCTCACTTCTTTGTTCACCTCTGTGTAAGCTTCCTGTGTCTTGGCTTTATTACTTCTTGTTTTGCTTTTATTTATGTCTGCTTTCTTGTTCTTTCTTTCTTTAATTTTATCCAGGGTCTCTGCTGTCATCCATGCCTTATCCTGGCGTTCTCTTTTCCCCAGTGTTTCTTCGCATGTCTCTTTCCATATATTTTTTACCTGTTTCCAATGATCTTCTATATTTATTGTGTTTTCTAGTTGTTGGAGGACTTGGTATTTGTTTGATATTGTGACTGCGAATTTATCTTTAATTCCTTGTTCTTTAAGAAACCCTACATTGAAATACTTTCTACCCTTATTCGTTGTAGTATACCTTTTTAATTTAATTTTAAGTTTGGCTAACAGAAGATGATGATCAGAAGCTACATCTGCCCCTCTATATACTTTTACATCTTGTAAGGATGACTTAAACTTATTATTAATACATATGTGATCAATTTGATTTTCATACATAGACTACAGCACTAAAATAGAGGTAACTCCAGCAACAGAAGATATACATAGACTACAGCACTAAAATAGAGGTAACTCCAGCAACAGAAGATATACATAGACTACAGCACTAATATTGAGGTAACTCCAGCTACAGAAAATATACATAGACTACAGCACTAAAATAGAGGTAACTGCCACAACAGAAAATATACATAGACTACAGCACTAAAATAGAGGTAACTTCAGCAACAGAAGATATACATGGACTACATCACTAAAATAGAGGTAACTCCAGCTACAGAAGATATAAATGGACTACAGCACTAAAATAGAGGTAACTCCAGCAACAGAAGATATAAATGGACTACATCACTAAAATAGAGGTAACTCCAGCAACAGAAATATACATCACTAAAATAGAGGTAACTGCCACAACAGAAAATATACATAGACTACAGCACTAAAATAGAGGTAACTCCAGCAACAGAAGATATACATAGACACAGCACTAAAATTGATGTAACTGCCGCAACAGAAAATATACATCACTAAAATAGAGGTAACTGCCACAACAGAAAATATACATAGACTACAGCACTAAAATAGAGGTAACTCCAGCAACAGAAGATATACATAGACCACAGCACTAAAATTGATGTAACTGCCGCAACAGAAAATATACATCACTAAAATAGAGGTAACTCCAGCTACAGAAAATATACATAGACTCTTCTTCTTCTATCCTTCCTCTGCTGCCGTTGGCATCGAGGGGAGAAACAATCTGCGATTCTTTGCTCTTCTGTTGGCCTCTTCTGGTGTTATCCCTCCTAGTGACTCTAGTATTCCCTATTTACATGACAAATAGACAATTACAAACTAAAGCAAGTACAAGAATTCAAATATCTTGGTAGCGTTTTCACAGAGAATGGAAGGCTTAACAGAGAGACTGAAGCAAGAATTCCAAGTGATAACACAGTTACAGAGCAAATGTCACCAATTTTAAAGCATTCTGCTATCTCAATGGAAACAAAGAAGAACTTGATAAACTTTATCTTTACTCCAACTCTTGGCTATCAATGTCAAAGATGGACTCTGATTAAAGATCAAGAAAGAAAACTTACAACATGAGAGATGATATGCCTCAGAAAAACTGAAAAAAACACAAAAGTATCATGTAAAGAACAATGAAATCAGAAACACGATTGGAATTATGCCAATAACTAAATACATCGAAAGACAAAGATTAAAGTGGTTTGAACATTTCAAGCATTAGGAACCCCTCAGCACCAGCATCAAGAGCTTATAACAACAAAATGGAACAACCGAGATATAGAGGTAGACCAAGTAGAAGAGGAATTAAGGGAATTTACAACATAATAAAACAATACAATATCACTATGTACCAAGATACAGAAAGTGTCCTTGATATAAAACTGTTGGCTGCCGACAAAAAGAAGAACAGGATAAAAGAAAGAAAAAGATATCATCATCATCATCAAGTACCGGACCTGCTGACGAAGGTGATTATGTCTCTACTCAACTTTCGATCTTGACAGTTATTTATCATTTTTGTTGATGACCTTCTGCCAAACCATTCTCTTAAGCTGTCTGGTATCTTTTCACTTTGCTTCCCTCTATCTCTTCGTTCCAAAATTTTTCCAGTTGTTACAATATATTCCAGCTGTTCCCATCTCATCACATGGCCAAAAAATGATGATTGTTTCTTCCTAATATTGGAAATTAGCTCTCTTTTTGCTTTGGCCTCTTTCAGAACTTTTTCATTACTCTTCTTAGCTGTCCATGGTATTCTCAACATTCTTCTGTAAAACCATATTTCTACAGACTCCAGAGAGTTTCTTGTCTGTTGTCCTATTGTTTATGATTCACATCCATATGTTAAGACTGACTCTACATAACATTTAAGAACTCTTTTTCTTGTTTCTATTGTCAAAAATGGATTGCATAGTATCTTCCTCATTTTTTGGAAAGCTGCTTTTGCCTGAGCCATTCTGCATCTCACCTCTGTGTAAAGAAGATATAACACTGAGATAATCATCATAAGAGACAAACATGAGTATGTTAAAAATAAGTTTTCTGTAAAATAAACTGCAGGGCTCACTAAAGTGACAACTGTGCATGGTGTGTACTAAAGTGACAACTGTCACATTATTGTAAAAGCATGTATATCGAACAAGTTATCAACTCACTTTGGTATTGCTGCCTGTGTATCACCTTGGTCTTCTAGGTTACGAGCATAATTATAAAATGTGGTTCTTCTGTGAATGCGATCATAGGTCTCTGCTGTCTGTAGAGCCTGTAATTTAATTTGTAAAAACTGTCTTATTCTACTACACTGAAGCATTCTAGAATTTATGATAACTCAAATTATTTCATTTTTCAAAATAGTATCTAGATATAATATTTTTGTTTTCTATATAGAACTGCTGCCTCTGTAGTACAGTGTCTCCAAAAGATGTATATATTTTTTTTTTATATTGGTCATCATTATTTAAGTATTGAGCCTGCTGGCAAAGGTGATCATGTCTCTCCAAAACTTTCTATCTCTACAGTTTCTATACTGTTGCTGACTTCCTAACTAACCATTCTTTAAAACTGTCTTTTACTCATATTTCTTTTTCTCTACTTCCCTCTATCTGTTATCCCCTCAATTTTTCCAAATGCCTGTTGTTCCTCATCATCATCGCGTACCTTCTCCGCAACGAAGGTTGGCTACCATGGATCGCCATTCTACTCTGTTTCTTGCTTTGATGGAGCAGACTGACATAGATTGACTTGTCCATCTTTTGATGTCACTCGTCCATGTTAGTCTTGTTCTGCCTCTGCCTCTTTTACCTTGTATTTTTCCTTGTATATTACTTTTAGTAGGCTGTTGTGTCTTTTAACATGCCCCAAAAATTACATTTGTCTTGTCTTAATTGTATTTAGTAGTTCTCTTTTTATTTTCAGTTGTTTTAAAACTTCATCGTTTGTTATCTTTTCATTCCATCCAATTCTACCTATTCTTCTATAAATCCACATTTCAAAGGCTTCAATTTTCTGTTCTGTTTTCTTGTCTAATGTCCATGTTTCTGCACCATACAGGAATATTGAGAAGACGTAACATTTTGCCATTCTTAGTTTCAGCCCTGCTGATATTTGTTTTGTTGTTAGTATATTTTTCATGGCATTAAAATTACTTTTTGCCATACCTATTCTTTTGTTTAAAACACAAATGAACTATCATCAATAGCCAGCAAAATTGGGCTTGAGGTCAATCATGAAAAGACTAAAGTCATGAAAAGTTTAATTCCAACAAGTGACAAAATATACATGGAAAACAAACCAGTAGAAGAGATCGATCACTTTATCTATCTTGGAAGTCACACTGATCGAGAAGGGGATACGAGCAAAGAAATTAGAATCAGACTGGCTAAAGCAGCAATGTGTTTCAGAAGCCTTGAAAAGTTGTGGAAATCAAAACTCATTAGCACAAACACAAAACTTAGGCTATTCAAATCAAATGTACTATCAACCCTTACGTATGCGCGTGAAAGCTGGAAAACAACAAGAGATATAGAAACAAAGTTGAACGCATTCGAAAATAAATGTCTAAGGAAAATACTTGGTATAGAATGGAACGAATTCAAAACAAACGAGGAAATTAGAGAAATCGCCAATCAACCACTAATATCTTCAGTAATAAAGAAAAGACGATGGTCATACGTTGGACATGTGATGAGAAGAGATAATAATCGAATAGCAAAGCAAGCCCTCATATGGGAAACAACAGGTAAAAGAAAAAGAGGAAGACCCAGGGAGACACTGAGAAGAACATTGATGAGAGAGGCAAGAGCAGCAGGAGTCGGCTCCCTCAATGAGATAGAACTGCTTGCACAGAACAGAGACAGATGGCGAGATTTGATAAAATATCTTTAAAAGAAAACTGCTAGAACAAAAATTCATATAGGAGAAGGTGTATCTTGGTCTACGCCCTATGGGCCGGTTACGGCTCGAAAGGTCAATAGATAGATAGATTCTTTTGTTTATTTCAGTGTTGCATTTTCCATCATTGGTTATAGTATGTTCCAGGTAGTTGTAGCTCTGGACTGTCTCCAGATGTATTCCCTCAACTGTGATATTTAATTGTAGGTCTTGAGAATTTTCTTTGTTTATGACCATAGTTTTAGTCTTTTTGATATTCATATCTAGTCCATATTTTTTGCTTGTTATGTTTATTACATTAAGCAATTGTTGTAGGTCTTGAGAATTTTCTTTGTTTATGATCATAGTAACTGTTGTTACCTGCCCAAAACATGGGGGGAAAAATGTTAACTGTTTCCTTCTGATGTTGGAAGTAAGTTTTCTTTTTTCTTTGACCTTGAAAATTGTCCCTGGCAATTTCAGCATTCTTCTGTAAAACTACATTTCTGTGTCTCCATTAATTTTCTGTTTTCTTATTGTCCAGTCTTTGGAAAAACATTCAGCAAAGTTATTTGGCCATCTCATAATAATACCTCCTATGTTTTCAATAATTATTTCTAATTTAGCCATACATATGATGATTTCATAATTTTCATGTTGAAATATATTTTGGCAAATTTTTACAATCAATAATTTGTCTTATAGCCTTTATATTTTCTTCTTCAAAACATTATTTTATTTCTTTTTTTCAAATTATATCACACATTTTTTTGTTCTTTCTTCCAAAAGATCATTTATTGTCAGTATTTCTGCAATGTACAATAATGAAGGATAATCTCGTTGTTTCCTGAGATGACATAATGTTTCTAATGTTGTTAAAAGCATTAAATTGTTTTTCTATTTATTTATTGACTTGACACCACATCTAGTTTTCTGAATTTTGACATTGGAAGTTTTTTGGAGAACTGGATGGTCTAGAGGTAGAACATCAATCTCTGGACAGGAATGTCCCTGGTTCAAAGTTCATCATAGGTGGTGGACATTTTTCATTTTGAAACCTTTGTAGCTTTTACCCTCCACTCATCATCATCATCATCAAGTACTGGGCCTGCTGGCGTAGGTGATCATGTCTCTCCACAATTTTCTATCTCGACAGTTATTTATCATTTCTGTTGTTGACCTTCTGCCAAGCCATTCTCTTAAGCTGTCTGGTATTTTTTCTCTTTGCTTTCCTATATCTCTTCGTCCCTCAATTTTCCCACTTGTTACAATATATTCCAGTTGTTCTCTTCTCATTACATGGCCAAAGAATAATGATTGTTTCTTCCTAATATTGGAAATTACCCTCCACTAGTCTCTGGATAATGAGACCCAATGTCTAGCGACATTATTATTCAGATAACAGCAAAAAAGTAGAAGGTGCTGTGCGCACTTACATATGCTAAATTAATAGCAATTATCATCATCATCATCATCGAATGCCTTCTCCACAATGAAGGTTGGCTACCATGGATCGCCATTCTACTCTGTTTCTTGCTTTGATGGTGCAGGCTGTCATCGATTGACTTGACCATCTTTTGATGTTACTCGTCCATGTTAGTCTTGGTCTGCCTCTGCCTCTTTTACCTTGTATTTTCCCTTGTATATTACTTTTAGTAGGCTGTTGTGTCTTTTAACATGCCCCAAAAATTTCATTTGTCTTGTATTAATTGTATTTAGTAGTTCTCTTTTTATTTTCAGTTGTTTTAAAATTCATAATTTGTTTTCTTTTCTTTCCATCCAATTCTACATATTCTTCTATAAATCCACATTTCAAAGGCTTCAATTTTCTGTTCTGTTTTCTTGTCTAATGTCCATGTTTCTGCACCATACAGGAATATTGAGAAGATGTAACATTTTGCCATTCTTAGTTTCAGCCCTGCTGATATTTGTTTTGTTGTTAGTATATTTTTCATGGCATTAAAATTACTTTTTGCCATACCTATTCTTTTGTTTATTTCAGTTTTGCATTTTCCATCATTGGTTATAGTATGTTCTAGGTAGTTGTAGCTCTGGACTGTCTTCAGATGTATTCCCTCCTCAACTGTGATATTTAATTGTAGGTCTTGAGAATTTTCTTTGTTTATGATCATAGTTTTAGTCTTTTTGATATTCATATCTAGTCCACATTTTTTGCTTGTTATGTTTATCACATTAAGCAATTGTTGCAGGTCTTTAGGATTTTCTACTAGTAGAACAGTACGATCAGCATATCTTAGGTTATTGATTATCTTTCCATTAATGTTTAGGCCTGGCATCTCTGAGATGTTTTTAAAGTTTTGCTCAGTGTATAGATTGAACAAGCTTGGTGATAGGATGCATCCTTGTCTTACTCCTCTTTTTATGTCCATGGGTGTAGAGTTCTCCTTGTTATATTTTATTATTGCTGTTTGCTCCCAGTACAAATTACATATTAGTTGTATGTCTGTGTCGTCTAGATTTATATCCTTTAGGCAGTCTATAATATAGCAATTAACAAATAGCTAAATCCTTAGCAGTTAAAAGTTTAAAGAGAAAGCCAAAAATGGTCGCTGCCTGGAAAAACATTGTTAAGTAAATCTACCCATGCTGAAGATGGATGTGTTGGACCTAAAGGTGCAGATAATGTGGCTTTGCCATAAACTAGTGACATAAAGGGGGCCTTAGTACCCTTATTGGGAAAACCACTTGACTAGGCTACCGACATTTGAACAACCCGTTTTCGATTTCTGCTGGAAGCAGTGTGATTTGTACTTGTGGTTGAGAAAAAAAAAATACCCGCACGATCGACCCAGCCACTGGCAGAAATAGGTATCAGGATAGAACTCTGAGAAGGTGAGGAATGCCACCTCGTATCGTGAGTTTCGATGTTTGAAGTGACACTGTCCAGAAGTCTCTAAACATCTCTGGATAAGCTGCCGAGCACATATGGGTGAAAACTTGTGTACTAAGACACCAATTCAAGTCTCGTACTTTACCCTTTAGTGACACAAAACATCCATGCTTACTTAATGAATAAAATAAAAAGTAAAGTAACCTCGCCAAGTGGCGTATGGGGAATATGGTGTTAGTGACCATAAATTTTACAGACCTTTGGCACATGATTTTTTAGGGTAATGTGGTCGGTATTACGCCTGCGCCGCTTTACTTTCCCAGAAAAATCCAGTGCCCATTTAAGGCTGGGTGAACCTGGAAGCCGTCGGTTGGGATCGAACCCTACCCCTTGTCCTTTGTAGTCCAGTTCACTAACCACTGAGCTATCGCGGCTCCACTTTATGAATGAACACTAAGAAAAGTAGGTTTTCATTCAATCTATAAAAACCTCTAAGCTACCTTGTGCCATTGTCCTCTGTTCTGGTAGAACTCATTCAGCAGGTCATAACGTTTGCAATTTTTAAGTAACCTCTCAGCATCTTCCTGAAATTGTATTTTAAATAAATTTGTGTATAATTTCCTGGCACATCTAAAGCAAAATTGTATTTACAAAAATTTTTTTATTAATTTCATGGCACGTTTAAAGCAAAATTGTATTAAAAAAAAGAATAAATACACAAACAAATTAAGGAGAGAGAATGCTGTATAGTTTATTTTTAAAACACACAAGCATCCAAACCAAGTAAAAGTAGTAGTAATAAGAAAGCAATAAAGTAGAGAAGTCTCAGTTACATAGGAAGAATATACTCTTGCACAACACACTTTCTGGACATGGGAAATATTATTTTTAATGTTAAATTAGAAACTTAAAATCACTAGTATGACAAAAATGCATTAAATAAATGAATCATGGCATATTGTGGTATTATTTTAATGAAACCATCTCATCTATTGCCACTACCAGTATTTTAAAAAAAAATTAAGAAAAATGTATGTACAAGATGAAACATATAAATGAAATATGGCATACGAAAGCTACTCTTAACATAGGTGATATTTCCCAAGACTTCTCCCCCCAACGGGCACGGGCGGTTGAGCAATTATGGATTTTAATTCATTTGAAGTGATAACAGAGCCTTCCATAACCAAAGAACCAACCAACCAAAGAAGTGAAAAAGAAAATAAGAGAGTATTGCTGTACCTAAGAAATCACTAAAGGAAATAAAAATATTAATGTAATTTACAAATAAATTAAGGGAACACAGGGAAAAATAAACTACAATAACACTGTAAATAATAATAAAATAAGCAGTAATTATTTTAAATCCTGGATTATGATATCCTCATAAAAATTACAACCTTAAAATACAATTTTTTAGGAATTCAACAGTTTTATTTGTATTTCCTCCCTGCCTATACCCTTTTAATCATTACTTCTTGTGACCTCTGAGTGTTGGATTTGTTTCCTTTGTTGTTGGACAAAATGCAAATGTGCATTTTGTAAAAAGTACAACGATGTCGTAAAAATTAGGCTGTTTTAAAAAATTGATTTGGCCAGTTTTTAAAAGATTCATTTCTTTTTTTCTTATGACAAGAGAAATCTTTTCGGCTGTCGGTGAGATATCAAATAAACCTTTGTAACATGGGATATGCAGTGAATGGCACTAGGAGGAAGCTGAATCTCAAGACAAGATGGGACTGATGGGGACGTGTGAATAGACAAAGTAACACCTCCGGGGTTTCAGGCCATAAATTGAACCTAAGCCAGGAAATGATTACTGCATCAGATTCCTGTGTCTCTCCTTGTGTAAACACACAGCTGTGTAGCAAAAGTTCAAAGAAACTACTATATTCTTAATTCCAAATGTAACATTTAGTGGTCATAATTTTTACGAGTGTATCATACATGCATGACTCACGGATATTTATCATAATCTAGGATTAAGTACACCGGCAATCAATTTCTTTCATAATTATGTCATTTAACTATGTCAATACTATACATCATCTGTCTCAGCAGTTTTGCTATTCTGTTTCAGACTCTGATTTCCTCAGGTTTTCTTGCCCTTGATTTTACCTGTTGTCACTTACAGTACTAGAACTTCATTCTTGTACACATGATCAGTGACTTCAGCTTTTGTTCTTTTTATTTTAGTTATCACGTTTATGATTATTAAAAAATGGCAACCCATGATTATACAAAGAAGTTATGATGGTGGTTTTCTGTTGCTTTCCATCAGTTTGCATATGGTTGACTCTGCTAGCCTTTGACTAAAAAGTCTCACCCATAAAGCAATGGGGTTATTTTGTTTTTTTAGGGAACCCTCCATTAACCTTTTACTCTCCAAAGCATATCTGCAAGGCAGCAGGGCAGCTGCAAGTTGTACTGTCTACTACACACAGTAGCAGGTAAAATTACCTGACTTGACTATAATTATAAAAGAGACCAAAGCAAAGACAGAGCTAATTTCTAATATTAGGAAGAAACAATCATCATTTTTTGACCATGTAATGAGAAAGAAACAAATATATTGTGACAACTGGAAAAATTGAAGAATGAAAAGACAGAGGGAAGCAAAGAAAAAAGATACCAGACAGCTTAAGAGAATGGCTTGGCAGAAGGTCAACAACAGAAATGATAAATAACTGTTGTGATCAAAAGTTGTGCAGAGACATGATCACCTATGGCAGCAGGCATGGTACTTGATGATAATGATCATCATGTTTATCTTCATAATGTTTTGTCTGCAATATTTATATTTCTTCACTTGATTTCTCAGTTGTCCAAGATTTCTTTGAAACCATATCAATGTTGATGCAAGTAATCTTTTGTATTATTTATTTATTGTCTAGGATTGACATTCATAATGCAATTTAGTTCTATATAGCACTTTTATGTTATTCAGTCTTTTTAAATTTGATTCAGCCGTCTTTTTTTTTTTAATTTTCTTCTTTACTCATTCCACCTTCTATTGTAAAGTTTTTATATGCTATGTCTATCCCTTTATTTTTATGTTTTAAATTGTTTGATGTTTCATTTTACTATAATCTTTTACTGCATTAAGAAAACACACAAAAAATAAAATTATATTTTAACTACACTTACATAGAGACCCAGCTGAATGGCCAAAACAGCTACTCTTGCATCAAGTTCTGGTTCTTTAAATGCTTCCCTCAGTGCCTTAGCTCCCCTGGCATGCCCCATATTTCCTAAACAAACACAAGCCACATCCAGTCTTCTGTTCTTAACACACATTTTGGCCATATTTTCCCATACTGACTCACTGAAATAGATTGAAGAATATGATATAATGAGTCAGCTGAACAAGGAAAGATGTTTAAAATATGCTTTAGTATAATGATTCATGACACAGAGAATAAGGAACAACACAAGTATGAGTCACTTAAGAGGCATGGAAAAGTACCAGTCAAATACCAGTGGATAAAGAGATACAGCAAAGATGATGGTGCTGGATAGGACACACACCGCAGAAGAAACTGAGAGTATTACACTACAGGCCCTTTTTTGGAATCCCCAGGGGAAAAGACAAAGAGGAAAACCAAAATATTATTGTAAAAGACAGATGGAAGCAGAGATGAAGATGATGGGGAAGACATGGAATGAACTTAAAAGAATGGCAAGAAACAGAATGGCTTGGAAAGTGTTTGTTGAAGACCTATGCTCCACAGGGAGCTAAAACATAGATGAAGAAGAAGAAGAGGCACTGCGGGTTAAAATGTTCTATTTTTTCCCTGATTTTTTTTATTTACCTGCAGCTGCTGCAAACATTTGTATGTTATTATTTTTACTTATTGAATCAGTTTTAATGCAGCTTAACATCATTGTTTGACTAGAAATTATACTGATATTCATACTTATTCCTACTAACATTTGTCAGAGAAGTATTAATATCAGAGAAGTATTAATATCAGAGAAATATCAATGTCAGAGAAGTATCTATGCCAGGGAAATATCAATGTCAGAGAAGTATCAATGTCAGAGAAGTATCTATGCCAGAGAAATATCAATGTCAGAGAAGTATCAATGTCATAGAAGTATCTATGTCAGAGAAGTATCTATGTCAGAGAAGTATCTATGCCAGAGAAATATCAATGTCAGAGAAGTATCAATGTCATAGAAGTATCTATGTCAGAGAAGTATCTATGTCAGAGAAGTATCTATGCCAGAGAAGTATCAATGTCATAGAAGTATCTATGTCAGAGAAGTATCTATGTCAGAGAAGTATCTATGCCAGAGAAGTATCTATGTCAGAGAAGTACCAATGCCAGAGAAGTATCTATGCCAGAGAAGTATCTATGCCAGAGAAATATCAATATCAGAGAAGTATCTATGCCAGAGAAGTATCAATGCCAGAGAAGTATCAATGTCATAGAAGTATCTATGTCAGAGAAGTATCTATGCCAGAGAAGTATCTATGTCAGAGAAGTACCAATGCCAGAGAAGTATCTATGCCAGAGAAGTATATATGCCAGAGAAGTATATATGCCATAGAAGTATCAATGTCATAGAAGTATCTATGTCAGAGAAGTATCTATGTCAGAGAAGTATCTATGCCAGAGAAGTATCTATGTCAGAGAAGTATCTATGTCAGAGAAGTATCTATGCCAGAGAAGTATCTATGCCAGAGAAATATCAATATCAGAGAAGTATCTATGCCAGAGAAGTATCAATGCCAGAGAAGTATCAATGTCATAGAAGTATCTATGTCAGAGAAGTATCTATGTCAGAGAAGTATCTATGCCAGAGAAGTATCTATGTCAGAGAAGTACCAATGCCAGAGAAGTATCTATGCCAGAGAAGTATATATGCCAGAGAAGTATATATGCCATAGAAGTATCAATGTCATAGAAGTATCTATGTCATAGAAGTATCTATGTCAGAGAAGTATCTATGCCAGAGAAGTATATATGCCAGAGAAGTATCTATGCCAGAGAAGTATCAATGTCAGAGAAGTATCAATGTCAGAGAAGTATCTATGCCAGAGAAGAATCAATGTCAGAGAAGTATCAATGTCAGAGAAGTATCAATGTCAGAGATACAGAAGAACTGTGATTCAGTGGATTTCACTGCAATATTCCTGGAAATAAAAAAAACAATCACCATCAAGGGCATTCTTCTCAAGAATGCATGGAAAAGGGCCAAGAGAAAGACCCAGAAGAAGATGGATAGATGCAGTGACAGAGACATGTAACAACAAAGGAAAATCACTAATTCAGACAGTTCGAGCAGCTCAAGAATGACAAATGATATAACCATGACACCTTTTAGGTATCAGTGAAAAGAGAAAAGAAGAAGAAGAAGAATCCAGGAAATGATGAGGCAGACAGGTTGGCAAAATAAGGTGGTAAATTACACCAGCCAGATACAATTACAATTTATGAAGAATCAAAGAGGTTTGTCAGGAACAAATGAAACACATAATGTGACGGACATTAACCTGAGATTATGACACCTTTGTGTTATGAAATTCTATCTATTGTCCTTTCGAGCCGAAGACGGCACATAGGGCAGAACCACAATCTCAAAAACAGAAACCTTGCATGCCAAATTGGCACATATTGCAGAGAATCACTGCTCTAAAATATATGGCGCTGTTTCCATAAAAATACTTTTTACAATGACAGCTTGTCAAGCCATCGATCAACCTCCTTAGTCGCCTCTTACGACATGCCTGGAAGGTCACAGTGTCACTATTCTTTACTTCCCTCATAATGAGGCCCCGGTAACACACAGGAAATATTATGAAATTACAAACTTAAAATACAAATTCTTGAAATTCAATAGTTTTCCACAGGCAAACATTTTCCCCAATCTCTATATATCTTTGGGAGCCACGATAGCTCAGTGGTTAGTGAACTGGAATACAAAGGACAAGAGGTCAGGTTCAATCCTGATTGATGGCTTCCAGGTTCACCCAGCCTTAAATGGGTACCGGATTTTTTTTCTGGGAAAGTAAAGCGGCACGGGCATAATACTGACCACATTACCCCAAAAATCATGTGCCGAAGGTCTGTAAAATTTATGGTCACTAACACCATATTCCCTATACGCCACTTGGCGTGACGGGGTCTCTTTACTTTTTTTTTTTTACTATGATGAAAGGCACCTGTGCACATGGCTGCTGGTGTAAAAAAAAAAGAAGAAGAAAAAAGTTGTATTCCTGCAAAGTTCAGTCCCTGAGACTTCACTAGAGATATAAATCTGGCATAAGCAAACAAAACAATGGCTTGAAATAAACTAGCAACATAATACATCCCCACCCACTTGAAGGGTGAATTTTAAAGAAGAAGAAGCTGAAAACCAACCTTTTAATGAGCTTGATGGATTTAAAGGCTTCATCCATGTTACCGATTGTGAGAAAGAAACTAAAATTCATCATGGCATCTTGAGTACTTTTGTCACTATTTTCAAGTCCCACAAAATCCTGCATGATTTTTCTAGCAACAAGTTTTGGATATGCCAAGTTGTCTGCCTGAGAGCTTTTAACTTCATTTTCATTGTGTTCATTATCTTGGTTATTGTCACTCTGTGGACAGAAAGGGAAATTATTATAAAATAAAATTAGCAGAAGTGGAGAAAGAATTTTGAATTTGAATTTTTTAAAAAAAGTAAAAAAGATCAATATATATTTAAAAAACTAATTATAAATAATAATTTGTCATGATTAACAAGACCAAATATAAAAATAAAATGGCTTCCCAATAAAGACCAAAGAACAGGAAAATTTGTAGCTTTTGTCATGATACTAGCAAGACCAAAATTGCAGACAAATAGCATAATGCCATAAGCAAGACCATAATTTTAGACAACAGAATTTCACCAGAACATTATCAAAACTAAAGAAATCGACAAAAGGTTGTATGGTGACATTGTAAAAACCAAAGTTACGTGGATAAAGTTTTCATCAGAACATAATCAAAGTCACATATGCAGAATAAAGCTCTCTTTTAAATACAAATAAGACCACAAAAATATACCAGAAGGAATGTGTCATGATACTAGGAAGATCAAAATCACAGAAAAATGTTTTTAATCAGTGCATTTGAGTAGCATATCAGAAAATGAAAAACATCTTGTACAATATACCTATGTTCATAACATAAAAGTGAGAAAGATAGTTCAAGGGTGCTATACTGAGCCAATTCTGAGCTATGGAAGTGAATCATGAACAGTAAATACATAAAACAGAAGAGAAAATACTTGGTTACAAATGGAAAAATATAAGGAAAGAGAGATCATGAATGACAAAGAGAAAAGATACTAGATAGCTTGGCATTGTGGCACAGTAAACAATCAACAATAGAATTGATACATAGAGTTATAGAGAGAAGCCATGATAACTCAATGGTCAGCGAACTGGACTACAAAAGATAACAGGTTGGGTTAGATCCTGACAGATGGATTCCACGTGCACCCAGTCTTATTTGGGTACCAGATTTTTTTCTGGGAAAGTAAAATGGCATAGGCATAATAACCAACCACATTACCCCAAAAATCATGGACCGAAGACGTGATGGGACATTTTACTTTTTTTTTTTTACTGTGGATAGAGAATTGTGAAAGGGTATGATTGCCTTTGTCTACCTGTATGTCCCATGAAGATGATGATATTAAGAACCCAAGATGTAAATAAAGGGCTCCTTTTATTATAAAACAGGACCACGTATACTGATAAAAAATATTTGTTTAATCAGATATAAGAAAAAGACTTTAATTAAGGCATTAATAAGACCGAAGGTGTTAAATGAAGCCATAACTAACATCAAAGATACAAACAAACAGAATATCATCAGGACAAGATCAAAGTTTAAAATAATAGGCTTAACTCAAGATATAAATGACAATGTTCAGATGATAGATGGAATTGCTGGATAAAATAAAGGTCTTCTACATCTCCTTATTGTAAGTAAGTAAAGTGACACGTCAGGCCACTTGGTGTATAGGGAATATGGTGTTAGTGCTCATATTTTTATAAACTTTCAGCACAAGATTTTTGGGGTAATGTGGTCGGTATTACGCTTAGCTGCTTTACTTTCCCAGAAAAAATCCAGTACCCATTTAAGGCTGGGTGAACCTGGAAGCTGTCGATCAGGATCGAAATTGCCTCTTGTCCTTAATAGTCCAGTTCACTAATAACTGAGCTATCGCAGCTCGCATCTCTTTATTGTGTTAGATAGAAAAGACAGTTATAACAGTGTAACCTTAGTTAAGTAGTAATTTTAACCATTTTATCTGTAAATCATTATATCTGTAAATCATTTTATCTTTAAATCATTTTATCTGTAAATCCTTCTTTTTAGCCATTCTGCAATTTATTCATGTGCTTAAAACTTTGTTCTCACTGCACTGTTTAGCATTATCTTCTGCTAGTTTGGCTTTTCTTGTTTTTCTATTTTATAGCACATTATCTGTTAAGAGGGCAGAGTTAGTTTTAAAATGTAATAATCTAATTCTATAAACTAAAAAATTTTGTACTGTTTCACAATATAAAATTACAGATTCAGTTCTACGACCCCTTCCAACAAAAATAATGTAGAGAATTAGCTAAAAGTAAAATGCAAAATGCGAATTCAAGCAATATTAAATTTCTTGTTAAAGTGCCAGAGTAAGTTGGAATTTTAAAAATATTACTTGCAGCAAAAGAAAACTATTTTAATATTTGTTTTTAAGCTAATAGAGTGATGTACCTTTTTGTGAAATAATAGTAAGGAACCTCTACTCCCATCAGTCGTCCAAATTGTGGTGCCAAAGGGAAGCTGTCTTGAATCAGAACTCCATTTTCAGGAGTGCAAAATAAGGAAACCATCATAACCTCCACCTGTTTACACAAATTTATTTTAAAAAACAACAACTTTACCACAAACAACAAAATAATGAATTTATACTATAATAAAAAATTGCATAATGGCTCATAAAAGAACAATATTTGATAGAATAGTTCTTGGAAGGTAGAGAATGCTGTTACCTAAAATCCATTTGGGTCAAATCATCAAGAACTACATACAGACTACATTCACTGATAACAAGAAACATTCAAATTTGCAATCTAAAGAGAAATGCCACTTCCTTTGGACAAGCTGATTATAACTTTCATTGTTACACATCTGCTATATAATTATTATTATTATTATAATTCGTCACATGCAAACTCAGTATCCACACAAAATAGTCTGTAAAAAATTATCTTCTACAAGTATCAATGGCATTTGAGAGCAGTAATTTTTTTTTTTAATTAAAATTAATTTAGCGACATCTCATCTTCAGTTTTGTACTTAAAACTTTTTAAAATTCCAGAATTTTAAAAATATTTGTATCCTGAAATTGAATCATCATCATCATCAAGTACCAAGCCTACTGGCGAAGGTGATCATGTCCCTCCACAAATTTTTATCTCAACAGTTATTTATCATTTCTGTTGTTGGCCAAGCCATTCTCTTAAGCTGTCTGGTACCTTTTCTCTTTGCTTCCCTCTATCTCTTCGTCCCTCAATTTTCCCAGTTGTTACAAAATATTCCAGTTGTTCTCTTCTCATTACATGGCCAAAGAATGATGATTGTTTCTTCCTAATATTGGAATTTAGCTCTCTTTTTGCTTTGACCTTTTTCAGAACGTTTTCATTACTCTTCTTAGCAGTCCATGGTACTCTCAACATTCTTCTGTAAAACCACATTTCTACTGAAATTGAATATGAATTCTTATTTACCGAGGAGTCTTATTTTTTCTTTCTCACGTTCATCCAAGAGCAAAAAAAAAAAAAAAAAAAAAAAAAAAATTAATAGTTCTCTTAGTCATCTGCCCTTATAAGGACATTACATGGACATATATGTGTTGTGTTGTGGTTTGCAGAAAACTGTGATATTTGCATCTTTTGGCCCATATATGACTTCAGCATGGAATTTTTTAGTATAAGGTTACCCTCCCTCTCTACCCCTACTCACTTGGTTGGACTAATTAGTCTATTTCAAGGGACACCATTAAGAAATGGAGTAGGGGATCTGGATAGTTCTGCACTGATCATAGTGTAAACGGTCAGCTATGAATCGCTGACACTTTCAGCTCTGGTGCTGACAGATTCTGTTATTACCATCCACTGAGGATTATATGGCAGAACAGTAGTTAGTAAAATGGTTAAGTGAGAACAAGAAGTCGGGTTCAAACTCCACTCAACAAGCCTCTAATTTCACCCGGCCTAAAATGGTAACTGCATTTATTTTCTTGGAAAAATTAGCCGGCGGTGTATTTTGCAGAACACATCTAAACAAACAAAAGAGAAAGTTTTTGCTAACAATCATCATCATCAAGTACCAAGCCTGCTGGCATAGGTGATCATGTCTCTCCACATCTTTTGATCTTGACAGTTATTTATCATTTCTGTTGTTAACCTTCTGCCAAGCCATTCTCTTAAGCTGTCTGGTATCTTTTCTCTTTGCTTCCCTCTATCTCTTTGTCCCTCAATTTTACCAGGTGTCACTATATATTTCACCTGTTCCCTTCTCATAACACAGCCAAAAAAATGATGATTGCTTCTTCCTAATATTGGATATTAGCTCTCATTTTGTTTTGGTCTCTTTCAGAACATTTTCATTACTCTTCTTAGCTGTCCATTGCTAACAATAGATTGTAAAAAACAACTGAACATGCCCATTTTAACACATTCAGAAATGTGGCTCTAGTAACCAATGTCAGAAACCTAGGAGCCACATTTTGTGGTTTTTAATTTGTTGATGTTTCTGCAACTATGTCCACTAAAACCTTGTAAATCTCTTATTTAAACCTCTTTTCTGACTTCCTGAGCAAATTGTCCAAACAAACTGTGTGTTTTAGATCAATTTTCATTGATTTTCCCACTGTTATTTCAAATTTTAAAAAAATTTCTAATTAATAACCTAACCACAACATGTTAAATCCCTTAGTAAGGAATGTGTTAAGGTCATATATTAAAGGGGAGTAACCATTGGGGCTGAATGTTGCAGAAGATGAATTAGAACAAAATTCCAAACCAAAATAAAATACATTTTCAAAGCAGTTACATTAAAATCATTTATGTTAGCTTTCTTCCTGAATCACTTTGTAAATGAAATTACTTTAAAACAACAATTATTTATGTCTTTGCGCTTTAGTTTAGCTCCATACAGTAGTACCATTGTGCTGGCAAGATTCCTGGGATGTATGTAGGTTTCAAGCACACACAGTTTTTAGCTAAAATTAGTAGGAGAAAGAAAAAAAAAATACAAAATTTCCTGTGGTGAATAAATACTCTTGAGAAGATGTTGAAATCAAAACTCGTCAGCTCAAAAGCAAAACTTAAACTATTCAAATCAAACGTACTATCAACCCTTACATATGCATGTGAGAGCTGGAAAACAACAAGAGACATAGCAACAAAGTTGAAAGCATTTGAAAATAAATGCCTAAGAAAAATACTTGGTATAGTGTTGTACGAATTCAAAACAAATGAGGAAATTAGAGAAATCACCAATCAACCATTAGCATAATCAGTAATTGAGAGATCGCGAACGACAAAGAGAGAAAATACTGGATAGCTTGGTGTCATGGCATGGAAAACAGTCAACAACAGAACTGATACGATGCACTGTAGATAGAAGATTGTGGAAGAACATGATTGTCTACGCCAACCGGTATGGCACATGATGATGATCATCATCAGTAATCAAGAAAAGTTGATGGACATATGTTGGACATGTGAAGATGATGAGAAGAAATAATAACTGAATAACAAAACAAGTCCTTATATGGGAAACAACAGGTAAGAGGAAAAGAGGTCGACCCAGAGAGATAGAGTAGTCCAGTTCACTAACCACAGCTCTACCACAACTACCTTTAGAGCTAGAGAGGTTAAACCACTAACTGGCCAGATTTTTTTTAACCCTGCACTATTCCAATCATGGTAGAGTTCACTGCATTCATTTCCTTCTACCAGTAAAGTGGTTATGTCAAACTTCTGTGATGGTCACGTGGCCAAAGCTTAAAAGTGAAGAAAAATGAAATAATGATTGTACAAAACACACACAAACACTTACTGGGCCTTCTTCAATAATCTTGGTAAGGGAATGAGTTTTCTTCTCACTCTGATCTGCAACATTTGGCAAGATCCAAGCTTCACAGACACAAAACTTAGGCTCAGCCGGGTCCCAGTAATGCAAAATAGGATAGCGGCCAGATATGTCTTTAGCTGCCTGGTCCTTCCCTCTGGAAGTTGCAAAATTGTAAATTATCTCATATAAAAGATGAAAATCCCAATAGGCCAAGAAAACATAACTACATCACTTTTTAAGAAATAAAAGTATTCTGTTTTGTTGTTTTCGTGCTAAAGCTTTATATCTCTAACAAAGTTCCAAGGGACTGAACTTTGTGTGAATATCACTTTTTCCTATTTTCACACCAACAGCCATGTGTTCAGGTGTCCCTTGCTATACAGATAGATATTCTCCGTCTTCAAAGGTAAATTTTTTATTGTTAGGAGTTTTTGAAGGATTTTTTTGGTAGATATTTTTATATTAATTTGGTCTGGAAGCTGCCATTTTTGACCTACTCTTTTCAATTTCAAACCATCAAGGGTTCTTTAATGTGTGTAGAAAGATAGGGACCTCCTGCATTTTGTAGTATCCAAGGTGGCAAGACATTGATCTCACTATTCGAGACCATGGTGGGGTTAACTCATGATGAAACAAAGGATCTGAAGTGAAAAATTCCCACCAACTGCGGTGGGATTCAAACCTAGAACTTTCTTATCCAGAGGCTGATGTCTGACCTTTAGATCAACGAACCTTCCGTATCTCAAAAGACATTTGGTTTCAATGTAATCATCACAAGACATGCTATATTACAATGATATAGTATGCTTTAATAACAATAATACACTTTAATAGCTATGAAAGTTTCTGCTACTGTGAGGGTTTAGTGCTTGCTTCTTGCTCATAAAATAATTTGTTTTAACTTTCAAAAAAAAGAAAAAAACCATTACGCTACTTATCCTATTTCTGAGATAAGCCAAGAGATTTGTAATTTTCATTTAGAGTGGACCAATCAGGTTTTAACTTGCTTGCTTGCGTTCACCTGATGACTAAAGGAGTTCACCTCTTCATCATCCACCCTTAAAAGGATGTTAAGTTGGCATGTCAGTGTTGTGTTGTGGTTTGCAGTATAACTTTGAAATTTGCGCCTTTCAGCCCAACACATCCGACTTCAGCACAACATTTTTGAATATTGGGTTGTCTTCCCTCTTTGGTCCCTAATCGCTTGGCCAGACTAGACAGGTCAGTAGAGGCACCACCGAGAGGTGGAGCAGGGTCTGGATGATTCTGGTTGACCAATCCCGGTGCAAGCCATCAGCTGTGGGTCATTGACAACTTTCAGCTTTACTGCTGTGAGGCGCGCCTTCACCTCCCAATCAGGTTTTGACTTTTAGACTCCAATCTTTTCAGTGTTTAATTTTCCTAAATTATATTTTTCATTCCCCATCTATATAAAAAAGAAACAAAAAACTACCATTATGCCTTTTTTTCCCATTTCTAGAATTGGGAGATTCTATGGGACTGAAGAATATGGGTGCATGTCCTGTGCAATTGCTATGTTGCTTTCTAGCCAAAGTTTTTATTTCAATACAAATTTAAAAATTTAAAAAAATGTAAGCTTCTATGGATTAAACCCACATCCACCTAATCTATTTGCATGAAATTAACTCTGCTGTTATATCCATCATTATCATCATGTGCCATACCGGTTGGCGTGGGTGATCATGTCCCTCCACAATCTTCTATCTACAGTGCATTGTATCAGTTCTGTTGTTGACTGTTTTCCATGCCATGACACCAAGCTATCCAGTATTTTCTCTCTTTGTCATCCGCGATCTCTCTTTTCTTTTATTTTGCCAGTTGTAACCAAGTATTCCAACTTTTCTCTTCTCCTGATGTGCCCGAAAAATGTTGATTGCTTCTTTCTGATGTTTTTTAAGAGCTCCCTTTTTGTGTTGGCCTCTTTGAGAACTTCCTCATTGGTCTTTTTAGCTGTCCAGGGAACTTTCATAATTCTTCTGAGAAATCCCATCTCTGTGGCCTCTAATCGTCTTTTCATTTGTTTGTCTACTGTCCATGATTCGCTTCCATGAGTCAGAATTGGTTCTATATAGCACCGATGAACTCTCTTTCTCATTTTTATTGACATAGATTTGTTGCATAAGATATTTTTCATTTTCTGAAATGCTATTTTGGCCTGAGCTATTCTGCTTTTTATTTCTGTGGTGCATCACCCATCTGATGTTATTATTGTGCCCAAGTATTTGAAACATTGCACTTGTTTCAGATTTGTCTCGTTTATTTTTATGCTGCATGGTGGTGATAATTGTTTCTTCGATATAACCATTACTTCTGTTTTCTTACTATTCAGATACTATTCAGACTGAGGCCTTTCTTGTTGCTTTCTTTTATTATTATGTCTATCATTTCTTGTAGTTCGTTCTCTGTCTCTGCTATTAAGATGTTATATCCATAGCCTATAATAATCTTTTAATTATTACATACTTGTGATCTTAGCATTTATTCAATAATCATCTAGTTATAAAAGTAATAATTTTGAAAGCCATCAATGACAAAAACTGGTTTATTTATCAATTTGATGGTATTCAAGGCCTGTATCTTTGTAACTAACTTACAAAAGTGAAATATGGATGCAAACTCTGACATTGTAAAAGATTTCATTGGAGATAAAACTCATAACAAGAGTTCTATAATCCTGGAAAGATCAAATAATCAATAAACTATATTAAAAGAACCTAAAATAAATTAAAAATTGACTAGCAAATTTAATTAGGAAAGGAAAATTGAGAAATTCTGGCCATATTAAAAAATGCCATAATGGCTCATAAAAGAACAATATTTGAGAGAATAGTTCTTAGAAAGTAGAGAATGCTGTTACCTAAAATACATTTGGGTCAAATCATTAAGAACTACATATAGACTAAATTCACTAGGGTAGGCAATAAGAGACACTCAAATTTGCAATCTAAAGAGAAATCCTTTGGATAAGCAAATTATAACTTTCATTGTTACACATGTGTTATATAATTATTATAATAATAATGTATTGCAAATAAATTTCAAACACTGTGACTCACTAATAATAATAATAAGCTGTATATCTCGGAAGGACATAAATCACTGTGTCATAGTAAGCCATACGAGAGTGAACACACATAGCATATGTTTATGACTGATTAGTCCTATTCTAGAACAGCAGTTAAAAGACAAAAACTATAATCATAAACAAAGAAAATACTCAAAACCCACAAGTGGATATCAAAATTGAAGGAATAGACCTGGAGACAGTTCAGAACTACAACTACCTTGAACATACTATAACCAGTGATGGCAAATGTACAACTGAAATAAACAAAAGAATAGGAATGACAAAAAGTAATTTTAATGTCATGAAGAACATACTAACATCAAAACAAATAACACCAGGGCTAAAACTAAGAATAGCAAAATGTTACATCTTCTCAACATTCCTATATGGTGCAGAAACATGGACATTAGACAATAAAACAGAACAGAGAAATACTAGCCTTTGAAATGTGGATATATAGAAGAATAGGTAGAATTGGATGAAAGGAAAAGAAAACAAGCGATGATTAAAACAACTAAAAATGAAAAGACAACTACTAAACACAATTCAAACAAGACAAATGTAATTTTTGGGCCATGTTAAAAGACACAACAGCCTACTAAATGTAATCCTGGAGGGGAAAATACAAGGTAAATGAGGCAGAGGCAGACCAAGACTAACAAGGATGAGTAACATCAAAAGATGGACAAATCAGCCTATGACAACCTGCACCATCAAAGCAAGAGACAGAGTGGAATGGCGCTCCATGGTAGCCAACCTTCGATGTGGAGATGACACTCGATGATGATGATGAGAACAACAGTTATGCTTTTGTTGTGTCTTTATTTTTGTTTCTTTTCATGCCATCTTTGATGGCAAACCTCAGATTGTCATGTTACTCATCAGTGTTCATCATTTCCAACTATCTGAGGCACACTTTTCTATATTTTCATTGTTAATGTTGAAGTGCTTCAATGTCTTGTGCCAGTAGACATCTTTTGTGATATAACTTACTACTGCGAAGTTAAAACATTTCAGTCTGTGATAACATTATATGTCAATGGACTATCTTTTAAACTATGAATTAAATCCACAGTTTTATTTTACCTCTCTTCATCATTGGTGTCATCATCATTGTTGGTCTCCTGAACCTCCTTATGACCAGGATAATCATCCTGTTCCCCACGACCTGACTCAAAGTTGAAGTACTGCACAGTATCCATCTCAATATCCCAGAAGTACATCTTGTGGTCTGGCTTACCATCAGACTGTAATAGCATCAAATAAAAATACCAACATACAGAAACACAATATTTATTCACATGCACTTCCATTTTCTTTGTGTGTGAAAAAGCATGTGTTCATGAAAAAACAATCACATAAAAACCTTTGCTATAGGGTGTTATGTCATTTCTTCTTCTTCTTTCACATATGCTTTCAGGCATCTACATTCTCAGTCATCATCATCATCAAGTACTGTGCCTGCTGGCGTACGTGATTATGTCTCTCCACAACTTTCTATCTTGACAGTTATTTATCATTTCTGTTGCTGACCTTCTGACAAGCCATTCTCTTAAGCTGTCTGGTATTTTTTCTCATTGCTTCCCTCTATCTCTTCATCCCTCGATTTTTCCAGTTGTTACAGTTGTTACTGTAATTTGTTACTTACTTCTCAGTAAATCATGTGTATTGCCGGTTGGCGCTGGCAATCATAAAGTTCTCAATCTTCATTCCAACATTGTGCTACCAATGCAAAAATATATGCTAGCCACAAGAACACTCAGGGAGCCGTGTTAGCTCAATGGTTAGTGAACTGGACTGACTACAAAGGACAAGAGGTAGGGTTCGATCCCAACCGATGGCTTCCGGTTCACCCAGCCTTTAATGGGTACCTGATTTTTTTTCTTGGAAAGTAAAGCAGCACGGGCGTAATACCAACCACATTACCCCAAAAATCATGTGCCAAAGGTCTGTAAAATTTATGGTCACTAATACCATATTCCCTATTTGCCACTTGGCGTGACGGGGGTACTTTACTTTTTTTGTTTTTACAAGAACACTCATAAAAATAACCATCACCGAAATGAAATGTGTTAAAGGCATGACCAGAACTAGCTTGAGAAATAAAATCAAAAGTGATCAATTAAGAAAAGGCTAGGAATAATGCTTGCTGTTGTACACATAAATATACAACACTAAAGAACAAAATATGACACAATTAGTCATAAATAAATGATACACAGTACTAGACCCAGGGACCATTCTTAAAACCACTTACTTGCTCTGCCCCTGATGCATCACCCAGGAACCACGCCCTCCAGTATCTTTCTTTCCAGGCCACTGTGTCTTTTGACATTTCCATAGTATTTTGATTTCCTTGTAGAATGGTGTTTATAAGCCAAAGTTTTTTTATGTTTAAATCTTTTAATAAGTCTTCATTGCACTTTTTCATTATCCAAGGATTTTTCTGTAGCATTTTGTTTTGAATGAATCAATTTTCTTCCTTGATGTTTGTGAAATTGTCCATGATACACAATCATATGTTGCTATTGAGAAGACACATGTCATCGGTAATTTTACTGCCTTGTTGGTATTGTGCCATGTATTCTTCATGATATTTATTTTTTGTATTGCTATTGATAATCTTTTGGTCTCTTTCTGGCAGTCTCCATTGTTAGTTACTAGATATCCCAGATATTCATAGTTTGTTACACTTTCAAGTTCTTTACTGCTGATAATGATTTTGGGTTAGCTTTTTGTTTTTTCAATGGACATTATCTTTATTATTGCAGTAAAATAAATTTTTACATAGAAAAATGGTATTTTCTAAAAAAAATTAAATATGGAAAGTTAAATGTAGACATGTTTTTATAAAAAATAGAAAAACAAAAATAAACGAACCAGAGTTGCAATTTTCAGTATTGCACTTTGCCGTAACAGTTCCTTAGCCTTTCCAAGGAACTCTCAACATTATTCTGTACAACTACACCTCTGTATTTATCCCTGCTTTCCTTGATTGCCTACTAACTGTTCATGCCCTTTAACAGAAATTTAAGACTATCTTCCTAGTTCTGTGTAGCAATGAAGAACAATTTTTTCAAAGACCAAAGGCATAAGATTGTAAATATTTTGATTCACGTTTTCTTGTTTTCTTAAAAAGTACTGTTGTTTGATTTAAGTAGATTAAAAATATTTATTTTTGTTTAAGTAAATTGCCTGCTGGTGTAGGTGATCACGTTTCTCCAAAACTTCCTATCTCTGCAGTTGTTTATCAGTTGTTGACTTCCTACCAAAACATTCTTTTGTATCTTTTCTCTTTGTTTTCCTCTATCTTTTCTTCCCTCAGTTTTTCTAGTTGTCACAATATTTTCAAGATGTCCCCTTAAAATTACAGGGTAAAAAAGTCATAATTATCCCCTCTTCTTCTTCTTTCCTTTCTCATTTGCCTTTCAGCATTGAGGAGAGATTTAGTTTGCAGTCTTTTGCTCTTCTATGGGTCTATGCTGTATGTTTCCTAGTGTTTGTAATACTCCATCAATACATCATTTCATGGTCGACCCTTGAATCTCATATTCCCACAATATTTATTAAAGGCTCGTTGTGTTGTGTTTTGGTATTTCTGTCTAATCATGTGGCCAAACCATTTTATCTGTTATTTCTTTATTCATTCTATGGTGGAAATTATTCCTAGCTATTTTAATCAATTTTTCATATCTGATCCTATCTCTCAGGCAATTTCCTGTCATTTATCTAACACATTTCATCTCAACAATGGTTAATTTTCTTAGTAGCTTGTTCTTGATCAATGGTTCTCATGTCTGGCATTTTTAGCACAATGTTGGTATAAAGATTGCATTGTGAAGTGCCTATTTTGCCTCTAGTGTTATTTCCTTAATGGACGATAGAGGTGATAGACGGTTTGACAAAATTTGTTGCATCTTGAGTCTATTTCTGCTGTTTGAGAAATGTCATTTGCCACAAGACTTTCTAGATATTTAAATTATTTCCTCTTTATATTGGAAATAATTGTCTTTTTTATTTTAACCTCTTTTAGAATGTCCTTCTTACTCCTTTTACTCCATGAGATTCTCAACATTTTTCTGGAAAACCACATTTCTGTGACATCCAATAACTTTCTTGTTTGTTGTCAGATCATCCAGGATTCACTCCCATATGTCAAGGAACAACAAATGCAAATAAAGGATGTCAATAAAATCAAATTAGCAGGTTCATACAAAAAAAAAAAATAAGGGAGAAAAAAAGAGAGAGAAACAGAGAGAGAGAGAGAGAGAGAGAGAGAGAGAAAATTTAAATGTCAGACTTACAGACTTGACTTGAACACTAACTCTGTTGCCAGCACAGTTAACTTTTGCTGAGGTAACGCCACCAAAGCCTGAAATGACATCTGCCAGATTCTTGAGGCTACTATGAGCTTTAGCCTCCCTAGAAACAATATATTTTCCAGCCAGTGAATATTATATTCATTCAATGGTAAAAAAAAAGTACATTTTATTATTAATGTTATAATGCTCTAAGTTTCCGGTTGTATCCAAAATGGAGGAATTATTTTCTCCGGCTTGGTATAGAACCGTTGATCAGAGGTTGAACAAGCCGCTATCAGTAAAAACAATTTTGTTAATGAAATAAATGGCGAGATTTGATAAAGTATCTTTAAAAGAAGTGAAAACTGCTAGAACAAAAATTTAGATAAGAGAAGGAGTATCTTGGTCTACACCCTATGGGCCGGCTACGGCTTGAAAGGTCAATGGATAGAAAGAATGCTCTAACCTTAGATTATGACATCTTCGTAAGAATTACGAACTCAGAATACAAATTCTTGGAATTGAACAGTTTGCCATGGGTAAACATTTCCCCCCCCTCCCTATAAAAAAAAAAGTAAAGTGCCTCCGTCACGCCAAGTGGCATATAGGGAATATAGTGTTAGTGACAATAAATTTTACAGACCTTCAGCACATTATTTTTGGGGTAATGTGGTCGGTATTACACCCATGCTGCTTTCTATCTATCTATTGACCTTTCGAGCCGCAGCCGGCCCATAGGGCGTAGACCAAAATACACCTTCTCCTATCTGAATTTTTGTTCTAGCAGTTTTCTTTTAAAGATATTTTATCAAATCTCGCCATCTGTCTCTGTTCTGTGCAAGCAGCTCTATCTCATTGAGGGAGCTGAATCCTGCTGCTCTTGTCTCTCGCATCAATGTTCTTCTCGGTGTCTCCCTGGGTCTTTCTCTTTTTCTCTTACCTGTTGTTTCCCATATGAGGGCTTGCTTTGCTATTTGGTTATTATCTCTTCTCATCACATGTCCAACATATGACCATCGTCTTTTGCTGCTTTACTTTCCCAGAAAAAAATCTGGTACCCATTTAAGGCTGGGTGAACCCGGAAGCCGTCGGTTGGGATCGAACCCTACCCCTTGTACTTTGTAGTCCAGTTCACTAACCACTGAGCTATCACGGCCCTTTAGCTGTAATACTGATAACAAAAACAGTACAACATTCATACAATGTACACATACCTCCTTGAGAGATCATAAACACGAAGGATTCCTATATCAGTGGCTACAACTAAGTAGCTTCCACAAACATCAAGGCTGACCGGATGACCTTCAGGTTCAGCAAAGGTTATCAACTGTTTAACTGTTCCCTAGGGGGGAGATAAAAGTATTGCAACTATAAACATCAGAATAATTATTTGTAAATATTTTTAGAGAAGCATAAAGACAATGCATGATTTTGATCCTTCCCACACCGCTAGATATTGCATAGGGCTAGTAGAGCCATCCATCTCTATTCTACGCAAGATGTTTGATCTTAATTTAATGAGTCTATGCCTCCCAACTTTGCTTCTCTTATAAGTGTTCCTTTTAGTGTCTCTCCCGGTCTTCCTCTTTTTCTGTATCCTGATATTTCTCATACAAGAACCTGTTTTGGAATTCTCCTGTTTCTTTTCAACACATGTCCGACATATGTCCATCTTCACTTCCTAATGGTAGATGAGATAATTGATTGCACAGCCATTTCTCTTATATCTATATTACTCTTGAATTCATACCATTGTACACAGAGCATTATTCTTAGGCATTTGTCTTCAAAAGCTTTTAGTTTTTTTCTCAATCTCTTTTGTTGCTTTACAGCTTTCACGTGCATTCGTAAGGGTTGATAATAGATTTTAGTTTAATTCTAAGTTTAGTTTTCTTGCTCAGTATTTTTTATTTCTATATTTTATAAAAATGAAACTTTGGTTGTATTAAATCTGTGTACTTTATTGCTTTGTATGGATTTGTTGGGGAGCCACGATACCTCAGCTGTTAGTGAACTGGACTACAAAGGACTAGAGATCTGGTTTGATCCTGATCAACGGCTTACGAGTTTAATTCCTCTGCTTCATGGACCACCATAGGATGATGAAATAGGGTAATGATTGTTCTATTGGACACACACTAAGAAAACGTGATGTCAACACAGCAGGACAGGCACAGTCATGGAACCCACAGGGAAAGCGAAAGCTTGGAAGGCCCAGGAATAAATGAAGCAGAAAAGTCATGGAAATTTTCAAAAACATTGGCCTAGGCTGGAGAGAAATAAAGAAAATGTCCAAGAATAGGGATGAATAGAGAAATTTTGTCTGTGGCCTATTATCAAAAAAAAAAAAAAAAAAAAAAAAAAAAAAAAAGACAAAGGGTCTAAAGGACTTTAATCAATTGACTGAATCATTGATCTGGTTCATTAATACTGACAACACTAGTCAGCTATGTGTCATTGAGTGTTTTCAGCTCATTCACTCACTGCTTCTTCAGCCTTGTATGAATATATATTATATGAATCTATCTATCTATTGACCTTTTGAGCCGTAGCTAGCCCATTGGGCATAAACCCAGACACTCTTTCTTTTTTCTAAATTTTCTTTCTAGCTGTCTCAATCCTTGCAAAGATCTTTTATCAAATCTCATCATTTTTCTCAGTTCTGTGCAAGCATCTCGATCTTACTGAGGGAGCCAATTCCTGCTGCCTTTGCCTCCCTGATCAATGTTCTTCTCAATGTCTCTCTGGGTCAACCTCTTTTCCATCTACTTGTTGTTTCCCACATGAGGGCTTGCTTTGCTGTTCAGTTATTTTCTCTTCTCATCACATGTCCATTGTCTTTTCTTGATTACTGATGATATTAGTGGTTGATTGGCAATCTCTCTAATTTCCTCATTTGTTTTGAATTAATTCCAAGCTATACCAAGTATTTTCCTTAGACATTTATTTTCAAATGCTTTCAACTTTGTTTCTATCTTGTTTTCCAGCTCTCGCATGTATATGTAAGGGTTGATAGTACATTTGATTTGAATAGTCTAAGTTTTGTTTTTCTGCTGATGAGTTTTGATTTCCACAACTTTTTCAAGGCTTCTGAGAGACATTGCTGCTTTAGCTATTCTGATTCTAATTTCTTTACTTGTATTGCCTTCCCAATCAAAGTGACTTCCAAGATAGTCAAAGTGATCAATATCTTCCACTGTTTTGTTTTTCATGTATATTCTGTCATCTGTTGAACTTAAGCTTTTCATGACTTTAGTCTTTTCATAATTGATCTCAAGTCCAATTTTGCTGGCTTTTGCTGATAGTTCATTTGCGTTTTCCTGCATCATTTTTATCACTGCTGATGAGGACTATGTCATCAGCAAAGTCGAGGTCCTCCAACTTATCTCTATGTATCCTTTCTAAGCCTTTGTTACCAGTGCAGCATTTCTTCATTATGAAGTCCAAAGCAACTACAAATTACAAGGGCAATAAAATACATGCTTATTATTGCAGATTTGGGATCTAAAATGATCGTTTACTCAGTAAAGAATGACATACCAAAATAACAACTGCCATTTAGTGAACTATCAAGAGAAGCTTAAATACAATTAAGGGAAGCTTAAATACAAACAGAAATAGAACAACATTGGGGAGAAAAATGAAGGCAGAGATAAACAACATGGGTTATAATTGGGACACACTGCAAAGGATAGAGGATAGCCTTTGAAAAAAGGAATCCTGTTGCAATTCTGAAGGATGCCGAAAACATTACATATTGCTCAATAAGGCATTTAAGAATAATAGAGGAAACACCAAAGTTATTGAAATGTCAATAATATAACAAAATGACAAGAAGTTAATTAAGACTTTTGAAAACATATACCTATCAACACACATAATCCTCACCTGAAATGTTCGAACCTGTACCTTATTCTGTTCAATGGTGTAGATACTTTGTTCATACATTGTAATGATGACAGCATCTGTGGCAAAATTTCCTGAAAGCAAATATCTTTATTTTGTTAGAGAGAGAGAGAGAGAGAGAGAGAGAGAGAGAGAGAGAGAGAGAGAGAGAGAGAGAGAGAGAGAGAGAGAGAGAGAGAGAGAAAGTGTTAAAATGTCTTTCTTTAGTGCTGACATAAACCTCAAGAAACTAACAATCAACATTCACAATAACAACACTGAGTTATTGTCATCTCCTACTGTTATTGAAAGATATATTTTTTTGTTCTGCAAGAGTTTTCTGGGGAGTAGAGGTATTTATTTCAATGGTTAGTGAACTGGATTGCTAAGGACATGAGGTTGAGTTTGACTGATCGATGGCTTCTAGTTCCACCCAGTCTTATATGTAAAAAAAAAAAAAAGTAAAGTACCCCTGTCACACCAAGTGGCATATAGGTAATATGGTGTTCTAATCTATTGACCTTTCGAGCCGTAACCGGCCCATAGGGCGTAGACCAAGATACACCTTCTCCTATATGAATTTTTGTTCTAGCAGTTTTCTTTAAAAGATATTTTATCAAATCTCGCCATCTGTCTCTGTTCTGTGCAAGCAGTTCTATCTCATTGAGGGAGCCGATTCCTGCTGCTCTTGCCTCTCTCATCAATGTTCTTCTCAGTGTCTCCCTGGGTCTTCCTCTTTTTCTTTTACCTGTTGTTTCCCATATGAGGGCTTGCTTTGCTATTCGATTATTATCTCTTCTCATCACATGTCCAACGTATGACCATCGTCCATTGTGTTAGCGACCAATATGGTGTTAGCGACCATAAATTTTACAGACCTTCGGCACATGATTTTTGGGGTAATGAGGTCAGTATTACGCCCGTGCCGCTTTACTTTCCCAGAAAAAATCTGGTACCCATTAAAGGCTGGGTGAACCCAGAAGCCATCGGTTGGGATCAAACCTTACCTCTTGTCCTTTGTAGTCCAGTTCCCTAACCACTGAGCTATCACGGCTCCCCAGTCTTATATGAGTACCAGATTTTTCTAGAAAATTATATTGACATGACAGGGTTCTAATCATATCACCCATTGAATATGCTGTTTATCATTGAAAAATATGGGCTCATCGCCATATTCCTCATACACCTTAAGAAGCTAAAAACACTCATTAATTTACAATATCACTAAGCTAAAACTACATTACTATCACAGCTACTGAAGATTACTGGGAATATAAAAAAAGATAAAATGGGTATTTAAGTTAGCAAGCAGCAGAAAAAATAAGAAAATAATAGGGATTCTAGGCAGAATCACACATGTACCCTTTGAAACAGCACGTTACCACTAGGTACATTTGCTAATAAACTCTGTTAACTACTGTATATTGTACATCCACACACAAAAATGGCAGTCATATTGTCACAACAAAGTACACTCACAGAAGTAAATAATAATAAAACTCTGGCCAGAGGAAGATTTGTGTCTCCCCCTACTTACTAACAGTGGTTCTATTACAATATAATGTTGCCATCTTCAACAAGGAGATGTGACAAGATGTACTTCCCATGAGTATGTAAAGTAAAGAGCCCTGTCATGCCAAGTGGCGAATAGGAAATATGGTGTTAGTGACCATATATTTTACAGACCTTCAGCACATGATTTTTGGGGTAATGTGGTTGGTATTATGCCCGTGCTGCTTTACTTTCCCAGAAAAGAAATCCGGTACCCATTTAAGGCTGGGTGAACCTGGAAGCATCGGTTGGGATCGAACCCTACCCCTTGTCTTTTTTAGTCCAGTTCACTAACCACTGAGCTATCGTGGCTCACTTCCCACGAGTGTTTGTAGGATATTGTGAGTCAAACTGTCTCCAGTATTTTTCAGCTACCTTCTTCAGTTGTTCGGGAGCTGTGATAGCTCAGTGGTTAGTGAACTGGACTACAAAGGACATGAGGTAGGGTTCAATTCCAACCGACGGCTTCCGGTTCACCCAGCCTTTAATGGGTACCAGATATTTTTTTTTCTGGGAAAGTAAAGCGGCACGGGCGTAATACCGACCACATTACCCCAAAAACCATGTGTCGAAAATCTGTAAAATTTATGGTCACTAACACCATATTCCCTATACGCAACTTGGCGTGACGGGGGTACTTTACTTACTTTTTTTTTCTTCAGTTGTACAATGTCTCCAAGTCCACTCTTTTTTAAAATGATTATTGAGATTTACTCAAACATTTACAATTAGGTTTAGGTTCAAGACTGTTACTGGGTTCCTTCAGTACTGTCACACTCTTCTCCTGTAGCCATGTTTGATGATATGAGCTGTATACTTTGGGTCATTGTACTAACTAAGGTACATGATCTGCTTAAATGGCAAAAATGATCCCTCTAGGTTGTTGGTGAATCTCTTGTTCATGAAAATTCCAGTGAAGATACAGCACAGGTGGCTCCTTTTGCTGACACCCCACTCAAAAGATGTATTTTAAAGGTATGTTTCTGTCGTTAGTACAAAGGTATTACATAATATTTGTCCAAACATTTATTTAAGCAGCAGGAAAAAATTATATTCATGCAAAATTCAGTCCCTGTGGACTTCGCTAGAGAGATAAAGCTGGTGAACATAAACAACAACTACCTGCTGCTTTGATGGATGATTTATCTGCTGAATACTCATAAACAATTACTCTTTTCCCATTCCATACAGCCAGTGCATCCTGTTAAAGAAAGAAACAATAAAAGGTAAAGGTAGTCCCATATCAATTGCTGTTGGGTAATGAAGTGTTAGTGACTTTGTTGCACTCATCTCCATAAGGTGAGGGTTAGTTTCTTTCCTCACTGACTTTCCTTTTCAGAGAACATCACTGTTACACATTTAACTCTTTCCGTGCTAAGCTTTTTATCAATGCAACGGAAGAGATTTCAGAGACAAAACTTCTCATGGTTTTAAGAATCATTCCACATATTTAAATTTATCTAACTTATAACATATTATATATGAATCTTTAGAAAATTGAACAAGGTATTCGCTTTCACCAATACCAAGATGACACAAGACATGTAAAAAGAATATGGTTTGATGACGGTTCACACTGATCAAAATGAGTGACGCATCATGCAGCGAAACATACTACAACAGAAGATTTAGTCTGGTTCAAAAACCAAAAGAGCTGTACCAGCAACAGCATAGCTAGTGGAAGGCTCTTCTGAGCTACAAATATTATAGGATAAAAACTAAAAGAAAAAGATGAAGATACAAATCCTGCTGCTTTGCAGACAGTCAAGCAAAAAATTAATATTCTTGACAGAAACACCAAGGCAGATTAAACTAATAAGCTTCATAAAGCATGGTTATGGTAGGCCCCAGTATCACTGCAAACGAATTAAAATCCATAATTGTTCAACTGCCCATGCCAGTGGAATCATCCGAATTAATATCTCATCTCCCAAACATCAAACAAAGAAAGGTAGCTGCAGCCCCCATCATAGCAGTCTCAGCACACACCAAAAGACATAGACGAAACCGCACATAAAGTGAACACAGCCATCTGTTCCCTGTCATACGATATCATTTATCGTAAGCAATCAGAATATCGAAACACAATCAAGACGGATGAAACGCACAGCTCACGGTGTTCACAGAGCACTTAACTCAGTAGCTCCGGCAGCAAGCCGGACATGGAATATGAGGAAAGCATTTTATCTAGAAGTTGTATAACTCTTTATGATAGTAGTTAGATAAGAAACAGTTATAAATGAAGGAAAGTAAACATAGTAATAGTGTTTTTTTCAAAATGGGACATGTCTGATAAAACGGGACATATATTTCAATATTCTTCAATCTTCTTCTTCTACCTTTCAGCTCCCTGTGGAGCATATGTCTTCAACAAATACTTTCCAAGCCACTCTGTTTTTTGCCATTCTTTTAAGATCATTCTATGTTTTCCCCATCATCTTCATCTCTGCTTCCATCTGTTTTCTTCAAGAATATTTTGCACTTCCTCTTTGTCTTTTTCCTTGGGGCTTCCAAAAAAGTGCCTGCTGTGTAATACTCTCAGTTGGTTTCTGCAGTGTGTCCTATCCAGTGCAACTATCTTTCCTGTATCTCTTTATCCACTGGTATTCAATTGGCACTTTTCCATAATTCTATGTTAGTGATTTTGTCCTGCCATTTCAATCCCTTTATTCTGTGCAAGCATCCAATAATGAAGGTATGTATTTTCATGATTGTCATTTTTATTGTTCTCCATGCTTCACAGCCATATAATAGGACTGACTTAACACTGGAGTTGAAAATTATTATTTTTGTATTTAACCTAATTTATTTTGATTTCCATATAAAAGAATTTAAATATCTGGAAACAATGTTAATCTCAGATAGTAGATGTACAACAGGGATGAGATGCAGAATGCTCAGGCAAAAGCAGTTTTCCAAAAAATGAGGAATATACAGTGCGATCCATTTTTGACAATGGAAACAAGAAAATGAGTTCTTAAATGTTATACAGAACCAGTTTTAATGTATGGATGTGAATCATGGATAATAGGACAACAGGCAAGAGAATCACTGAAAGTTGTACAAATGTGGTTTTACAGAAGAATGTTGAGAAAACCACGGACAGCTAAGAAGAGTAATGAAAATGTAATGAAAGAGGTCAAAGTAAGGTGACCATATTTTTTAATCCTAATCCGGGATGGATTAATTTGACTTAAATTTTCCATAAATAAAATGAAATTTCTCTGTCCTTTTTCAAGTGAATAATACATATATTTTAAAACTAATTAAAACACCTAACAAATTAGGCTTACAAAACGTTATTAGGAGATAAAAAAAAACAGTGCAACTTTCTAAACATTTTCTACACAACAACGGAATAATGTATATTTTAAAGTCGAAGAGGCATTTACCATATTGACAAAATTGGTAAACATTTGTGTCTCTAATGTATTTTAACAAATCGGGACAAAAGCTGAAAAATCGGCCAAAATCGGAACAAATTCGGGACAGTAACAAATCTGGGACAAAGGTTGAAAAAAACTGTTAAAAAATCAGGACTGTCCCAGAAAAATCGGGTTGTCTGGTCACCTTAAGTCAAAGCAGAGAAAGAGCTAATTTTCAAAATTAGGAAGTAAGTAAAGTACCCCCATCACACCAAGTGGTATATAGGGAATATGGTGTTGGTGACCCTATATTTTACAGACCTTCAGCACATGATTTTTGTGGTAATGTGATCGGTATTACACCCATGCCACTTTACTTTCCCAGGAAAAAATCCAGTACCCATTAAAGGCTGGGTGAACCGGGAGCCTTCGGTTGGGATCAAACCCTACCTCTTGTCCTTTGTAGTCCAGTTCACTAAACACTGAGCTATCGCAGCTCCCAAAATTAGGAAGTAACTATCATCATTTTTTGGCCATGTAATGATAAGGGAATAGTTGGAATATATTGTGACAATTTGGAAAGTTGAGAGACAAAGAGATAGAGGGAAGAAAAGAGAAAAGATACCAGCAGCAACTACTAAAGGACTGAAAAATATTTTTTTTTGTCATCCACCCTTAAAAGGCTGTTAAGTGGTCATAGATGCGCTATGATGTGGTCTGTTGCTAGGCTGTGATATTTGTGCCTTTCAGCCAACACATTCAACTTTAGCACAGCATTTTTGAGTACCAGGTTGCTTTCCTTCTTCGATCATTACTCATTTGGCAAAACTGGTTAGTCTGCTTTCAGGAGCAATACTTGGAGGCAGAGCAGGATCTAGATCAGCTCTATTATATATCAATCCAGAAGCACGCAATCATCTGTGAGACACAAACCACTCTCTATTTAGTTGCTGGACAGATGTCTTGACCTCCAATTTGTCTCTAATTATCATACTAACTCTTTTTTTCCCGATTATTTTTCTGGTTTGAGCTGAATTATCTAACTTATGTCAACATCACCTATCACCAATCTATTATATCACCAATCACCTGTGTAAACATTCTGTTATAATTATGTTTTAAAATAAATTCTATCTATCGACCTTTCGAGCCGTAGCCGGCCCATAGGGCGTAGACCAAGATACTCCTTCTCTTATCTGAATTTTTGTTCTTGCAGTTTTCAATTCTTTTAAAGATATTTTATCAAATCTTGCCATTTGTCTCTGTTTTGTGCAAGCAGCTCTATCTCATTGAGGGAGCTGATTCCTGCTGCTCTTGCCTCTCTCATCAATGTTCTTCTCAGTGTCTCTCTGGGTCTTCCTCTTACCTGTTGTTTCCCACATGAGGGCTTGCTTTGCTATTCAGTTATTATCTCTTCTCATCACATGTCCAACATATGACCATCGTCTTTTCTTTATTACTGAAGATATTAGTGGTTGATTGGTGATCTATGTTTCATTAACAAAATCGTTTTTACAATAGCGGCTTGTTAAACCTCTGATCAACGGTTCTATATCAAGCCAGAGAAAAATAATACCTCCATATTGGATACAACCGGAAACTCAAATTAAAGATGGAATATCGCACAAAATGGAAATAATATTTGTTTGACATAAAATCATTTTGGTAACCATTTAAAATTTGAATAAAGAGAAAAATGAAGGTTGAAAAATTGACAGAGACCTCGATCAGAAATCAACGAAATAATATAGTAAATATACTTGTTCTTATGGAAATTAAGTTTACTTACACTTCATAGCTGTTGTAGTTTTTGAAATAATCTATGGTGAAACCGGGTTTCACCCGTTTTCCATTGGAAGTCATGATAACAGGATGGAAACACATAAAAACATGCACAAACTTAGGCAAAATTGTTTAATCTAAGGGTAATCCCCCAACACATGGTTATTTATAGGTTTCAGAAGTGGACATATAGGAAGGGAAACCACTCCACTATACAATTATGTAAAGTAAAACTTTGAGAAAGAGATATGGAAGAATTATTCAGTCATTTTACAGTGAACGGAGATAGCATATATTTGAATACTGAGGACATGGAAGTGCAACGGACTGAGCATTACTGAGAAGGGAAAGATTTAAGTTGTTGTCTAAAACATCTCAGATCACTAGTTAAAGATCTTTCAATTCCAATAATCAATAATTATCGGCTGACAAACCTTAGTTGTGCAGATTCCCTTGACTTGAATTTCAGTTTTGAGGTCAAGCCGCGTGGATGTAGCAAACATTTCTATGCTAAGAGCACCAGGACCGTACTGAATAGCTGCAATCTTAAAATGAAGAAAATTAAAAATAGATTAAAGCATTCATTATCAATATGTAATGTATTGTTTTATTCAATTTCAGTGATAGTCAATTCCGATTTCATTTATTTGTCTTTCTTGCATTTTGGTGTATACATATTCTTAATTTTCCCAAACAATTTGTCATTAAGTCTTAGCAGATTTTTTGTTGATCTTGCCATGCGGGGATGCTTAAAGGCAAATAAGGAAAGGAAGAAGAAATAAGATTAATAATTAATTTCTTTCTTCTTTCTCCATTCTTTTCTGCTTTCACTAAAATTAAAAGCAATATTAATAACAGGACAAATAGAAATAGAAAAACTGCATTAAAAAAATCTTAGCAGTGGCATTATGAAAATGCTTTAGAATGTTAAGAAGTTAAAGGACTAAAAGAACAAATCTCAATGTTGCCCTAATTTGAGAATCTGGTTTGTTACATGTTAATCTTCCCAAAATGGAGGCGAAGGCGCGCCCCCCAGCACCAGACCTGGAAGTTGTCAGTGACCCACAGCTGATGGCTTGCGCCAGGATCAGTGAACCAAAACCATCCAGACCCTGCTCCACCTCTCCGTGGTGCCTCCAGTAACAGACTAACCTGTCTAGTCTGGCCAAGCGAGCAGGGATTGAAGAGGGAAGACAACCCATTACTAAAAAATGTCGTGCTGAAGTCGGATGTGTTGGGCCGAAAGGTGCAAATATAACAGTTATACTGCAAACCACAACACAACACAGACACGTCCACTCAACGTCCTTTTAAGGACGGATGACGAAGAGGAATTCTACAGTCTACAAATACTCTAGAATATTTTAGTCATCGGGAAAACGCAAGCATCTTCCCAAAATAATCCATAATTATAAAACAGAATTTAAAAAATTAAGACAGAATTAATTTTGTGCTTTAAAAATAATCATACATGTTAAAAATTATTCACTATATGTGTAAAAAGGATACAACACATACAAATAAAAAAGGTAAAAGTACGAGACTTGAATCGGCATCTTAGCATGTGAGTTTTCACCCATATGTGCTCAGCCGCCTATCCAGAAGTGTTCAGCCTATCCAGAAGTGTTCAGAGACTTCTGGATAGGGTCGCTTCAAGCATCGAAACTCACGATGCGAGGTGACATTCCTCACCCTCCCAAAGTAATACTCTGGTACCCATTTCTGCCAACGGCTGGGTCGACCGTGGAGGTATTTTTTTCCAACCGTGAGTACAATTCACACTGCTTCCAGCGTGAATCGAATACAGGTTGTCCGAACGTTGGTAGCTCAGTCAGGTGGTTTTTGCAACTAGGCTACCATGGCCCCCAAAATAAAATAAAAATGAAAAAATTATGGAAATTAAAAGAGAAATTCTAAAGATTAAAGATAAAAGGTAAAGTACGAGACTTGAACCGGCGTCTTAGCACGCGAGTATACACCCATATGTGCTCGGCCGCCTGTCCAGAAATGTTCGGAAATTTCTGGATAGTGTCGCTTCAAGCATCTAATCTCAGATGCGAGGCAACATTCCTCACCTTCCCAGGGTAATACCCTGGTACTCATTTCTGCCAACGGCTGGGTCGACCGTGGGGGTATTTTTTTTTTCCAACCACAAGTACAACTCACACTGCTCCCAGCGTGAATCGAACACCGGTTGTCCGAACGTCGGTAGCCCGGTCGGGTGGTTTTCCCAACTAGGCTACCGAGGCCCCCAGATTAAAGATATTTTTTACAAGAAGAAAAATTGGTGGTATTAAAATTAAGCCATTGTTTTAAGATAAATTAAAAGTATTTAAATATCTTCTTTTTCTTCTACAACATACACTTTTTAGACTTCAATATTTTAATAAATTCAAAGAAAGTATTCGTCATCTCAAGGCTGGTGACATTATCATACAGCTTGTCCCAGTATGGTACTGCTGATACAACAAAAGCCTTCTTTGTTCATTATATATTGAGCATGATTGTAGCAGATGTTCAACAGTTATTGTGCCTGTGCCATAGTTACATTCATCAGAGATTCCTATCCTTGTTCAGAGTCTAAAAATTGTTATTTGTTCTTTTCTGTTGTACCCAGTAGTAGGCATAATTATTCTGTTAGCCCTGGTGTTCTGTATCCCACTTGATCATGGATTTGTTCCTGATGTATTTAAACATGAATATAATGTACTAAAGGGAGCCGCAATAGCTCAGTTGTTAGTGAACTGGACTACAAAGAACAAGAGGTAGGGTTCGATCCCAACCGATGGCTTCCGGGTTCACCCAGCCTTTAATGGGTACCTGATTTTTTTCAGGGAAAGTGAAGCGGCACGGGCATAATACCGACCACATTACCCCAAAAATCATGTGCTGAAGGTCTGTAAAATATATGGTCACTAACACCATATTCCCTATACGCCACTTGGCGTGACGGAGGTACTTTACTTTTTTTTTTACTTATAATGCACCATTAAAAAAAATTAAAATTTTTACTTGTTCTTTTCTGTTGAGCCTAGTAGTAGGCATCACTATTCTGATAGCCCTAGTGTTCTGTATCCCACTTGATCATGGATTTGTTGCTGATATATTTAAACATGAATATAATGTATTAAAATAAAACTAAACATCAGACTGTGTGATTAATACCTGATCCTTGTAACTCAAACTCATGACCTGCTCACACAGAATATAAACGCTGGCTATTGTGTTTACAGCCATTAGTCCTTGACTGAAACTCCACTGAAATACAGAATAAGAGAACTAAATAACTTACAAAAAGCATACAAAATTTGTCTGAATATACATAATTATCAAAAACATTATCACAGTAGATAAAATAGTTCTGATTGCTGAATAATAAAATCAACATTACATAATCTTCTAACATATAATAATTCTTGATTCCTCCCAAAGGATGGAGCAAGATAACTTGGAGACAAATAATAATAAATGAATACTATTATGATGAAAACTTCCAAGGCGACAGATCAGTGAATCATTTCAGGGTAAGAGGTAGGTAAGAGAGTTTACAACACTCAGAAAAAATTAACAAATAACGAACAGAAAAAAATTAAGGACAATAGACAGCCTGAAGCAGGATTGAACCCACACTCCTTGACACAGCATTTTGCCACAAGAAACCTGCCCTAGAGCACATGACCAACCAAGCAAAGGTTGCTTACATGCGATATATCTACCCTGTAGCATCCTTAGCTTGTTAGTTATACACAATTTTCATTCATTCTCTCTGATACCACATTCTATATACATCAATAGAGATTCCATATTTCTGAAATCTTAGAAATGTTTCTCTGTCAATCATTGTCCAATAAAGAAAATGAGAGACTCCCATATATCTCTTTTGTTAAGTCCCCATAGTAAGCATCTATTACAGCAAGTCTGCTAAATGTTTCTTTTGTTATGAACTTTAGAGTGACCAAGACAATAGATCTGTACAAGTCTACTAAGTTTTGCACTATTGTTACATCTATCAACTTGATAAATGCTATTATATCACTGCATATTTTGAGGACTTATTTCTTGCTTTCTCTGCATGGAGATGGTATAGATCTCACTCAGCTTAGTCGCATTGACTCTGGTTCCTGTAATTAGTTATGAGTCATCGATTGATTACTGCTCACAACATAATAACATATTTTGAAAACACATAAACTTGTTCAAAGAAAAGTCATAGAAGAAAAAATCCTGAAGACGAATGCAAGATTATAAAAAAAAATGTCACCTCAATTTGTCTGACTGGTCCATCCACAGTGGCAGGAGCTTGCAATTTCCACTTCTCTTCCCCATCAACTTTTCGGTTACCAGTTGGCGGGGAATACTTCCATAATGCAATGTTTCCCATGTTAGTTCCACCGGCCAGGACTTTGCTGTCTTCATTGTAAGCCAAACACATTATTGACTCATTCTTGTCATATCCTGCATTGCCTTCTAGGGTAAGGACATAATTATCATCATGTTCCATGTCCCACATTCTGTGAAAGTAATAGAAAATTTTGTTATTAAAATGTTAACTCTTTTAGTATGGAAGGTTTTTATCAATCCACGAAAGAGATTTCAAATAAAATTGTTCATGGTTTTAAATATCAATCTTAAAATTTATATTTATCTAACACATAAAATATTATATGTGAATTTTTAGATAATATAACAAGGAATTAGAATTTACCAATACAAAGACATGTCAAAAGATTATGGTTTGATAATGGTTTACACTAATCAAATTGAGAGTGATGCACTCTGTGGCTAAAAGTACGCGACCGAAATTGGCAATGATGCATCGTGCGTCAAAACGTAAGGAAAGAGTTAATAGACAGCTTATAATTTCTTGTACAACAGTACAATGAGCTAGTTAAAGATAGCAAAGGTAGTCCCATCAACACAATGCTTAAAGCATGAGAAGATTTTTGTATTCACATTTCTATGCAGGAAAACTTAGATAACACAACCGGAGGAAGTTTGTCCAGTGCAACACTTTATTACTTATCAACCAACACAGAGATGGAGTCATCAGTTGCTGAATGCTGTGGGACATGTTGAGAAGGGGATCTGAGCACCTATGGACATGTTCTGAGTGCAATGATGATAATTCAAATATAACTCGACTTCTCTATAAATTATAAAAAAAACAATGTACTAGATAAATAAATCAGTTTATATTTGCTTTATTAATGCAAAAATTCTCAGAAAAATCCTCCTCATTGCAAACTGCTTCTCAGCATCAAATATTTCAGCCCAGTAGTTTTCACAGGACACCCTTATGCAAATGTATTTTGTCCAAATGTAGTTTGTAGTTAGCTTGTGTGTGCATATCCTCAAGAGCTGTTTGAATGGTAGCAATGGGATCATCTAAGCTGGACAAGTCAAAAGGATGGAACCAGGAAAAGCGAGACACAAACATGTTGAAATCAGATGCAGTGGGCTGCACGCCTAACATAACAGTGCAACAGGAATTGAAAAATCCATGACCATGAAGATGTCACAGTCTAAAAGAAAGCTATAAGGTCCTCATTACATGGTATCCCACCAGGTGACGAGAGTGCCGGGTCCCCTGCTTCAAAGAGGTCCAACAAATGCTACTGGTGGTTACCTTCCTCTGGGGGCTTCCTCGATAGCCTAGTTGGGAAAACTACCTGACTGGGTCACCGATGTTTGACCGGACAGCCTGTGTTTGATTCCCGCTGGAAGCAGTGTGAATTGTGCTCATGATAATAAAAAAAAATACCCCCGCAGTCTTCACAAGCTGCTGGCAGAAACGGGTACCAGGGTAGTACTCTGGGAAGGTGAGGAATACCGCCTCACATTGTGAGTTTCAATGCTTGAATCAACACTATCCAGAAGTCTCTGAACACTTCTGGATAAGTGGCCGAGCACATATTGGTGAAAAAACTTGCTTGCTATGACGTCGATTCAAGTCTCGTACTTTACCTTTACTTTAATCTGTGCTATGGAGTCAAGGCACAGAGAAAATGAGTAAGAGCAATTGACAGAAAAGAAAAAGTGAAGAAGAAAGATAAAGAAAGTAACTAAATACAGGCTTATAACAAAATATTGTCCACCTTGTTTATTCATCTTACCTTATGATCATTTCTCCAGCAGCTGAAGCAAGAACTCCCTTTCCTGCCCAAATAAATGATGCATTTTCAGATCTTCCACTGAGTTTCACCTAAAAGAACCATTAATGGATCTATCATTCACTATAAATAGTAATGTAAACCCTTTATTGTGTTGTACAATCTAACAACTTATTGTGAATTACAAGGTGCAGAAATTAAATGACTTTATTAAATTGTAGGGTATTAGACTAAAAGCTTATTGAGACCACACTTTACCTATTTTATGAAGCTACCTTGACATTTTTTACATCAAGTACCATGCCTGCTGGTGATCCTCTCCACAACTTTCGACCTCGACAGTTATTTATAATTTCTGTAGTTGACCTTTTTCCAAGGTCTTATAAAGCTTAAGCTGTCTGATATTTTTTCTCTTTGCTTCTCTCTATCTCTTCGTCCCTCAAATTTCCCAGTTGTTACAATATTTTTCAACTGATCCCTTCTCATTACATGGTCAAAAAATTATGATTGTTTCTTCCTAATATTGGATATTAGCTCTATTTTTGCTTTGGCCTCTTTCAGAATGTTTTCATTATTCTTTTTAGCTGTCCAAGATATTCACAACATTCTTCTGTAAAACCACATTTTTACAGCTTCCATTGATTTTCTTGTCTTTTGTCATATTGTCCATGATTCACATCCATATTGTAAGACTGGCTCTACATAACATTTAAGAACTCAGTTTCATTACTATGTTACTATATAGTGTTATTATATAGAAGCTATTGCGTTTGGATTTTTGTGTTTATTTTAGAAAATTGTTTGTGTTTTATACCCAATGAAGGCTTCTGCCAAAACATCATAGTTTTTCTCGTCTCTCTATTAGTTTGACTGCCTTATACCATTTTGTGTTTATTTTACAAACTACTGGTATAAATCATTGTGTAATAATCACCTTAAGTATCTCTTTAGTCTCACCATCTCCAAAAACAGCATGCTGAGTTAACATAAGGCCTTCAGTAATAGTCACTAATACATTCTTCTCTTGCAAAAACATCAATTTTCTGACAGCCACATCAACAGAGAAGCATTGAGTGCATCTCCCTTGTTCGCTGAGATAGTAGACACCACCTTAAATGAAGCAAAAAAAAATATATATATACTTATAATTAAAAACAACTTTATATAAAGAAACTTATTATTTTATTTACATTTTATGATGGAAATACACATACAACTTAGTAAAGAAAGCAGTAGTGATTTTAAGTGAAGTAAGGAAAAAATAATTAACTCTTTCTGTATCTATCTATCTATCTATTGACCTTTCGAGCCGTAACCGGCCCATAGGGCGTAGACCAAGATACACCTTCTCCTATATGAATTTTTGTTCTAGCAGTTTTCTTTTAAAGATATTTTATCAAATCTCGCCATTTGTCTCTGTTCTGTGCAAGCAGTTCTATCTCATTGAGGGAGCCGATTCCTGCTGCTCTTGCCTCTCTCATCAATGTTCTTCTCAGTGTCTCCCTGGGTCTTCCTCTTTTTCTTTTACCTGTTGTTTCCCATATGAGGGCTTGCTTTGCTATTCGATTATTATCTCTTCTCATCACATGTCCAACGTATGACCATCGTCTTTTCTTTATTACTGAAGATATTAGTGGTTGATTGGCGATTTCTCTAATTTCCTCGTTTGTTTTGAATTCGTTCCATTCTATACCAAGTATTTTCCTTAGACATTTATTTTCGAATGCGTTCAACTTTGTTTCTATATCTCTTGTTGTTTTCCAGCTTTCACACGCATACGTAAGGGTTGATAGTACATTTGATTTCTGTACTTCTGCTTTCTGTATAGAAGCTTTTTATTGATGCCACGGAAGAGATTTCAGAGATAAATTTTTCATGGTTTTAAGAATCAATCTACACATTTATATTACATATAACATTTATATAACATATAACATTTATCTAACATATAACAAATATTATATAAATATTATCAAAGACATGTATGATGGTTACACATGTGCAGTTCGAACAGAGGAAGGACTGAGCGAATGTTTCCCAATAGAAACTGGGGTTAAACAAGGATGTATTTTATCGCCCTTGTTATTGGAATTGTTATGGACTTCATAATGAAGAAATGCTGCACTGGTAATAAAGGCATCGAATGGATACAAGGAGACCATTTGGAGGACCTGGACTTTGCTGATGACATAGTTCTCATCAGCAATCAGATAAAAACGATGCAGGAAAACACAAATGAACTATCATCAATAGCCAGCAAAATTGGGCTTGAGGTCAATCATGAAAAGACTAAAGTCATGAAAAGTTTAATTCCAACAAGTGACAAAATATACATGGAAAACAAACCAGTAGAAGAGATCGATCACTTCATCTATCTTGGAAGTCACATTGATCGAGAAGGGGATACGAGCAAAGAAATTAGAATCAGACTGGCTAAAGCAGCAATGTCTTTCAGAAGCCTTGAAAAGTTGTGGAAATCAAAACTCATTAGCACAAACACAAAACTTAGGCTATTCAAATCAAATGTACTATCAACCCTTACGTATGCGTGTGAAAGCTGGAAAACAACAAGAGATATGGAAACAAAGTTGAACGCATTCGAAAATAAATGTCTAAGGAAAATACTTGGTATAGAATGGAACGAATTCAAAACAAACGAGGAAATTAGAGAAATCGCCAATCAACCACTAATATCTTCAGTAATAAAGAAAAGACGATGGTCATACGTTGGACATGTGATGAGAAGAGATAATAATCAGAAGGTGTATCTTGGTCTACGCCCTATGGGCCGGTTACGGCTCGAAAGGTCAATAGATAGATAGATAACAAATATATAAATATTTGGGAACTTTGTTAACCTTAGACGGAAGATGTACAAAAGGTAAGATGCAGAATGGCTCAGGCAAAAGCAGCTTTTGAAAAAATGAGGAAAATACTATGCAATCCATTTTTGAGAATAGAAACAAGAAAAAGAGTTCTTAAATGTTATGTAGAGCCAGTCTTAACATATGGATGTGAATCATGGACAATAGGATAACAGACAAGAAAATCACTGGAGTCTGTAGAAATGTGGTTTTACAGAAGAATGTTGAGAATTCTATGGACAGCTAAGAACAGTAATGAAAATGTTCTAAAAGAGGTCAAAGCAAAAAGAGAGCTAATTTCCAATATTATGAAGAAATGATCATCATTTTTGACCATGTAATGAGAAGAGAACAACTGGAATATATTGTAACACCCGGAAAAATTGAGGGACGAAGAGATAAAGGGAAGCAAAGAGAAAAAATACCAGACAGCTTAAGAGAATGGCTTGGCAGAAGGTCAAGAACAGAAATGATAAATAACTGTCGAGATTGAAAGTTGTGGAGAGACATGATCACCTACGCCAGCAGGCTTGGAACTTGATGGTGATGAACATATAACGTATTATATATGAATTTTTAGATAATTAAACAAGATATTAGATATCACCAATACCAAGATGATACAAGATATGTAAAAAAGAATATGATTTGATGACGGTTTACACTAATCAAATTGAGAGTGACGCACTATGTGATGAAACATATGCGGCTGAAATCAGCTTGGTGCATAATGCAGCGAAACGTACAAAAAGAGTTATGTTCATTATTACTGTTCACTGTAGATTTGACATAACAGCACTCCAGGAAAACCCTTGTGTGCTCAGCTGCTCTCAGTAGATGACAAGGTGTGTCTATTCTGATGATTTGCAGCAGCTTTCTGGTTGAGCACACACATAGCTTGTCTTTATATGTTAACACTCCTACATTTTCAACATTGTGTTCTAAACTACTGCAGTTAATTGAGAGTATGCAGCTGCCCCAATGAGTGTTGTTGAAACACAACTGAGGGCAGTAATATCTGCCCAATGAGTGTTGTTGAAACACAACTGAGGGCAGTAATAATTGCCCCAATGAGTGTTGTTGAAACACAACTGAGGGCAGTAATAACTGCCCCAATGAGTGTTGTTGAAACACAACTGAGGGCAGTAATATCTGCCCCAATGAGTGTTGTTGAAACACAACTGAGGGCAGTAATATCTGCCCCAATGAGTGTTGTTGAAACACAACTGAGGGCAGTAATAATTGCCCCAATGAGTGTTGTTGAAACACAACTGAGGGCAGTAATATCTGCCCCAATGAGTGTTGTTGAAACACAACTGAGGGCAGTAATAATTGCCCCAATGAGTGTTGTTGAAACACAACTGAGGGCAGTAATAATTGCCCCAATGAGTGTTGTTGAAACACAACTGAGGGCAGTAATAACTGCCCCAATGAGTGTTGTTGAAACACAACTGAGGGCAGTAATATCTGCCCCAATGAGTGTTGTTGAAACACAACTGAGGGCAGTAATAACTGCCCCAATGGGTGTTGTTGAAACACAACTGAGGGCAGTAATAACTGTCCCAATGAGTGTTGTTGAAACACAAATGAGGGCAGTAATGACTTCCCCAATGAGTGTTGTTGAAACACAACTGAGGGCAGTAATAACTGCCCCAATGAGTGTTGTTGAAACACAACTGAGGGCAGTAATAACTGTCCCAATGAGTGTTGTTGAAACACAACTGAGGGCAGTAATAACTGCCCCAATGAGTGTTGTTGAAACACAACTGAGGGCAGCAGTAAATAAGTAAAAGTAAAGTACCCCTGTCACACCAAGTGGTGTATAGGGAAATATGGTGTTAGTGACCATAAATTTTACAGACCTTTGGCACATGATTTTTGGGGTAATGTGGTCGGTATTATGCCTGTGCTGCTTTACATTCCCAGAAAAAAATCTGGTACGCATTAATAGCTGGGTGAACCGAAAGCCGTAGGTTGGTATTGAACCCTACCTCTTGTCCTTTGTAGTCCAGTTCACTAACCACAGAGCTATCGCGGCTCCCTGAGGGCAACAGTAAATGATTAAAATTTCATTCTCATGCTAAACGTTGCAGATTATTGCTCCACTCTGCTCTATAATGGCTCTGTTATTTGCTCATACTGAGAAACCACATCCCAGCATTGTTTCTTGCAAAATAGACTCATCAGTGCACATTGCCTTCTTCAGAATTGACAGCTATTAAGTTTTCACTTTCAAGGCTGTACCTCCAATGCATTATTCTCTGCACTTTCTGGTTAGAACAAATACAACATTTTAGATAACCTATGGTTCCATCTTTTCAGGGAAGACTCATCCATTCCGTGAGTATCAATCAACATTTGTCACCTTCCACTGACATTTCTACCTGTGCCATTCAAGTCATGTTATGCCTTATTCTTGTGTTTTTTACATGATTTTGAGCAGTGTACTTCTCTGGGCTTTGGCTATCAGCAGCTCTCATTAAGGTTTTGGTCTAAGAAAATGAATGTCTCAATTTAATAAAACAGCAAGTTTCTTTCTTTTTTTTTTTCGTTTGCCAGCTTTTACCTCTGACGAAGTCCCTAGAGACTAGGAACTGAATTTTGCGTGTTAATCCATTTTTCCCTGGCAACCTGCACAGGGATCCCTCGAAGCACAGGCAGATAACTCTGACTTTGGAGGTACTTATATTTTTCTGTTGATGAGGAGTAATTGACGTTTCAAGCCGGGCCTCACTGCTGAGACCAGGGGTGGTTGCCGCAGAGAGAAATCATAAATAAAAATCCCAACTGGTGTGGCTGGGATTTTAACCCACAACCTCTCTGTCTCAAGGCCGGCGTCTTGTCTCGAGACCAACCAGTCCCCCAAACAGCAGGTTTAGAATCTTCTTGCTTGTATTGTTGGTATCTTTAGTACAACACAATATGCAGAGTTCAGATTCCTGAAAATTTAACACAAAAAATGCACTGTCCAGCTGAATGAAGCAATACTTTGAAAATGTAATTGAATTAACATCCTAAACAGCTGAATTAATCAACAACTATCCTTATGAATAGAACCTCTCTGGTTTGGTTGTTAGTGTGCTCATAACTGTTGATCAGAAGGGCCCAGTTCAATTCTCTTAAATGATGTGGCAAATGTTTTTTCTTTGACTAACAGGCTTTGGGGTTCATTCAGGCTCTGAAAATGGGTAGCAGGGATTTTTTCTGGGAAGTAAGGGCAACTTGGCATGACACCAACTACATCATCCCAAAGAAATGTGCCAGTGGTCAGCAAAAAAATATGGGTACTAATACCATATTCCACAAAACACCTGTAGGCATAGAGAGAACCATTACTTTCATATTTAATGCAATTGAATAACTCAATGACCTGAACATTTCGATTCAGATGTTCAATTAGAACCAAAATAAGACTGCAAAATATTTGTATTTATCTGGCCATGCCGCAAATCAAAGGTTTGGCCAAATGAATCAATTAACTCCTAACCAATGTAAAAATAGTCAACCAACTTGCTTATACTCAACCAAATAAATTTGCTTTCAACAAACCAACCATCCACATTTTAGTAACTGAACAGGTCTCTTAAGTGGGAGTGATAGACAAAACAATTTGAGAACTACTTACCACTTGCTCCTCCAACATTCACAAAACAATTTTCTTGCTGCTGCTTGCTTTCGTTCGCCCGATGACTAAAGTATTCTAGAATTATGAATTAGACTGTAGAATTCCTCTTCGTCATCCACCCTTAAAAGGACGTTAAGTGGATGTCTGTGTTGTGGTGTGGTTTGCAGTGTAACACTTATATTTGCGCCTTTCGGCCCAACACATCCGACTTCAGCACGACATTTTTAAGTACCGGGTTCTCTTCCCTCTTCGATCCCTGTCGCTTGGCCAGACTGGACAGGTTGGTCTGTTACTAGAGGCACCATGGAGAGGTGGAGCAGGGTCTGGATGGTTCTGGTTCACCGATCCTGGCACAAGCCATCAGCTGTGGATCGCTGACAACTTCCAGCTCTGGTGCTAGGAGGCGCGCCTTAGCCTCCACAAAACAATTTGAGAACTACTTACCACTTGTTCCTTCAACATTCACAAAACAATTTGAGAACTACTTACCACTTGTTCCTTCAACATTCACAAAACAATTTGAGAACTACTTACCACTTGTTCCTTCAACATTCACAAAACAATTTGAGAACTACTTACCACTTGTTTCTTCAACATTCACAAAACAATTTGAGAACTACTTACCACTTGTTCCTTCAACATTCACAAAACAATTTGAGAACTACTTACCACTTGTTCCTTCAACATTCACAAAACAATTTGAGAACTACTTACCACTTGCTCCTCCAACATTGACAAAACAATTTGAGAACTACTTACCACTTGTTCCTTCAACATTCACAAAACAATTTGAGAACTACTTACCACTTGTTCCTTCAACATTCACAAAACAATTTGAGAACTACTTACCACTTGCTCCTCCAACAAAGAAAGACAAAGACTCCTGTGGTCCAAATGATGTAGTCATTGTCTTATTGTTGGCACCTCTTTTCCAAGTGAACATGTCCAAGGCTGACTCATCTCCACTGACAGCTGCTCTTGCAAGACTTCTGATATCCCTGTTATGTACACTGACTGCATTCAGTAACAAAATATCTCCAGATATTATGCTCACATAGTACATTATGGTTTGCATAGCATTCTTGTCAGATGTTAGTTTCACTTTACTATCACAGCTATGTTGTACTTGTACCATATCAAGGCTGTTTGTATAATATAATTTTAAAATTCTTAAATTCAATAACAATAAAAAGAAACAACAGATAACATGGTTTGGCCATGTGACAAGGCAGAGTGATCAAAACACAATGAGCCTTCAATAAATGTTGCGAGAACACCAGACCCAAGGGTCGACCATGAAAAAGATAGATTGATGGAATATTAAAAGCACCAGGAAACATCACAGCAGCAGAAGCGAACAGAAGAGCAAAAGACCACAAATTATATCTCCCTCGACGCTGAAAGGCAAATGAGGAAGGAAAGAAGAAGAATAACAATAAAGGATGCATTTATCATATGCCAGTGGTTCCTGAAGTGTGCGCAATAGCACCAAAGAGAACCCCTAAATATTGGCAAGAGCATCAAGTTAAGAATACTGCTGTGTGCCAACTCATTGGTTTGAAAATTATATTACAAGATCCATATAAGCTTAATAATTTAACTACATAACTAGTCTCTATAGGAAAATATTAATTCTGTCATCATTTATCATCTTATATATCCTATCAGGGAATATGAGTTTACCCAACTTATATGATCATAGCTGCCATGAGAGAAACCGGCTGTATATGATTGGCAGGAAAATGGAGCCAGTGGTGTCAAAAGTTTTGGAACCACTGTCATAAGGTCCTAATTTACCTCTATCACAGAAAAATTATGTTGTTCACTCACCACTGAAAAATGTTATGACTCATCATCAAGTACCGGACCTGCTGGCATAGGTGATCATGTCTCTCCACAGCTTTTGATCTTGACAGTTATTTATCATTTCTGTGGTTGACTTTCTGCCAAGCCATTCTCTTAAGCTGTCTGGTATTTTTTCTCTTTGCTTCCCTCTATCTCTTCATTCCTCAACTTTTCCAGTTGTTACAATATATTCCAGTTGTTCTCTTCTTATTACATGGCCAAAAACTGATGATTGTTTCTTCATAATATTGGAAATTATCTCTCTTTTTGCTTTGACCTCTTTCAGAACATTTTCATTACTCTTCTTAGCTGTCTATGGTATTCTCAACATTCTTCTGTAAAACCACATTTCTACAGACTCCAGTGTTTTTCCTGTCTGTTGTCCTATTGTCCATGATTCACATCAACATGTTAAGACTGGATCAACATAACATTTAAGAACCCTTTCTCAAAAATGGATTGCATAGTATCTTCCTCATTATTCATGATTATACAGTGGTTTTCTGATGCCTTCCGTCGGTTTGTTTACAGTTGGCTCCACTAGCCTTTGACTAAAAAGTTTCACCCACAAGGCAGTGGGGTTGTTTTACTTCAGGGTACCCTCCCTTAGCCTTTTACCCTCCCCAGCTTACCTGCAAGGCAGCAGGGCAGTCACAAGTTGTACTGTTAACTGCATACAGTAGTATGTAAAAATTACCCGACCTGACATGTGACTACAATAAAATAGAAAAAAGCATGTTTCAGCTTTGCAGATAAAGACAACATTAAACAAACCACCAACATTTCAAAGGTCTCCAACTCAGGACAAACAAAACAGAAAAAAAGTCTTAAAAAGTCAGAATAAGTTGAATAAATTCAAATAGTGCCAACTTTATGACTATCTTTGAGAGGTCCAGTTGAATCCCATGACAATGAGACTGGTGGTAACATTACAATGAGGTCACATTAATTACTCTTATCAAAATGATTTACTAACACAGCAAGGGTATTCATATTTCACTAAAATAAAGCCCTGTTTTACACTCTGTAATGTTCTGAATGAGACCAAAGCAAAGAGAGAGCTAATTTCCAATATTAGGAAGAAACAATCATCATTTTTTGGCCATATTACGAGAAGAGAACAGTTGGAATATATTGTGACAACTGGGAAAATTGAGGGACGAAGAGATAGAGGGAACCAAAGAGAAAAGATACAAGAAAGCTTAAAAGAAGGGCTTGGCAGAAGGTCAACAATAGAAATTATAAATAACTGTTGAGATCAAAAGTTGTTGAGAGACATGATCATCTACGCCAGCAGGCTTGGTACTTGATAATGATGATTGTACTGTGAGATAATGTGTTTTATTATAACCAGTTTCAAAAGAAATTAATTTATTATAATTTACAAAATGTACTATCAACCCTTACGTATGCGTGTGAAAGCTGGAAAACAACAAGAGATATAGAAACAAAGTTGAACGCATTCGAAAATAAATGTCTAAGGAAAATACTTGGTATAGAATGGAACGAATTCAAAACAAACGAGGAAATTAGAGAAATCGCCAATCAACCACTAATATCTTCAGTAATAAAGAAAAGACGATGGTCATACGTTGGACATGTGATGAGAAGAGATAATAATCGAATAGCAAAGCAAGCCCTCATATGGGAAACAACAGGTAAAAGAAAAAGAGGAAGACCCAGGGAGACACTGAGAAGAACATTGATGAGAGAGGCAAGAGCAGCAGGAATCGGCTCCCTCAATGAGATAGAACTGCTTGCACAGAACAGAGACAGATGGCGAGATTTGATAAAATATCTTTAAAAGAAAACTGCTAGAACAAAAATTCATATAGGAGAAGGTGTATCTTGGTCTACGCCCTATGGGCCGGTTACGGCTCGAAAGGTCAATAGATAGATAGAATTTACATAACAAATGTTTTGACAAAAAAGGTGTTTTTTCTTACATGCCTGGCTCTTGAGGAGGTACTGGTTTTAGGATAATCTGTGTGATTGGCTCCTGCACATGGTGCTGAAAAGTATCTTGGCCCAGGTGTCCCTTGCTGTCTGATTTCCAGCCAATCAAAACTCCAGACTGAAATTTTAAAAAAAAATGCTGTAGTGATAAAAAATAATAACAAAACAAGGGATATGACAATTAACCAGGGTTCAAATATCATTATTATTAACTATCTATCCCAATTAACCAGAGTTCAAATATCATTATTATTAACTATCTATCCCAATTAACCAGAGTTCAAATATCATTATTATTAACTATCTATCCCAATTAACCAGAGTTCAAATATCATTATTATTAACTATCTATCCCAATTAACCAGAGTTCAAATATCATTATTATTAACTATCTATCCCAATTAACCAGAGTTCAAATATCAATGTTATTAACTATCTACCCCAATTAACCAGAGTTCAAATATCATTATTATTAACTATCTATCCCAATTAACCAGAGTTCAAATATCATTATTATTAACTATCTATCCCAATTAACCAGAGTTCAAATATCATTATTATTGTTATTAACTATCTATCCTTGGAGTTATCAGATTTTAATTTGAGAACTATGTTGTGTTTCATCAATTTCAAACTTTGGCATAAATTGTATTTCTAATTAAAACTTGCTAAAGCATAGTTGTGATAACTGTTTAACAAACCAATCCCTCATGTAGGAAACAACAGGTAGGAGGAAAAGAGACTGACCCAGAGAGACACTAAAAAGAACATTGATTAGAGAGGCAAAGGCAGCAGGAATCGGCTCCCTCAGTGAGATCAAAGTGCTTGCACAGAACAGAGACAAATGGTGGGAGTTGATAAATGTATTTTGCAAGGATTGAGACTGCTGGAAAGAAAATTTAGCAAAATAGAGAAAGAGTATCTGGGTCTGTGCCCTGTGGGATGGCCATGGCTCAAAAGGTCAATAGATAGATTGATAGACAGAAAGCATAGATCATATTAAAGAAAGTGTGTTGCACAAAATAAAAAATTTTGTTAAGAAGATATAATCAAATTTGGGCATTAATAGTTTCTATATCATGATCTAGAGTTAAAGAATCACATGCCATGTCTTATGACTTAGACAAATAATTTCTTTTATTGGACCAGCAGATGCTATATTGTGAATGAGTTGTTAGCTGTAATAACTAACTGCTGGCATACAGTCTCTCTTCTTCTCTGCTTGTGCAGGCTTTGTAAGTTATAGAACTATAAGGCCTTTTTTTCAGGAAAGCAGACCATTTTATTTTTTGTTTATGTATGCAGCTTAAGGCTGGTTCTATGCAGATTCTTTCTCTTGTGGTCTCATTTATAATTTCTCTCTTCTAGGTTTAGTCCATCATCTTTCCTCAAACGTCTTATTACTGTGGTGGCTAACTTTTGATTACCAATACAGGATTCAGAAGAACATAATAGGATTAAGAAGAGAAGCTAATGTCTCAATCTGAGGAATTTGTTTTAAATTATTAATATTATTGAAATCAGTTAAAATAAATTAACATTGTCATTATCATTTATTTAAATTATTAATACTATTTATTAAGTTTGATGATGATGATGATGTCAAGTGACATGGAGTTGACGTGAGCTACAAAAGGTGAAGTGGCTGGCTGCAATGATTTTCTTGAATTAACAATTTCTGCTGAAAAAAGTTAGAAATACTGCAGTACTTGGTCTTCAATATCAACAGACCTCACCATTGTGGGGAATATGGCAATCCTCCTTTAGTTAGCCAGCCTGTTTTGATGCAGGCTGATACCAAGGAGACCACTGCAACATAAAGTGAGATCTTGCTCAGCTGATGGGCTACCAGGAAGCCACGATAGCTCAGTGGTTAGTGAACTGGACTACAAAGGACAAGGGTAGGGTTCGATCTCAACCGACGGCTTCTGGGTTCACCCAGCCTTAAATGGGTACCGGATTTTTTTCTGGGAAAGTAAAGCGGTACGGGCGTAATACTGACCACATTACCCCAAAAATCATGTGCCGAAGGTCTGTAAAATTGATGGCCATTAACACCATATTCCCTATACGCCACTTGGCGTGACAGGGGTACTTTATTTTTTTTATGGGCTGCCAACTCTGCTATGGCAACCACAGTTCACCCTGTTATTAGTTCTCCTAGTCCTTAAAAATTATCAGTTCTGCTAAAATTATTTGTTTAAAAAATCAAGTATCATAAGAATAATAAACAAAATTCATACAGTGTCTGCTGTTAAGAGTCTTGTCCCATTAGAACTCCAGTGCATGATGGATATTTCTGATCGGTGAAGATGTGTGGCTTCAATCAACTCTTTGCCTTGTTCATTCCACAATGTTATTTCCCCTGTTTCCCAACCTATGGCCAAAATCTTTCGAGTTGGATGCCATGCGTATGAAACTGGATGTCCCTGATGTGTGATAGGTTTGTGCAGAAGTTTCTCACCCTGGAAAAAAAATGTGTTGAAAACAAAATATTGTTAATGCAAAAAATGGTAGACCTGCAAAATTGTTCTAACCAGTGATAACAAACACAAAAATGTATATAAATAATATTCAGAATGCATTTAAAAAAAACAAGAAAATTTAGAGAAAAAGATATGTAGTCTTTGCCTGAAGTGAAACTGATATCCTATAGCACAGCACCGTAATATCTACCCATCTCTTGTCATACCAAGCTAATGATGGCACATTAAATCAATTCAGAGAAAGAGGTATGTTTACAGAACTCAGAACAAATGACAAATAACCAACAACAGAAAAAAAACAAAGAACAATATATGGTCCTAAGCAGGATCAAACCCGTACTCGTTGGCACAGCATCTTGCCACGAAAAGCCAAACGCTAGGGAACACTGCCAACTCGGCTAACTAAAATGTAGGCACATAAGGTCTAGACTATCCATGCCAGATGATTTTTGTGTCAGACTTTGCACAGGATAACATTGTATCTTGCCACAAGTCCCTGTTCTGGGTGAGCCTCTCAACCTTAGCAAGGGAGCTGATGCCCATTTGTCATGCTTTTTCATGAAACACTGATTCTGGTTCTTTCTTCTTTCTTTCTTTCTTTCTGTCATTCGCCCAACATACATTATGACATTAAGTGGGCATAGATATGCTGTGTTGTATTTGCAGTAGAACTGTGAAACTTGTACCTTTCAGGCCAAGACATCCAACTTATGTATGTTGTTTTTGAGTACCATAGTGTCTTCCTCTTTGATTTCTACTCGTTTAACCTGAAGTTAGTCTGTTTCTGGAGGCATAAAAAAAAAGTGGAGTGGGGTCTGAATGGTTCTGGTTCACCAATCCTGGCACAAGCCATCAGCTGTGGGTCGCTAACAGCTTCCAGCTCTGCTGCTGTGAGGCGCCTTTGCCTCCTATTTGTGCAGATGTTAATGCAGAGGTTCATTAACCCATCTTTGAAAAACCCAAAGACATTGACATTGTGATCTGGACAGAGAGTTCTGGAATGGGGGCCTCGGTACACTAATTGGGAAAACCACCTGACAGGGCTACCGACGTTCGGTCAACCCATGTTCGACTCCCACTGGAAGTAATGTGAATTCGTAATTTGAAAAAAAAATACCCCTGTGGTTGACCCAGCCACTGGCAGAATTGGGTACCAGTGTATTACTCTGGGAAGGTGAGGAATACTGCCTCACATCGTTAAGTTTTGATGCCTTGAAGTGACACTATCCAGAAGTCTCCAAACACTTCTGGATAGGCACCCGAGCACATATGGGTGAAAACTTGCGTGCTAAGACGCTGATTCAAGTTTCGTACTTTACCTTTAGTTCTGGAGTGCATCAATCAATGGAGTGCTTGGGTGTTTACTGCATGTTCCAAGCGGCAAAAAGATAGTGGGACCCATGCAATGACAACCAGAAGTATATTAATAGAGATTATAACTGTGACTAGGTTTTTTATCTGATTAGAGTCACAATATTACGCTTATGTTGGTGTAATGAGTTGCTTGATAAACTTGGTATGGAAAGTCCAAACAGCCTACATCAGCAGGCAAAGGCTGAAGTCAACAAAGAAGTCAAAGATCTACACTGTTAACTTCTTGTTCATCCTGGGTCATGCTGGTGTTTGAGGGGAACAAAAGAGCAGAAGGACTTGCCAGATCAGTGACAATCTCAGATGGACAGTCAATGGAAAGGGGCAGATAGCATTAACAACCTCAGAGATATGGGTAGAGCGAAGAACTATGAAAGAAGTAAAACTACTTTGCTTTATAGACTAAAGTAAGTAAAGTAAACGTTCCCTTCACGCCTTGTTAGCTAGGCATATGAGGAATATGGTGTTAATGACCATATTTTTCTATAACTAGGCACATTTTTGGGTGATTATAGACTCATCATCGTCATCAAGTACCGGGCCTGCTGGAGTAGGCTGGAGTGATCATGTCTCTCCACAGCTTTCGATCTCGACAGTTTTTATCATTTCTATTGTTGACCTTCTGCTAAGCCATTCTCTTAAGCTATCTGGTATTTTTTCTCTTTGCTTCCCTCTATCTCTTCATTCCTCAATTTTTCCAGTTGTTACAATATATTCCAGTTGTTCTCTTCTCATTACATGGCCAAAAAATGATGATTGTTTCTTCCTAATATTGGAAATTAGCTCTCTTTTTGCTTTGACCTCTTACAGAACATTTTCATTACTCTTCTTAGCTGTCCATGGTATTCTCAACATTCTTCTGTAAAACCACATTTCTTGTTTGTTGTCCTATTGTCCGTGATTCACATCCATATGTAAAGACTGGCTCTACATAACATCTAAAAACTCTTTTTTTTGTTTCTATTGTCAAAAATGAATGGCAATTCATGATTGTACAAAGAAGTTACGACTACATAGACTATCTATCTATCTATTGACCTTTCGAGCCATAGCCAGCCCATAGGGCGTAGACCAAGATACTCCTTCTCTTATGTGAATTATCTGAAAACATAGACTACATGCACTTAAAACTGGTGTAAGCAAACAAACAAAAATCTATAACTTACATCTGTAATTTTATGCAGAAGACCAATGAACCTATTAAAGAAAGTCACTATATATAAATTACCTCTTCATTGAAGAGCATAACACTTCCACCATTATCTTCACTGTAAGACAAGACAGCCAAGACAGGAGAACTCTTGAGCCATCCAATTTTAATGTTGATACTGGCAACTCCAGTTTCAAGACGATGATCAAAATGAACAGCCATCTGAAAAACCTTATCAGAAACACTAAATATTAGTTCTAAACATTACCCAAAAATGTGCTGATGGTAACAAAATATTGGAACTAAGACCAGATTATCTAAGTGACATAGAGCATGCAGGGTTCTTTCTTCTTTCCTTTGTTTCTTCTCTCTGAATAATGCATCCTTTCAGTTCATCATTCTTAGTGATGAACACAAATTGATAATTTTGTGTGTGTTGTTATTGTCATTCAAAATTTAATGAATACAGACTGATATTTTTACAGTAAGCAGCTGCATAAGATCATAAGAGGGAGAGCAGAAAGTACATGAAATCAGTAGAAGAAAGTGTAAACATCTTTTAAAATGTCACTACTCTCTCTCTCTCTCTCTCTCTCTCTCTCTCTATATATATATATATATATATATATATATATATATATATATATTTATATATAACTTGACTTGGACTTCCAGTCAATGTGACGCTTAGGTGGCAGGAGGCTCTGTCTGAAAAGTGTTCCTTGTTGCAGTTTCCTCACATTCCAAGTCCACCTTGCTGCCTGAGCTACTAAATGTATAGCTCTGTGCACACCATGAACTGTGTTTTTAATCTGGATCATGTTTCAATATTCCGACTGTTTACAATGAATGATGATATAGTTTGATGAAGGACAGAAAGTTGCGTTCACTTTTGGTGTGGCTGTGCCTTATGTCTTTTTTAGGTTGTTCTGTGACTGCTATGATGGGGACTGCAGCTACTTTTCTTTGTTTGGATCCTTCAATGAGATGAGATGTTAATTCAGATGATTCCACTGGAACGGGCGGTTGAGCTATTGTGGATTTTAGTTCATTTGCAGTGATACCAGGGCTTTCACTAACAACTACTAACTACTACAATTATATATAACTTTCATTAATGCAGCTCATAAGTGTAGTCATGTCATTAATTTAATTAAATCATTAAAATTATATCATGGTTCCATTTTTAATTTATTCATTTTCATGCACTTATATTTGAACATGTAATAATTATTATGCTATAGTTTTTTTTAAATATTTAATCGCTCACATTAGTGAAGATAGTGAAATAGTGAATACAAACAATAGTCTAACAGTGTTAACATTCACACTCTGACAGTCAGAGTTTTTCTATCAACTGTCAGTGTCATCATCATCATGTGCCATACCGGTTGGCGTAGGTGATCATGTCCTTCCACAATCTTCTATCTACAGTGCATCTTATTAATTCTGTTGTTGACTGTTTTCCATGCCATGACACCAAACTATCCAGTATTTTCTCTTCTCTACTTTACTTAGTATGGTGTTACGCTATTATTATTATCTATATTTACTATTCACTACTTATATTATACGTCATGGGTTTTTATCAATGTTGAAATATGAGTCAATTATCCATCTTTAAATAATCATAAAAATGATTTCTTCATCAACCCACAAACTAAAGAGTTTACCATTTATGAGGGGGGATGGCATATTTAATTATATTTTATTTATTTACCAATAAAAATGTTAATATTTAATTTTATTAATAGTTAATAGTAAGTTATGCCAAATAATAGACATCCGCGATAGCTCAGTGGTTAGTGAACTGGACTACAAAGGACAAGGGGTAGGGTTCAATCCCAACCTACGGCTTCTGAGTTCACCCAGCCTTAAATGGGTACCCGATTTTTTTCTGGGAAAGTAAAGCAGCACGGGCGTAATACCGACCACATTACCCCAAAAATCATGTGCTGAAGGTCTGTAAAATATAGGGTCACTAACACCATATTTCCCTATACTTGGCGTGACGGGGGTATTTTACTTTTTTACTTATGCCAAATAATACAGTTTACAAGTGTTACAGATAGCTAGTTTCACACTCACACTGCAATAATTGTTTGTATTACCAAGTTTAAGTAGTAAATAACTGTTTAAAAAAACTAGTTAATATATATAAATGTAGTACTTCTTTTATAATTATATTTGATAGCCTATGAATACTCATAAATATTAACATTTTAAAAATATATAGAATCATAGGTTGGTACTTAATTATTATTATTCAATTACTGGATTAATTTTGTAAATATTGATTTTTAAAAATATTGATTATTTATTACAACGATGTGAATGTGATCATATGATGAAATTATGAATTTTTTATTTATTTATTTATTATTCTATCTATCTATCTATTGTCCTTTCGAGCCGAAGATGGCACATAGGGCAGAACTACAGTCCCAAAAACAGAAACCTTGCGTGCCAAAATGGCACATATTGCAGAGATCACTGCTTCTAAAATTTATGGTTCTGTTTCCATAACAATGCTTTTTACAATGACAGCTTATCAAGCCATCGATCAACCTCCTTAGTCGCCTCTTACGACATGCCTGGAAAGCCACAGTGTCACTATTCTTTACTTCCCACATAATGAGGCCCGGTAACACACGGGAGAATGATGAATTAATACTATCTAATTTCTATAACCATAAAATATAATATAATAAGAAAGATAACGACTACCGAAATGAAATGTGTCAGAAGAATGACAGGAAACAGCTTAAGGGACAGAGTAAGAAACACCGACCTGAGGAAGAAACTCGAAATTGAACCAGCCATCGAATACATAAAGAAACAACAGATAAATTGGTTCAGCCACATAACAAGACAAAAAGAACTAACAATGACTCAAAGAGCCATAAACAAATGCTACGAAAACGCCAGATTAAGAGGAAGTCCGAGAAAGAGATGGATAAAGGGAATACTAGAGTCACTAGGAGGGATAACACAAGATAGAAGTCAACAGAAGAGCAAAGAATCGCAGATTGTATCTCCCCTTGACGCCAACGGAGGAAGGATTGATAGAAGAAGAGGAAGATAAAATATAATCTATTTTTATACTTATTTCTTATCTTCATAATATTATATTATGTCTAATACGGTAATAAGTTTTTTTTGCTCCTTACTACTTAAAATAAACTAACTTAAAATTAAAACACTTACTTTACTTAAAATAAAACAGTAAATCAAATCAGTAGTAAACAAAACATTAAATTAAATTAATTAAATGTTTTGTTTACTACTGATTTGATTTACTGTTTTATTTTAAGTAAAATAAGTTAGTAAGTTTAAGTAAGTGTTTTAATTTTTTAAATTAAATTATTAAATTAATATCTTATGAATTTATGATGATTGAAAAAAAAAAAACTCTTCAGTAAGTTGAAGTTTGAAGAAATCGCTATTTTGATAGGATAATAGACTCATATTTCGACATTTATAACATTATAATTATTATTAAACATGTACAAAATCACAGTTATCATAAAAGTGATCTTTATTGCTACTTTCAAGCATTGTTACCTTGGTAACTAGGATGCCATCCTATTAGAAAAATGCTCCTACAATGTTCTCACAAGAAATATGCATGACCCGGAAATGCAATGCATTATGGGGGAAACAAAAGGGTCAAATGTCAAAAAACGTACCGGTGCCCGGTGCAAATGAGATATTTAAAAAAAAAAACGGTATGGTTAAAGCATTGCGTAACTAATGGACGACCAAAAATTTTAAAACGTTTCGGCTCAGTATGTCTTCATCTGAAGATTTAACCATACATTTTTTTTATTTCTCCTTTACAATCAGCTTTACTGCAACTTCGTATTTTTATGCATTTCTTTCTATGGACATGTTCGAAGTGCAATGATGATGACCCGCAAATAACTCATCATCATCATCATTGAGTGCCGTCTCCGCAACGAAGGTTGGCTACCATGGAGCGCCATTCTGCTCTATCTCTTGCTTTGATGGTGCAGGTTGTCATCGGTTGATTTGTCCATCTTTTGATGTTACTCGTCCATGTTAATCTTGGTCTGCCTCTTTTACCTTGTATTTTCCCCTCCAGGATCACTTTCAGTAGGCTGTTGTGTCTTTTAACATGGCCTAAGAATCGCATTTGTCTTGTTCTAATTGTGTTCAGAAGTAAATAACTCAATACTCAATAATTCAATGCATTGACCCAGGCGCAGATGATCATGTTCGTCCTCAACTTTCTATTGCTAAAGTTGTTTATTTTTTATCATGTCTGTTGTTGACCTGCTATCAAACCATTCTCAAGTCGACTACATCATCATCAAGTACCGTGCCTGTTGGCGTAGGTGATCATATCGCTCCACAGGTTTCGATCTCGACAGTTATTTATCATTTCCGTTGTTGACCTGCCAAGCTATTCTCTTAAGCTGTCCGGTATCTTTTCTCTTTGCTTCCCTCTATCTTAGCTGACCATGGTATTTTCAACATTCTTCTGTAAAACCACATTTCTACAGCCTCAAGCGATTTTCTTGTCTGTTGTCCTAGTGTCCATGATTCACATCCATATGTTAAGACTGGCTTTACATAATATTTAAGAACTGTCTTTTTCTATTATCAAAAATGGATTGCACAGTATCTTCCTCATATTTTGGAAAGCTGATTTTGCCTGAGCCATTTTGCATCTCACCTCTGTTGTGCATCTACCATCTGAGGTTAACATCACTAACGATTCCATCACTTAAAGTGGGTTGGGGGGGGGGGGAATTATGTGTAACGTCCTAGTTTGGTCATATACATTATTTAAATTAAACGGGTGATCTTCCCTTATTTGGCGTCGCAACAAAACTACACACACTACAGTTCTTAATTACAATTACAACAAATTATTTTATGGTTAGATTAGGATTACGACTTTACCCTTAGCGACAGAAGAAATCAAGTAGCTTCTTTTTCGCAGACCTTCAAGCATACATGGACAAAAGTATGAAGATCTACACGATTAAATAGACCTCACATAAAAGGTACATACAACATGAAAATCAACGTCAATGAGTCAGAGGTTGTGAATATTGCAAAAGAAAAACATCTCAACATAATTGGAGGTATGGCGCCTTACAACAGCAGAATTGGAAGCTTCCAGCGACTTATAGCTAATGGTTTGCGCTAGGACCGATAATCAGAACAACCCACTACTTTACCTCTTCGCAGTGCCCCTAGAAACAGACTATAATATATATAATCAGTCTAGTCTAGCCAAGCAAGTAGGGCTCGAAGAAGGAAGGCAACACAGTACTCAAAAATGCAGTGCTGAAGTCGGATGAGTTGAGTCGAAAAGTGCAAAGATCACATTGCAACTACGTCCACTTAAAGTCCCGTTAAGGACAGATCACGAGAAAGACCCTCAATTCCCTGAGTAGTCATCGGGTGAATGATGGAAAGAAAGAATATCATGACACAACATAGACGGGAATAATGAAAACAAGTGAATGAGCGTAAAAAAAGAAAAAAAAAGACAAGCAAGTTTAGGTACAGAGTGTCAAACGATAACTCACAAGCAGCCAAAGCTGTAATACAACTTGTCAAGTCATCCGACAAATGTTACTATTACTGTCAAACGAGGAAATAACGTTAAAGGTAAAATCGGCACTCTTAGAATACAATCTTCACTTCAAGATTATATTATAAATGTCAGTCATGGCCGCAAGGCTCAAGAACACTCAGAAAAATAAGCACTACAGAAATGAAATGTGTTAGACGCAAGACAGCTAATTTCTCTGAGAGCAGAAATGAAGAACTGAAAAAAAAGCTAGGAGTATTTTTTCCTTTGAATGCATAAAGAAACAACAAATAAAATGGTTTGGCAACGTGATAAGACAGAAAGATCAAATACAACACAACGAGCCGTCAGCAAACGCAACAAGAACAACAAATCCAATGGCCGACCACGACAAAGATTTTCTGCTAGAATATTGAATATATATACCAGGAAAGAAGGTTAGTAACTAAACTTCACATCATTCACCCAATAAAGTTTCTATGTGAATGTGATCATTTCCCTTAATAGATAAAGTTTCCATAAAGAAGAGAGAGAGGGTAGCAAAGAGAGAAAATACCAGACAGCTTAAGAGAATGGCTTGGCAGAAAGTCAACAACAGAAATGATAAAGAACTGCCGAGATCGAAAGTTGTGGAGAGATATGATCATCTACGTCAGTAGGCCCGGTACTTGATGATGATGATAATACCAGGAAACATAGCAGGAATGGTCAACAGAATAGCAAAAGTTCGCAAACTATATCTCCCCTCGACGCTGAAAGGCAAATGAGGAAGGAAAAAAGGGTTTTCAGCCGCTTTGTCGCAAGCTCCAGCAATGAGAGTTGGGTGTCTTCGCCTCCTGGTCCTATAAATTCCTATAAACTAAAAGGAAACAACAGAACAAGTAACTGCGAATGGCACTTGATGATGATGAATATAAACAGAGGAGTAGTCGCCCCAATGTTTTGTCGCCATCTAGTGTAGGTCTACGTGGCCAATGGAGGAGGCCATAACGGTAGCGATCTAACCGGAAATAACGGCTTCAACAATCTACTTTATTCTCAGCAGTCCTAAGCCATCCATACAACAAATTGATGAATATGTCGCAGAAAACATTTTTCTCGCTGATATTTGTGCTATTAATATGCTTAGTGTGTTGTGATGAGCACGATCACACAGTAAGTTGTAGAAGGTTATTATGGTTACTAGGGAGAACTTTAGTTACGAACCTTTGAAAGAACAAAAAAATGTAGTGAAGCGATTCAGCTTGGCTTATCTTATAACCATTGGACTACGGATTACATTTACACTGTCTTTCTTGGAGAATGGAATTCTAATTACAAATTACTTGTCATTTTGTTTCCAAATAAATATTTTGTAAAAAGTTAACATTAAAATAGTCGGATTATGATTATTGTATGTTAGTAGAGTAGAGATGCTTGCTTATTCAATTATTTATGAATTGGGTGGTATTGTCAAAATGGACAAAATGATGAAAAAGTGGGATGAACCTACTACCCAACAAACAATGATATTTTACAATGACATTTCTGACTTCACACATTCATTAGACAAATGTCAACATGATGATAGTTTATATAAAGTCATACAATTGGTGAAAGAGCCCTCAGGGCACTTTACTTTCTTAACTGTAACTTTGAACTTTCTTAAACAAAAACTTACAATTTATTGCAGGTTATGGTTCTGGTTTATATGAGTGTGATTATTAATGTTTAACACTGAATTTTAATATTTTAAATTTGAAGTTTGAAGTTCATGACTTTGTTCTTAACATTGGTAATTAAAATTTTTGGTATTTTGTAATTTAAAATATAAAAGCTAGAAGCCTACATCATCTAGTAGTGGTAGATGATAATAATAATAATAATATAGTCTTTAAGTCTTTCACTTTGTTACTTTTGTAAGCAAAAATTACCTGCTTCCTCTTGTCTCTATATCAGTTAGTAAAAATAACAAGTTATGCGCTTCTAAGTAACATTTTTACAAAATAACTTGTTAAGTGAGACAAAAAGGTGTAATGATATAATGATGGTGTTATTTCATGTTTACTAGGCATGATCATGTACATATTGCCAAAAAAAAAAAAATCATGTGCATGTAATTGTAAGTCAGTGAGTTACCTGAGGTCATGCCTGAGTGAAATTTTAAAGCAATCTGATGTGTTTGAGCTGAGTAATTAGAAATGAATGGAGTTCACTATCAGTGGCTATTAGTTCACTGACATAAGTAATAATAGGAAACTCTTTATACATTACATTATAACAGAGCTTCGCAGCATGAGGCAATCTGATCATCAGAAAAAGACCCTGTTGACAGTGTTGAGCAAGTGTTTTGCCATTTATAGCTTATTGACACTAAGGGAGGAGGTGGGCCTTCCTGGGTCATGGTTCCCAGGCATTGACCTCCTGCTGCATTGACTCTAAAGCTTGCAATATGTATTCAGCACAAAATATGCTGTTGAAATCTACAGTCTTTATCAGCGTGGTATATTTACATGTCTTAGCTTTAGCCCAGCACATTGATGTCTTCTTTGTGGTGGCAGTGGTCTAAAGTGGCTTGTGATTGAAACATCTTTATATATTGGCTCATGTACAAGCTAATTTGGCATGCCGTAATTCGGCGGGAAGGAGTAGATAAGAAACTGATAACAGGTGATAAAGATAGATCGGGCTGGGAACTTCATTCCTTTGAACTGTCAGTATTGCAAAAGTCTGGTGTAGCTCAAATACTGCAGATGATGCAATTTCTTATTGCTTATCGTTCGTGTAGAGTAGGGGCAAGGACACATCCTTGTTTGACTCCACAATTCATCTCAAAGGGCTGGGAAGATCTACTGTTGATCTGGATGGTGGCAGACATATTGTGGTGAAATGACATGATTATCTTGAGAAATGTAGGAGGGCAGCCAACATTTTCCAGTACCCTGTATAGATCTGCTCTGCTCACAGTGTCAAAGGCTTTGTGAGATCAACGAAGGCTATAAATAGAGGTCTTATCTGTTCCTTGCATTTTTCCTGCAGTTGGCGGAGAGTAATACCTTTCCAAGTATACTCAGGAGGGATATATCAATATAGTTGTTGCAATTGCCGTTGTCCCCTTATTTTTGTATAATGTTACAATCTTGGCACCTTTCTTGCCATGTGGTATATCTCCATTTCTGAGCATTTTGGGACTAGCTGGTCATGGAGTGATGGAGTGGGCTTGCTTGTCTGTCTTCAGATATTGAGTAATATTGGACCCATCTTCCCAGCTGTTTAGTTTTGTCACTGATAAGTTCACAGTTTGCATCTTTTAAGGGAGCAGTTTTTGAGATTTTTAGGCCTAGAGCAATCCTAATGTTGTACATAGTTCGTGAATCACCCAGCTTAGCAGCTTTCTGGATCGTATAGCACAGAACGACCAGTACTTATTAGCACATCTTCTTGATTTCCATTGTACTTCTGCTCTTGCTTCTTTAAATTTGTGTTCTGGCATGGGTAATTCTTTAAGGTTATGAAAGCCTTGTTCTTCTTCTCTACAAGTGGCATGAGTTTCTTCGAGTTTTCTTGAACCCAATCCTTGTAGAGTTCATCTTTACCAAAAGAAGAGATTGCACTGTCAAGGATGTGCGATTTTAACCGGTTCCATGAATACTACCTTGTCTAGGTCTCTGCTTTCTCCATGCATTTCTGGAAGGCATTTTTGAATAGGACTTCGTTGTCGGGTAATTTTGTTGCAGCGATATTGATCTTCGGCTTGGATGGTTCTCTAGATTTGTATATACTTTTGGTGTTGCCTTCACTTAACTTATGACAAGTGCATAGTCTGTGTCACAGTCTTCGCCAAGGTATGCTCTGGTTATTATTATTTCTTAACGCTGAAAAAGGTATTGGTAGCACACAGGTTGTTAAGGGAACAAAATTCTAGAAGTCTCTGACCATTATCACATTATCATTCATTTTCTCAATGCGATGATGAGCTAGGCATGATGGCCATGAATGATGGTCAAATCCAATGTGTGCATCTAGATCATCCAGCACGTAAAGTCGTTCTTCTTTGGGATTGAATCCAAGGTAACTTGGAGCATCTCGTAAAATTTATCTTTATTTTCTGTAGTTGCTGCCATTGTTGGTGCATAGACGCTGATAATGTTGATTGGTCCAGCTTTTGAATGTATTTTTAGTGTTATTATGTGTTCTGATATACCATTTGTGGCATTTGTAGAATGCTTGAGCTTATTATGCACAGCAAAACCCACTCCATGTAGGTGAAGCTGCTTAGATTTTAACCCCTGCCAGAAAAAAAAGAGTGTCATTTTTTTATTGACTCAAACACAATCCACGAGCCTTGTTTGATGAATGGCTGCAATATCAACATGTAATCTCTACAGCTCCATGTCGATGAGGGCTGTTTTCCTTATGATTTCTACATTCGTGAGGTTGGAGTTATTTAATTCAGGACACATGGTCCTAATGAATGTTCCATGTGCTGAGTATGAGAGATGGTGTTTTCCTTTTGCCGTTTCCTTATAAAGGATGGAACTAACATTTCTGTTTGCTTGCTGTGCAGGGAGCCGCGATAGCTCAGTGGTTAGTGAACTGGACTACCACGGACAAGGGGTAGGGTTCGATCCTAACCGACGGCTTCCGGGTTCACCCAGCCTTAAATGGGTACCGGATTTTTTTCTGGGAAAGTAAAGCAGCACGGGCGTAATACTGACCACATTACCCCAAAAATCATGTGCTGAAGGTCTGTAAAATATAGGGTCACTAACACCATATTTCCCTATACGCCACTTGGTGTGACGGGGGTACTTTTTTACTTACTTGCTGTGCCTGGGCCAATAATATATAGGTAGTCTATCTATCTATTGTCCTTTCGAGCCGAAGACGGCACATAGGGCAGAACCACAATCTCAAAAACAGAAACCTTGCATGCCAAAATGGCACATATTGCAGAGATCACTGTTCTAAAATCTATGGCGCTGTTTCCATAACAATAATTTTTACAATGACAGCTTGTCAAGCCATCAATCAACCTCATTAGTCGCCTCTTACGATATGCCTGGAATGTCACAGTGTCACTATTCTTTACCTCCCTCATAATGAGGCCACGGTAACACATTGGATATATAGGTAGTGCTTTGCACAAAATGCAGGAATGTATATATGGCTTTACTCCTGTAGCCTTCGAATACTCCTAAGTCTTCTCACAAGGCAGCAAGTGAACTGGACGAGGAAGCCGCTGTCGGAAATAGGCATCAAATCTATGTCAATAGAAGAGAAAATGAGAGTTCATCGGTGCTATATAGAGCCAATTCTGACCTATGGAAGCGAATCATAGACAGTAAACTAACAAATGAAAAGACAATTAGAAGCCACAGAGATGGGATTTCTCAGAAGAATATTTAAAGTTCCACGGACAACTAAAAAGACCAACAAGGAAATTCTCAAAGAGGCCAGCACAAAAAAGGAGCTTCTGAAAAACATCAGAAAGAAACAATCATTTTCAGGCACCTCATGAGAAGAGGAAAGTTGGAATACTTGGTTACAAAAAGAGAAAATACTAGATAGCTTGGTGTCATGGCATGGAAAACGGTCTACAACAGAATTGATAAGATGCACGGTGGATAGAAGATTGTTGAAGGATATGATCGTCTACACCAACCTGTGTAGCACATGATGATAGTTATATTTATAGTAAACAAATTCTTTGATAAAAATACCTGCGTTATATATAGTTAATACGGTGGTTGACAAAAGCAATCAACACCATCCTATTATTCAGTGTTAAAGTTACAAATGCATCAAGTCTCTTCAAAGTGCATATAATTTATTGAAATAACTGGCGTACAGACATAAATTTATTGTTTTGCTGATTTAAAGGACTATCTAGCTATCCTAATCAAAGTAAAAAAAATGTTTTGAAAAATAAAAATACTAAAATATCTACATTAAGGAGCCTCAGTGGTTAGTGAATTAGACTGTCAAAGACACATAGTTAGGTAAGATATCAATTGACGACACGTATTTTCTTCTGCCGATATTTGGTACTGGATTGTTCTGGGAAATTGTAGCAGTCTGACCTGATAATGATCATATTACCCTCATAAAATGTGCAGCTCATCTTGATTTTCCAGGAATAAAATTTAACTAACTTTTAGTTCAATTCAAACTGTCTTCAGAACATCTCTGAGAACTCTTGTAATAACAGGAACAACATTATTAAGAGTGTAAAAGTTGAAGATATTGTGACACATCCCTTAAGCATAATTCAGATTGCAGCAGGAACCTTGCAGTATCATTCTTATGGGATTGTTAAGCCATGCCTTGTATTTTTATGCATATGTGGTCAGTAACTTCATGCAGATTTCTAGGCCAATAGGATTAATGATATGCCATTTTTTTTTTACCAATTTATACTCAGTCTTACAGAAGAAATCAAGGAAATCGAGAGTTTGAAATCTTAATAATTGTTTAATTCAAAACAATATCAAGTTCTCTAGATCTATTCATTAGTCACAGGGTAAAATCATCAGTCTATATAGTAACAATTCAGATGGTAATACCAGTATACCAAGTCACAAAACCATTAGACAATCTGGTTGTTTTGAGAACAACAATGAGACTTCCACAATGATATGAGTCTATAGCATCGCTGAGTTTGGTTTCTGTTGGTAGTTCATCCAGTTCATAGACCAGTTCATACATAACTGACAAAGGTGATATCATGTTAAGTGCTGTGCTGGTGGTAATATTCACAGTAAAAGACAGCTCTGAATAATAGCCAGCCAGAGGATGTTTGGATCTGTTATATTTATTCCCAATTTGGAGTAAATTAGAACAACTTTCTTGATGCAAGGTCTAAGAGTTGTCTTCATAATTGTGTACATTTCTTTTATAATTTTAGTTTTGGAACAAAGTTAATTATTTTTGCATAGTTTTTGTCACTAGTTTTTGTGTGCTGCATTTGGCTATTTTTGACCTGTGCTTTGTTTTGTAAGTGTGGCTAGTATTTTATGTTGGATTTCAGTAGTGCTGTTCTTTTGTTGGCTATGACAGGTTTCATATTGTCTAGGTTGACTGATAAAGCGAGCATGCATGCTTTGAGTCACTAGTTTATGAAAAGCTATAATATCTATGCCTTTCAGCCCAACTCTTTCATCTTTGACGCAAGTAGATTTATAATTTAACAGTTGCCAGTTATTACTTGGGCAACTGTATTTTTGACAAACTATTATTTTTAAATACCAGGAGTTCTTAACTTGTGCAGAATGTGCATGTGACCTCCTGTTTGTTGTTTTCTGAGAGGGCGCAGACATCAGATTTCACTACCCAGATACCAGTGAAGGGTCTTGAAGAAAATCATAGATTTGAAGAGAACAATTCCTCCACTTGCAGCAGTATTCAGACCCATAACCTTCTTTTTCAGAGGCTGGCACCTCATCTCTAAACCATCATGTCACCCATGTTTGATTCATTTATCAATTAATTTTAGGCGCTTAATTGTTATATTTTTCATGTGAATCCATTTGGATTCTAGGTCACCATCTAGTCATTAATTCTTTGGTTTAATTTGTGTCTGAATCTGTAGTCTGAGTGTGACCTTGCTGCCTGTCTTAGAATGGTCTTTACCACAGACAGCACTATGAAAGCTGTGGGTGTAGCAGATGGTATTGGTACATATCATATTGTCTATCAAATTAAAGAGGAAATTTTGCACACAGAAAAAAATATTTGTAGGACATAGTAACAAGATATAAAAATTCATAAAGTAAAGAATTGCTTCATTCCCAGCGTAATAGGATGCACTTTTTTCCTTTGAAAATAAATCTGTAAAACAAGGTATATCTGGAAATTTTCTGGTTTTGAGTTTGCAATTTCTTTTTTGTTTCCTTGTGTGTGAGAGCATTCTAGTTATGTAGAGTTCAGTGGGTGCACATGTGGTGTCACCGAAAGTTATAGTTCTGTTCGTTTAAAACTTCCAATTGTTGTGAACCATTTTTCAGTATTTTAAATTTCTCCTGTTGAGTTGTCTTAAATTTGTTAAGTTGTGGCAATAAAAAAAGCAACTGTGTTATTGCTATAGCATACATGAGATTGGGTGACCTTAAGAACATGAGAACAGAGTTGCAGAAAGACATTTCAAGTGACCCCAAATTGAGAAAATAATAAGAACTTGATGGATTCAGGAAGATGATCTAGAAAAAAAACAACTCACAGTAAGCATACCTACTAAGTGAAAATGCAAAATGGCCAGAAATTGAGGTAGAGTTGAATACTTGGATTTTGGATCACTGGTAAATGTGACTTTTGTTGTCTATAAAAATTATTATTCATCAGGCAAAAGCAATAGTGACTAATTGATTTTCAATAGGAAGGCGTTACACAAAGAAAAATTGCCTAAAGAAGTGTTTGTACACAAAAGGCTGGCCAGATAGATGCAAGAGAATGAAGTTATGGATAGATAAAATTTGTTTTGAAGCCCTTCCAGACTGTTGGAGAAATTTGCTCCACTACTAAGGGATTTTAAAATGGGTACCAAAGATTTTTCTGGGAAGTAAAGATGGCCAATTCTGACCTATGGAAGCGAATCATGGACAGTAGACAAACAAATGAAAAGACGATTAAAGGCCACAGAGATGGGATTTCTCAGAAGAATGTTGAAAGTTCCCTGGACAACTAAAAAGACCAATGAGGAAGTTCTCAAAGAGGCCAACACAAAAAGGGAGCTCTTAAAAAACATCAGAAAGAAGCAATCAACATTTTTCGGGCACATCATGAGAATAGGAAAGTTGGAATACTTGGTTACAATCCCATTCAGAATTTTCAATTTGTTAATATAATCACAAACAATAAACATAATCTCATTTTCCAGTCTTATAATTTGAAAAAAATGACCAACACACGTTTTACTAGTTTTTACATAAACATATGCATGATGTATATTTACATGGGTGCAAGTTGTTTCATAATTAGTGAAAAGATTTAACAGTGATAACTAACTCTTTTCTTTTGCCATTCGAAATACTTCTCTTCTTGTTGCTTTCAGTATTCATCTTTGACATCTCATTTCCATTTGTGATGATTTAACAATTTTTTCATTAATTTTCTGTCATTTGATTAATCTCCATGTTTCATATTTTTAGCAGAAGGTTGGAAGAAGTATCATATACATGATACTTCTTCCAACCTTTTGCTAAAAGTGTCAGACTAATCAAGTAGTGTTCTCTTTGTATCTTATGTTACGTGTTTATTCTTTAATTTTGGAGTTAGTCTAATCACATATTTTGCTCTACAGTCGGTTCTACATTTATTGTTGATCTCTACTTGAATTTTCAAATTTGATAATATAATGCTTACTTAATATTTCATAGCTATTGCTAAGGTAAGCTATTTTTCTAACCGTGGCAAGATTTTAAATCAAGGGAGAGAGTACAAGTACCTAATATCAATTTTACAGATAATGGAAAATTAGATATAGATGATCCAGTAGCAAATAATTCAAGCTATCAAGTAGCACTGATTTTGTAACACCTGAATGTGACCATGTAAAAAAAAAAAAAAAAAAACATTGTTCATGTCCACACTGTGCTAGACATAAACAATTCTTGAAAGATACAAACATAAAATAAAATGTGAAATAAAATATATATAAAAGGAAAAACTGTCAAAAACTTGAAGAGATAACATTAAAATGAAGCCATGATAAAGTGGGGAATGTAACACTGGCTGTTGACTATACTGAACAACAAAGAATTCCATATTTTGGACATCTGACCAGCGTGAGATCCACCCAGCCTGCAGCTCAAGCAAATTATGTGAAAGCATCCAGGTAGTGAGCAAAAGAGAAACCCAGAAAGAGGATAAATGGAATCAAAAAGAAACTTAAAAAGAAGATTCAACATGACAGCTCAATCTACATTAGTAAAGTTAAGGTCAGCAGGATAAACATTCCTTCTCTGTGACACTACAAGGCACAAGCAGTAGGATGAAAAAAAGCTAGCATCATGTGCCCTGTGTCTTGTCATTAATTAGGCTGTCTATGTGGGGCTGTAATAATGTAGCATACAAAAGAGGGTACTGATTGAACTTAAATATTATTGAATTAAAATTTTTTTTTTTGCTGTTCACAGTATAAAGATGGAGAGGAAGTTGTGCTATGGATGAACACAGTGGGTCCCTATCACAATAGGCAGGAGACCTACAGCTACTTCTCTCTCCCATTCTGCCGTGGCCAGAAGGCAGGTATCAGTCATTACCATGAGACTCTCGGAGAAGCTCTCCTTGGGGTGGAGTTGGAGTTCAGTGGAATAGACATTGATTTTAAAGGTTTGGCATTCTTTGCTGAAAATTAACTTTGTACACATCTTCAATAAAGATCTTCTTAGCTTTCACCATTAACAAAAGATTGCAATATTGTCATAAAACATTATAGCATCAAAACACAAATTCTCCAAAATTTGACTTTTTGTTGTGGTCAAACATTCATCGACAATGCACTCATGTCCACTTAATGGGTGAAAGTTAAGAAGAACATTGTCAGATAAACATTGTTTATTGGTGCATTAGTGTACAGTTAATGTATTCAATGGACTATAAAACATATTTGCTTTTTGGGTTGGTTTTATATTATATGTGTGTACCCCCCACCCCCATTAACATGGTCCATATTGTGGGTAGAGGCATCTATCTATCTTTCATTCGCCTGAAGTATTGTCTATATCTGCAATGTCTTTTCTTGTATAATTTTTAGTCTTTTGTAATTCTTACAGTGGCCTATATAGTTTTGTATGTAGTGTTGTATCTATGGGCAAATGGATTTTTCTCAGTCTACTATATTCAGTGCAGTCTTGGAGTATTGTGTTCAGTCAGCATTCTGGGGTCATGTCCACATGTACATGTAGTTGAGGTGCTGATCTTGAATTTTGTATACATATGACTGTGGAGTGAATTGTGTCCTGTTCTGAGGCGTATAACGATAACTTGTTCCCATCTATTCATATTATGGCAGGCATCCTGATTTGGGGCTCGTGGTCTCCTGATTGATTTGATTTATCTGTTTCTACTGATGGTATGTAACCAGTGCATCTAGTTGTGTGCCTGTTGCACCTTCTTTTGCCAGCTGATCTGCTTTCTCATTTCGTGGTATTCCACAGTGAGATGGGATCCACTGCAGGACGACCCTGTAGTGCTTGCAGAGTTCAGACAATAAGGTCTGCAGCTGTGGCAATTTTCTGGATTGCAGTGCCTGGAGTGCTGATCTTGGGTAGTGGCATGAGAATAATGTAATAAATAGTGAAATCGTATGCACTATAAACAGTCTCTTTATTGGCTTGTGCATAACACACCAGGGTTTATTTTTGCCAGGTGTCATGTGAATCAAATGTAAGGTTCTGAGGAAATCGTTCTCCATTGTCCATATATTACAAACACAACATGTTCAAAAGAAAATAAACACACTTAAGGATTGAGAAATGTGCCCTCACTGTCTGGATTGAAAGTCAAGTTTGAAATGCATGAAAAGTTAATTAGACAATATTTTCTCTTCATTCTAATTAATTTTAAATTTTAACACACAGTATTTTAACACAAGCTGATCTATCTGAAAGATTTAGCAAAAAGCTTGGTCTCAAGGCTGCCACTATTATGGCAATATGTCACACATTTTGTTCGTGCTGAATAGACTACAGAGTGTTCATAAATATGATGTTATCCCTCAAAATATTACATCATGGCTGATTTCATATGATTTCAATTTGGAGAAAATCAGATTTGAGATCAAATTTATAGAGGTTGTCGATATGTAGACAGGAAATTACTCTGAAGTATGGAGGAAGGTTTGGTGACATTTTGTGTCCAGGGGTGTGTTACAAGGTTGTACAATATATACAGTGTATGTGTTGCATGCTGCTATGTGTAAATTTGTAGATATACTGAAAAATATGAGTATCCATAAAGCCAAATATCATGAAAAGATGCAAACACTAACACAAAAATGCAAAGATCTTTGAGAGGCTGGCTTGCAATATTAGTAATTATCCTTTGTGCTATTGATAATTAAAATTTGCCATAAGAGTGTATGATGCTGTATTAAAAAATTATGATTAATATGTGAAGGGTTTGTTATTTTAAAGTTATTTGTTAAGCTCCTTCATATTTATTAAATTCAAATAGCAGAATTGACTTAGTACATGTTTTTTTTTTTATTCAGCTACATTTTTTTCAGGAAATTCTATTATATATTTATTGTTTATTCCATACAGGTGACTTTACACACACAGAGTACTGCACTATTGATTTGAATGAAGAAAAGTACCAGGCTTTTGTGTATGCAATACAGAACCATTATTGGTACCAGATGTATATTGATGACCTTCCCATTTGGGGTAAGTGATCCCAAGAACTAATTTATTTGTCTTGCCTGTTACTTTTTGATATACAGGTATCAGTTGTGTCCTGTCAGTCATCAGATGTGTTGCTATCGTATTATTCATTTATATTGACCCACAAAGTTGTTTTCATCTAGTCCAAGTAATTTTCTTCTTCTGCTGCATGCACCTATCTATCTATTGACCTTTCGAGCTGTAGCTGGCCCATAGGGCATAGACCCAGATACTCTTCCTCTTATCTAAATTTTTATTCTAGCAGTTTTCAATCCTTGTAAAGATCATTTATCAAATCTCGCCATTTGTCTCTGTTCTGTGCAAGCAACTCTATCTCATTGAGGGAGCCGATTCCTGCTGCTCTTGCCTCTCTGATCAGTGTTCTTCTCAGTGTCTCTGGGTCTGCCTCTTTTCCTCCGAAGGTGCATGCACCATTAGATGTTAATATTAATAAGTTTGAAGGAATCATTTGTCAGCTCAAAACTTGTGACATTTCCATATATCTTGTGGTATGGCTCCAGTTATGGTCATAAGAGCCGTCTCTGTTCATATGTTGGACATGATTGTAGCAGATGTTCAGCAGTCATTTTGTCTGTGCCACAGTTACATTCATCAGAGGCTTCTATGCTTTGGGTGTATCTAAGTTATTTAAAGTAAAAGGCTCCCTTCATGTCTTAACTAACATGGAATATTGTGTTTGTGTCCATATTTTTCAATGACCAACTGCATATTTTATGGGTGTTATGTTTGGTATCATATCAATGTTCGCAACTTTCCCAGAAAAAAATTTGGTATCCATTTTCAGACGCTGGGAGAACCTCAAAGCCATGTTAGTTTAACACACACAAAAATTGACTACATTTTGGACTTAAACCAGGAACTTTCTAGTCAGTGACGAATGCACTAACCACTCTCAATATATGTAGAAAGTACAAGTTATCACCAGTTCATTAGACTATATAAAGTGGTTATAGAGAGTGAAACTTTAAGTAGAAAGGAATATAGAACACCTGAAACTTTAGGTATTTATTAATATTATATCTACCCTTCTGTGGTAGAATTTAAGAGAGTCAATTACAAGATATAACTAATCTGTCTATCTTTCAATCGCCTGAAGTATTGTCTATATCTGCAATGCCGTTTCTTGTATAAATTTTACTGTCTTTTGTAATTCTTGCAGTGGCCCATATAGTTTTGTCTGTAGTGTTGTATCTATGGGCCAATGGATTTTCCTCAGTCACTATATTCTGTGGGTGTCCGGTTAGCGCAATCGATAGGCGGTTGGCTTACCACGGCAACAGCCGGGGTTCGTTCCCTGGCGAGGACACCTGGGTTTTACTAATTCCCTAAAAATTAGTGGGAGCCGCGATAGCTCAGTGGTTAGTGAACTGGACTACTACGGACAAGGGGTAGGGTTCGATCCCAACCGACGGCTCCGGGTTCACCCAGCCTTAAATGGGTACCGGATTATTTCTGGGAAAGTAAAGCAGCACGGGCGTAATACCGACCACATTACCCCAAAAATCATGTGCTGAAGGTCTGTAAAATATAGGGTCACTAACACCATATTTCCCTATACGCCACTTGGCGTGATGGGGTACTTTACTACTTTACTTTTACTATATTCTGTGCAATCTTGAAGTATGTGTTCAGCAGTCTCGGGTGCCTGTCCACATGTACAAGTAGTTGATGTGCTGATCTTGAATTTTGTATACATGTGACTATGGAGTCGATTGTGTCCTGTTCTGAGGCGTATAATGATAACTTGTTCATATCTATTCATATTATGAAAGGCAACCTGATTTGGGGCTTGTGATCCTCTGATTGATTTGATTATCTGTTTCTTATGATGGTATGTAACTGGTGCATCTAGTTCGATATAACTAATGATACTAAACTAGGCATTGCATGCGACCAACTTTAATGTGTCCACATTACTTAAATGCCCTATAAATCTTGAATTCACTATGTAGGCAATGCAGCAATAACATGTCATTTGGTGCATGTATTTGTGCAAACCAGCCCTAGGGTCCACCATTTAGAAATTATTTAAATACCCAAGCTATTGTGGTTGCCACAGTAAATAAAAACTAAAGAATAGGAGTGGGAAAAAGCAATTTTAATATGAAAATATACTCACATCAAAGCAAATAAAATAAGAACTAAAACTACAGATTGTAAAATGTTATATTTACTATATATTCCTGTATGGTACAGAAACAATAACATTAAATAAGAAAACAGCAAAAACTGAAACCTTTGAAATGTGGATCTATAGAAAAATGGGGAGAATTGGATGGAAGGTAAAAAAAGAAGACTTTCAAAAGGAAGTTCTGAATCAGCTGAAAATGAAACAAAAACTAACACATTTTTAAAAAGACAACTGAAATTTTTGGACATGTGAAGAGATAAAATATCCTTCAGAAAATCATCTTGGAAAGGAAGGTACACGGTATATAAGGCGGACCAGACTAAATTGTGCTGATAACATCAAAAGGTGGCCGGGTGAACCTATGACAAATGCACCATCAAGACAAGAGACAGTGTAAAATGGCACTCCATGGTAGCCAACCTGTGATGTGGAAATGGCACCCAGTGAATTAACCCTAAATAAGTTAACTTGAACTAATTACTTGTACAAATATGTGATCGATACTCTTATATGCAGTAGAAATGTGGAGAATAAACCTTAATATACAGTCGACTGAGAGGATTTGAAGGTCACTCACTGTCTTTAGTAGATTCTAAACATCCGTTGGGATCAACACATTACAAAGAAATCGTCAGAAGATCAGGCATTAACATCAATCAATAAGTGAAAAGAAGCGTTGGAAATGTCTGGGCACATTCTATGAATAGAATGAACCAGGTATCCCCACCCAGCATTAATATGGACACCACCTGGCAAATGTAAAAGAGACAGATCAATGGGGGATATGACCACAATCCATTCATAACGAAATAAGAGAGGCTGGTAGGTCCTGGCAAGAGTTTTTTAATGCTTGCTCCAGACCGTATTGTTTGGAGATCTCTTGTGCTCCAACCAGTGTTCAGATTTAAGAACTATTTGTAATGTTCTTTGCAACTCGTTATAATTTTCTGGCAATTGATCTAGTTACAATGATTTCCAATAGTTTTTTTAATCTACTTTTAATTTAATGTGCTCACTTTTATCTTTATCAGGCATTGTTGGGGAGATCGATGATGGTGGCGAAGGTCACTTCATCTGGACTCACAAGAAGTTTGATATTGGCTTCAACGGGCAGTACATAGTGGATGTAAACTTAACCTCAGAGTCCAAGGTCAAACTGAAACCTGGCATTAAGATTCCATTTTCATATCAGGTATTTGTAAACTAAATTGTGGTGTGATGTTGTCGTCTTCTACTATCACCCATTTAAGTGAGTGTATGCATTTTGTTGCAAGTTTACCGCAAAGCCTGCAATATCTGTGCCTTTCAGCTTGACACTTCTTTTCTAGTGCAATATCTTTTATATTCTATTGAAAAAAATCTTATACTCTAGTGCAGTATCTCTTACTTCCTAATGTAGTAATGTCTTATACTCTAGTGCAGAATCTCTTACTTCCTAATGTAGTGTCTTATATTCTAGTGCAGTATCTCTTACTTCCTAATGTAGTGTCTTATACTCTAGTGCAGAATCTCTTACTTCCTAATGTAGTGTCTTATATTCTAGTGCAGTATCTCTTACTTCCTAATGTAGTAATGTCTTATACTCTAGTGCAGTATCTCTTACTTCCTAATGTAGTAATGTCTTATATTCTAATATCTATCTATCTATTGTCCTTTCGAGCCGAAGATGGCACATAGGGCAGAACCACAATCTCAAAAACAGAAACCATGCGTGCCAAAATGGCACATATTGCAGAAATCACAGCTTCTGTTTCCGTAACAATACTTTTTACAATGACAGCTTGTCAAGCCATCGATCAATCTCCTTAGTCGCCTCTTACTATTTTTTACTTCCCTCATAATGAGGTCCCGGTAACACACGGTACATATTCTAATATCTATCTATCTATTGACCTTTCGAGCCGTAACCGGCCCATAGAGCGTAGACCAAGATACACCTTCTCCTATATGAATTTTTGTTCTAGCAGTTTTCTTTTAAAGATATTTTATCAAATCTCGCCATCTGTCTCTGTTCTGTGCAAGCAGTTCTATCTCATTGAGGGAGCCGATTCCTGCTGCTCTTGCCTCTCTCATCAATGTTCTTCTCAGTGTCTCCCTGGGTCTTCCTCTTTTTCTTTTACCTGTTGTTTCCCATATGAGGGCTTGCTTTGCTATTCGATTATTATCTCTTCTCATCACATGTCCAACGTATGACCATCGTCTTTTCTTTATTACTGAAGATATTAGTGGTTGATTGGCGATTTCTCTAATTTCCTCGTTTGTTTTGAATTCGTTCCATTCTATACCAAGTATTTTCCTTAGACATTTATTTTCGAATGCGTTCAACTTTGTTTCTATATCTCTTGTTGTTTTCCAGCTTTCACACGCATACGTAAGGGTTGATAGTACATTTGATTTGAATAGCCTAAGTTTTGTGTTTGTGCTAATGAGTTTTGATTTCCACAACTTTTCAAGGCTTCTGAAACACATTGCTGCTTTAGCCAGTCTGATTCTAATTTCTTTGCTCGTATCCCCTTCTCGATCAATGTGACTTCCAAGATAGATAAAGTGATCGATCTCTTCTACTGGTTTGTTTTCCATGTATATTTTGTCACTTGTTGGAATTAAACTTTTCATGACTTTAGTCTTTTCATGATTGACCTCAAGCCCAATTTTGCTGGCTATTGATGATAGTTCATTTGTGTTTTCCTGCATCGTTTTTATCTGACTGCTGATGAGAACTATGTCATCAGCAAAGTCGAGGTCCTCCAAATGGTCTCCTTGTATCCATTCGATGCCTTTATTACCAGTGCAGCATTTCTTCATTATGAAGTCCATAACAATTCCAAATAACAAGGGCGATAAAATACATCCTTGTTTAACCCCAGTTTCTATTGGGAAACATTCGCTCAGTCCTTCCTCTGTTCGAACTGCACATGTGTAACCATCATACATGTCTTTGAAAATATTTATGATTTTTGATGGTAAGCCATATTGCTTCAGAATTTTCCACAAAGAATCTCTATGAATACTATCAAATGCTTTTTGAAGTCGATGAAGTTAAGTACAAAAGGTTTTTGCTTTTCAATGTGTTCCTCCAATATAAGTCGTAGAGTGAAAATGTGGTCAAGACAGCTTCTCCCTTTTCTAAACCCAGCCTGTTCTTCACGCATTACTGTATCTATTGAATCCTTTATTCTATTTAGGATGATTTTACAGAATAACTTTGAGGCAACTGACAAAAGTGTCACGCCTCTCCAGTTCTTACAAGCTTCAAAATCTATTAAACTGTGAGGTAGTGGACGGTTAAGAATTTCTTTGAAGTGTTCCGCCCAACGGGCTTTTATGTCTGCGCTTGTTGTTAGCATTAATCCAGATTTGTCTAGAATTGGTGTTCCACTGGATGTATAGGTGTTTGTCAGCATCTTTTGTACAGTATAGAGAGTTCTGCTGTCTCCTGTAATTGCAGCTGTCTCTGCTTTCTCTGCCAAGTTGTCTATATAAGCTCTTGTATCTCTTCTTGCCGAACTTTTCACTTTGTTGTCTAATTCTTTGTATGTTGCTTTTGCCAGAACCTTTCCAAGATCTGTCTTTACATTAGTCATGGCTCTCTTCGCTTCTCTTCTTTCTTTGATGTATTTTCACGTGGTGTCTGAGATCCAAGCTCGTTTTTCCATTTTCTTCAGTCCAGCACTTGCTTCTGCTGCTGTCATTAGTATTTTGCTCTGTGAGTCCCACATTTCATTGATATCTAAGTCTATTTCACCAAGTGCTGAATAACAATTACTTAGCTCTATGTTAAACTTTTCCTTTATGGCTTCATCTTTCAGTTTATGACTATCAATTTTATGTGTAATTGACCTCTTCTGTTGATTCTATTCTAATATAGCATTACTTTTTTAGTGCAGTGTCCCGTATTGCAAAATATCTTATATTCAAGTGTAATTTCTCTTATCTTCTGATGTAATGTTTTATATTATAGTAGTGCATCACTTTTCCAGTGCAGTACCTATTACATTCTAATGTAATGTCTTATAATTATATACAGCATCTTTCCAGTGTAAAATATATATTTTTCTAGTATAATATCTCTTATATTCTATGCAATATCTCTTACATTCTAATGTAATTTCCTATATTATAATACAATAGTTATATATTTTAATACAGTATCTTTTTTATATTTGCAATTTCTGTTGTGTGTTCTCTCTCTCTCTCTCTCTGTGTTTGTGTGTGCGTGCACGCGCTCGCTAGTTTGTTTGTTTGTTTTAAGAATGATTTTTTTCAGACAGTGTCATTTATGGATTTCTAAAACTGTCATACATGCTTGAGTGCTAAACTGTTGACCTTTAATTACGAAACTATCTCAACATTTTTAAATTTCGCAGTTTGCTGCATGTGAATGCTCTTTCCCGCTGTGTACCTTTAAAATTGTTTTCACCAGTGACCCATGATGTGTCACTGCGACACCACAGTGTGTGTTGTGTTATGATAAATTGTTTAATGGCGTTATGAAAGCATCTAAATTATGAAGACATCTCAATATTAAACACGGAAAACATGTCAATAAAAGCATAGATGTTTCAAAAGTAAGGATTGTAAACTTTAGGAAAATAATAAAAAGTTGTAAAAAAGACTGCAGTGGTTGTACAAATACAAATTTATGAGGGTTGCTTTTGAACTGTCTCATCTTATAGCACAAATGAGAAAACTACACAGTAGCTGAACTTATATTGCCTTCTGCCAAAATAATGGTTTTCAACACTGATCCTGACCAAGGAAGCTGCCAAGGACCTTTCCTTAATATCTTTATCAAATGAAGCTGAAAAGGCAAATCACAGTTTGTCAGCCAATATGAAGGAAAAATTATTAGAAAGAAGTTAACTGTCCTACCATTTTGTTCTGCAATTAGATGAAAGCAAAGACATAACAAAGTGACCTTGCTGTGTTGTGTGTAGGAATGAGTAAGAGAGGATTGTTTTTGAAGACATACTGATCATCTGCTTCTTGGTGCATGCTACAGCTGAAAAAATGTTTTATAGCATCTCCTAATTTGGATTGGTTGAAATGCATTGGATTAGTACTGATTAGTACAGACTGGGCACAAGCAGCAAAGTCCGGAAGCTCACTGGACTTGTAACACAGATTAAGGAAATCATACCATCAGTAACTTGGCATCATTGTCGCACACACAGAAGCTCTTTAAGATGCCAGAAAAATTGAAAGAGACTAAATGTATCCGCCAAAATTATTTTATTAAAAAAGTCACTGAATTAAGACTTTTTGAACTCTGTAAAGATATAGAAGTTGTTACCATCAACTATTCCTATTTGTCAAAGTCTGCTGGCTATAACAAAGTAAAGTTTTGTCACATTTATGGGGCTTGAGATGAACTAAGATTATTTCTCATGGAGAAACAGATTCACATCACCAAATGTTTGAGAGACTTTTCCATGGTTAATCAGGTTGTCAGATATTTACATATATAAATGTTTCCACAGTTAAGGAAAGTTTGATAACCAGTGCTGTCATCAAGAATGATAAAGTAATATACCTATTGTCAGCAACTCACGATTAACCGTCCATCAATCCGACCAGTGGAAAACCAAAAATAAATTTTCTAGTCTCAGCACCACAGCATATGAACCACCAAGCTTAGTGTGCACGAAAATAGGCTACCAGCCATATATTTTGTGTTTTAATGGCTATTTTAATTGAGTTGCATAATTTACAGTATGCTGAACCTGACAATTATAAATTAATGTTACTTCCATTTGCAATATTTCTCAGAATAAGAAAAGAAATATGCAGGATTTTCTTTTAAGTAGTAAATTTTACGTCAGTTTAGTAATAACAATTCACCATGAGTGTTTCATAATTAAAGGTTAAGTCACAGCACAAAGGCATCAGTTGTTATTGATTAATTGTCAATAACTTGTATTCATGTTTTATGTTATTGGCTCAATACAATCACACAACTCTCATTCTCATATGTATTGACTTTTGTAAAATGGGGATATGTAATTATTTTTGTTTCAAAATGAACTTTGTATTCTCTGTGATAGGTGAAGTGGCATCAGTCAAATGTGAAATTCGAGGACAGATTTGACAAATATTTGGACCCAAACTTTTCCAGCACAGGGTAACGGCTGTTGTTAAATTGATATTTTAGCACAGTGAGAAGAAATTGTTAGGATATCAAACTGTTCATGTTTAACAATGACACATGCATTCTAAACTTGTAATGTTTAACAATGATACATGCATTCTAGACTTGTAATGTTTAACAATGAAACATGCATTCTAAACTTGTAATGTTTAACAATGACACATGCATTCTAAACTTTTAATGTTTAACAATGACACATGCATTCTAAACTTTTAATGTTTAACAATGATACATGCATTCTAGACTTGTAATGTTTAACAGTGACACATGCATTCTAAACTTGTAATGTTTAACAATGACACATGCATTCTAAACTTTTCATATTAACAATGACACATGCATTCTAAACTTGTAATGTTTAACAATGACACATGCATTCTAAACTTGTAATGTTTAACAATGACACATGCATTCTAAACTTGTAATGTTTAACAATGACACATTCATTCTAAACTTTTAATATTAACAATGACACATGCATTCTAGACTTGTAATGTTTAACAATGACACATGCATTCTAGACTTTTAATGTTTAATAATGACACATGCATTCTACATTTGTAATGTTTAACAATGACACATGCATTCTAATCTTGTAATGTTTAACAATGACACATGCATTCTAAACTTTTAATGTTTAACAATGATACATGCATTCTAGACTTGTAATGTTTAACAATGAGACATGCATTCTAGACTTGTAATGTTTAACAATGACACATGCATTCTACGCTGGTAATGTTTAACAATGACACATGCATTCTACGCTTGTAATGTTTAACAATGACACATTCATTCTAAACTTTTAATATTAACAATGACACATGCATTCTAGACTTGTAATGTTTAACAATGACACATGCATTCTAGACTTTTAATGTTTAATAATGACACATGCATTCTACATTTGTAATGTTTAACAATGACACATGCATTCTAAACTTGTAAAATTTGACAATCAAACATGCATTTTAAGGCAGGAGGTTTAATAGGATTTGTTGGATTTGTTTATTGATGTAGGAATCTCTTGCTCTTCCTTCCCATTTCATGAGGTATGATCTCATAATGCAAAAAAAAAAAAAAATTCCAAATTTATTTAATTACATCATCAGGTTGCATGTCCTTTACAGAATGTTGCATTCACCACAGTATGCCTGAAAGAATCTCTGTCTCTAGCCAATCCCCTTCTTCTTTTGTCATGCTCAAGGTCTTCTAGTTGTCTTGAAACCACCTTCTTGGTCTGCCCCTGATGCACATAGGAACCATAAATTCCATTATTGTTCTTTTCAACCCACTGTGTCTTTTGATGTGGCCGTAGTATTTTAATTTCCTCTGTGTAGGGTGTTTATAAGCCAGTCTTTTTAAATGTTCACATCTTTTGATATGTCTTCATTGCTCTTTTTTATTATCCAAGGTTTCTTAAAATTTGTAGCATTTTGTTTCAAATGAATTAATTTTCTTCCTTGCTGTTTGCAAGATTGTCCATAATTCACACCACATGTTGCTATTGGGAAGATACATGACCTCAGTCATTTTAGTTTTACTGCCTTTTTTAATTTAGCCACATGTTCATGGCATTTAATTTTTGTATTGCTGGTGCTAATCTTCTTTTGATCTCTTTCTGTCAGTCTCCATTGTTAGTTACTATAGATTCCAGATATTCATAATTTGTTACAATTCAAGTTCTCCACTGTCGATGATTTTGGTTTGGCTTTTTGTTTTTTCATTTGTCATCATTTCTGACCTGTCTCATGATCTCAACGTAGATGTTAAACAGGCATGAAGAGAAGATGCATCTCTTTTGTACTTCAGACCAACAATTTGATGTTCACCCGCTATTCTGATACAGTCGAACCTGTCTAAGGCGACCATTCACGGGACTTTCAAAAACTGGTCCCATAGGACAGGTGGTCCTGCCTCACAGGTTTCACATAATAAATAGAGCGATAAAAAAAATTTTATCCTAAGCACTATGAAAACTAACCTGCAAATCAGCGTAATCCATGAGTAGAACATAGTGCACATGTCGGTCTACAATAGCCACTGGTTGGACACTTTTCATAAAACACGATAGTTAAACACACAAAAATAAAACACACATACACAGATTCCACTTATACTGTACATGTATCACTTTTGACTTGAAAAAAAATCCAATATGGTAGTCTGTTGTTTGACAGATGAAATAAACGATAAGTTCAATTTTTCTCTCAAGTCCATGATAACGTCTAGTATGTCAGATCTCCCGTTTGTTATTGAATAGGTGCGCAGAAGCTCCAAAGCATTATGTGCATCTGCGATAGTGTATGTTTTCTCAATGTCAGTAGAATCTTGTTCGTTGTCTGATTCACTATTCACATCCTCAGCAGCTAAAATTGCAGTGGCAGGAAGATCCCAGTTTGTTTCTATTGTGTTGCAAGTTTGGAGCCCTGAATCAATCATGGAGATGTCTGTCAATTGGTATCCAAACAATTCTTTTGAAAGGTTATCCAAAGCAGTAGAAATTGCAGTAGAAACAATTTGCACGTCGGTCTTTGATGCAGATTCCATGTGCGTCAGAGAATATGCGTGTGTTTCAGCAGGACAATGAAAACCTGCTTTACAGAAACACTTAAGGATGGTTGAGTTGTCCACTTCTTTCCATGCTGCAGCAATCCAGTAGACTACATCCAGTAAATTGACCTGTTTCATGAGTTCGGTTCCGGAAGCATCCTTGTTTGATTCCATGACTGTGATAAGATGTAGAAGCTGTTTTTGTCTAAACTTTAATTTAAATGTCTGAATGACACCCTGGTCTAGGGGTTGAACTAATGCAGTTGTGTTGGGTGGCAGAAACTGCAGCTTAACATTCTGTAGTTCGATCTTGGGATGACAGGTAGCGTTGTCAACAAATAAAATAATGTGGCGCTTTTTTTTCTGCATCTTACGGTCAAAACTTTTCAGCCAATCTTCAAATATAGCTGCAGTCATCCATGCCTTTTTGTTGTTTCTGTAAATCACTGGCAGTGTGTTTATGTTGATGTTTTTAAAAATCCTAGGGTTAGCTGCTTTCCCAATCACTAAAGCCGGTTCTCGTTCCCCAACATGTTAGTGCATAGCATCACTGTTATTCGCTCTTTGCTTTTTTTACCCCCAGCGCATTTTTCTCCTTTGACAAAAAATGTTTTGTCCGTAGTCGCTTTGAAAAATAACCCGGTTTCATCTAAATTAAAAATGTCTTGAGCAGCGTAACCATAGCATATCTCGGATAATTTAGAAGTCCAGTCAGCCGCAGCACTCATATCTGAATCACCGACTTCGCCACATTGCTTACCAAACACAAGATTGTGTCTTTTAATGAAGGCCTCTAACCAGCCGTTCGATGCTTTAAAGACTGAGTTTTCCAATTCTTTTGCAAACTGTAAAGCTCGTTCTTTGATCATCGGCCCAGATAACGGAATTTTTCGTGCAAGTGCTGATTGACACCATTTCCAACAAAGTGTATTTATGTCTTCATTTCCCGTTTTCCTGCTATTCCTTCTTTTCATACTTGGTGCATTATTTTCAAAGTCATTCATATACTCGGCTTTTCTCTTTAACGTACGTAAAATCTGTGTCTTTCCCACTCCAAACTGTTCTGCCAATAATCGCGAACTTTTACCTTGCTGATTTTGTCGAATCACTGATATTCGTTCTTCCAGCGTTAATGCTTTTGGTTTTACACTTTTGACACTGGCCATTTCCTATATTGTGTGTAACACTTTTAAAATCCACAAAAATAATTCACTGAGATACTGTACATGTACATGAATACACTCTAAGCGGGCAATGACTAATTCTTTAGTTAATTCCTGTAATTTATACGGGCCACGCAATGGTCTACTCTGGTCTAGACGGAACCGCGAAGTGATGTCACTTCACGAATCATAGATCTGTGTCTGCACCAGTATTGACTGATAAACGTAACACGTCCCACTGTAATCTGGGACTCACTAAATACGGGAAAACATCAACACCTGTAGACACCTGTGTCGATCGTTTATAGCTCCCAGCGAGACGAAGGACTGGCTGGTCGTCGTAAACGGGATAAATAACATTGGCGGCGGTTAATTAGCCTGGTCTCTGGTCGCGTCATACGGTGAGCGCCGTAATCAGTGTTAGCATATAGTAAAAAACTCGGGGAAATTGTAGACCCGGTCCTATAACCAGGGAAACGCTTTAAACAGGTGGTCCTAAGACCAGGTTCGACTGTAACTGCTTGCTGTTCATGATGTAGAGACTCGATAAGCTGTATTAGGTTTGTTAGAAAGTTCATATCTTTGATGATGTTCCAGTTTCTGATATTATACACTCTGTAATCTGCAAATTAGAGAAATCGCCAATCAACCACTAATATCTTCAGTAATAAAGAAAAGACGATGGTCATACGTTGGACATGTGATGAGAAGAGATAATAATCGAATAGCAAAGCAAGCCCTCATATGGGAAACAACAGGTAAAAGAAAAAGAGGGAGACACTGAGAAGAACATTGATGAGAGAGGCAAGAGCAGCAGGAATCGGCTCCCTAAATGAGATAGAACTGCTTGCACAGAACAGAGACAGATGGCGAGATTTGATAAAATATCTTTAAAAGAAAACTGCTAGAACAAAAATTCATATAGGAGAAGGTGTATCTTGGTCTACGCCCTATGGGCCGGTTACGGCTTGAAAGGTCAATAGATAGAATCTGCAAAGCATGTATGCAGTTCTATGTTGTATTTCCTACACTTCTCAAGGATGTTTCTCAAGTTAAAGATGTCATCCCGGGTGTCTCTACTATGTCTGAAACCTGCTTGAACTATATGAAGTTCTTGTCCTAACTTGCTATCCTGAATTACACCACAATTGAAGCGTAAATATCACTTTTATGATTATTTATTGAAGTGGTGGTCATTTTTTAAATCTTTTATTGTACTTCTATGATGACTGAAAAAAAACAAATTCAATGTTCTCTTATTCAGATCCCTCACTTCAAATCACATTAACAATGGCCTGCTCCTAGCCATGTGATTGAAGAGAGCTTCTGGGAAGGATATTGTACTAAAGTGTGTTCAGTTTAAGGGTTAGAAATTTAATTATGGTTTCTGAAGTTAATAAATATCATTGACCATGCTAAGTGGCTGTTTGACTATAAGTGGATCACCAAATCCATACAGTGTGGATCCATGTCTAATGCGAGTTAATGTCTTTTTAAGAGTGTACAATGAAAGTACAATGAAAGTAGTCATCAGATGAACACAGACTGAAAGACATTTCATAGCTAAATCACCTGATAATTGCAGTATTTTGGATGTGCATCTTATTGTTATTATTGTTCTTGTTATAAATAGATTCACTGGTTCAGTATCTTCAATTCCTTCATGATGGTGATCTTCCTTGTGGGTCTTGTCAGCATGATTCTTATGCGTACACTTCGCAAGGATTATGCCCGTTACAGTAGAGAGGAAGATCTGGATGATATGGTGAGTTTTGTGTTGTGATTTTTTAGAGACTACTTACAAATAAAGGGAGTGACATTGTGTTTGTGGGTTGGCTTTATTTTCATCTCAAAGATGGCGAGTTTTAGTTCCAAGTAAATACGCTCCTTGGTCCAGCTGTATAAATGAACACATAACTCATTTCTTTGGTATGTAGAACATTGGCCTCCTCACTCCAAATGCATCCAGGTACAGTGATGTAAAAACATTGTAGACCCCTATATTGTTATATGTTGCATGACTACACTTCATTTACAAATGCACATTGTTCTTGTCATGTATTATGCACATTATGTTATCAAATACTCAGTCTATATAACTATTACATTTCTTACGTTCACTGCAACAAAGATTTTAAGTCTAAATAATACAAAACAGTAAAACAACCATTTGTGGTTGTCATTCTTTTTCATTGAAAATATATTTTGGTGGTTCATGATATGGTGTCTCAGTACGGCTTTTATTTCTTTAACCCTATGTTATGATATCTCTTTGTCAAATTGATGGATGCAAACTAAACATTCTTGGAACTGCTTGCTATGTGCAACAGACAAATAATAGTAGAAGCAATTGCTCGAACTCTAAAGGAAAGGAGAAAGGGGGCTAGACCAAGGACAGGGCTGATATCAGTGAAACATAAATATTGTATGCCCAAACTGGGGCAGGCACCCTTTAAATAAGAATGGTCATGTACCACATATAGAGGAACTTTGTAATTGCCCTACAAGATCCCACAGGCTGACAACTGACTGTTTTGTTGGTCTGCAGTCGAGTAAAGAAGAAGAGAAAAAAGAAGATGCATACAATAATATAATATCTATCTTCTTAAACAGCTGTTGCAAGTTTTTCCACTCTTTGGTAGCAATGCCTGTATGTAACAAGTTGCAATTTTTTCCACTATTTAGTAATAATGCCTGTATGTAGCAGGTTGCAAGTTTACTTGAGTTGTAGTAACATACATCTATTATAAGATGTTGCTTGTAGGTGGTTATGGTTTGAGGAAGTCTAGTCCGGAGAAAAGTAAACAAAATACATCTAAATAGCAAGTATTTTTAATAACTTTCAGCACACTCATACACCAAGTAAAAAAGTAAAAAAATTGTACCCCCGTCACACGAAGTGGCGTATAGGGAATATGGTTTTAGTGACCATAAATTTTACAGACCTTCAGCACATGATTTTTGGGTAAAGTGGTCGGTATTACGCCCATGCCGCTTTACTTTCCCAGAAAAAAATCCGGTACCCATTAAAGGCTGGGTGAACCGGAAGCTGTCGGTTGGAATCGAACCCTACCTCTTCATACACCAAGTAGCAGGTAAATAAAACAAAGCTTTAAGTGCTTTATATATGAAGTTGTGATCCCTGTATCTCCTTCACCATCTTAAAGCACTCACACAAAATCTTAATGTAAACCTGGAACAAGTTCTACGCCACTGTTATGACCTAAAAATAACTCTGAATTTTACCATGGTAACGTGTCTAGAGATTTCATTTACATGATCAGGACTTGGAAATGCATCAGTAGAACTGCACGTGTAAAAGAGCTATATTTCTAGTGACAGCTGACATGGCATTTGAAGAGGCCCAACTGAATGTAATTGTCTTCTCCTTTACAATAGAACAAGTTCTGACATCTATTGTAGAACTAAATAAAATTGTATTACAGAAAGTATTTTTATTAACAACTAATAATTTTTGTTTCATATTTCAGGAAAAAGATCTTGGGGATGAGTATGGATGGAAACAAGTTCATGGAGATGTGTTTCGTCCAGCTTCGCATTCACTGTTGTTCTCCGCTTTTATTGGGACTGGTTATCACATTGGAATAGTCACTCTTTGTGTCATTCTGTTCACAATTGTTGGAGAGCTTTACACTGAGTAAGTAGCAGTATATTCTTTATCTTGCCTTCGGTCAGATATCAACAAAGCAAGCAATGCCTAATGGTATTTTGTAGGGCAGCAACAAAATCTCGCTGCCTTTTTTTGTCTCGTGCCTGTTCTTTTTCTGAGTTGCCTCAGCCTGACCAGACCTGCATTTCTGTGTTTACTGTTCTCAATCAAATTGTCTTCAGTTTGCATCTCTTGTGTGATGGCTAAATAGCATATGTAGTTTTTGTGATGGTATACAGATATCTTATTTCCTGGCCTATTCAACACCAAAATCTATTTGTTAGTTCCATTTGCCCTCCCCTTAATTGTGCCTATTGATAAGCAGACCCTAATTACTAATGTTATTTAGTTAAATAATTCTGAGTTTTCTGTGAACTGGTTGTACTGGCTGATTGTGGTCTTGCTGTTTCCTTTTATGTAGTTCCATAGATAGGTCTTAGAGAAATCGCCAATCAATCACTAGTACCATCAGTTATCAAAAAAAGACGATGGATATATGTTGGACATGTGATGAGAAGAAATAATTACCTGAATAATATAGCAAGCCCTCAAGTGGGAAACAACAAGTAGGAGGAAAAGAGGCCAACCCAGAGAGACACTGAGAAGAACACTGATCAGAGAGTCTAAGGCAGCATGAATCAGCTCCCTCATTAAGATTGAGATGCTTGCACAGAACAGAGACAAATGTCGAGATTTGATAAAAGACCTTTGCAAAGATTGAGAATGCTAGAAAAAAAAATGTAGAAAAAAGACCAAGTATCTGCCCTATGGGCTGGCCACGGCTCGAGAGGTCAATAGGTAGATAGATAGCATTTATGTCAGGGAATATTATATATTTATTCTATCTTCTTAATGTACCCATCCAATCTTCCATACACTAAGTGTATAAACTGTTTGTAATCTTGCTACCTGCTTTTTAATGTACGGGTGCACACTGGACCTCCTGCTGTTGCTGTTATCTGCGAGGACTAGACATTGGATCTCATTACCCAGAGAGAGTGGGAAGAGGAACCACGGATTCTAAATGAAAAATTCCCTGTCATTAGTGACATTCAAACCTAGAACCTTTCAATCCAGAGGCCGGTGTCTTAGCTATATAGACCACCCATTCCCCCAAACAGTACCAATAAATAATATATTACTTTGGTCTTAATGTAGCTGTCCAATTTTTTTCTTTGCAGGAGAGGATCTTTACTGAGCACTGCAATATTCGTGTATGCTGCAACATCTCCTGTGAATGGCTACTTTGGAGGAAGTCTTTATGCCAGAATGGGAGGTATGCAGAAAGCACTTATTTTACCTTAGTTATTATTGCAGTATAAACTGTTGTGTTTGGGTATCTGGTCATGTGGCTTTATTCACTTTGACAACATCTGTTCCAAACCACCAAATAATAGGTTTTTAGTTAATGTTAACCACTGGCATTTAATATTCAATGTTTTTATTGCATCAGATATTTATTTGAAATGGCTTATCAAGGATTTTTATAGTTGGAGAGAGGAAGAAATGAATAAACACATGTCTCTCTCTATTATCTAGTTTATTTGAATGACCTCATTCTGATTTTAAATAGTAATAATTGGTGATCAAAGATGCTCAGCATGAAAACACAAAGTTAGAATTATCAATTCAAATGTATTATCCAATCTCACTTGGCTTGTGAAAGCTGGAAAATGTCAAAGAAGATTGAGAGAAAAAACTAAAGACTAATGCTGAAATAAGAGAAATGGCCATGCAACCATTTATCTCGACTACTATTAATGAAAAGAATATGGACATATGTCAGGCATGTATTTAGAAGAAACAACCAGAGAATTACTACTAAGTAGGCTCTCAAATGGGAAACATCAGGTTAAAGTAAAAGATGATGACCCCGAGAAACACTGAAAAGAACTAACAAAGAGGCAATGTTGGCAGAAATAGACCCACTCTCAATAACTGAACAGTTCACCCAGAAAAGAGACAATTGCATGAGACAAGCCCTCTGTGCAGTCTAATTACTTATTTCATGAAGTGAAATTCCAGATTCAAGTATCAATAAGTGTCCATATAAGTTTTTTTTTAATAGCTGTAATGATTCGGAACGTGTTTCAGTAAACAATTATATTGTATATTATTAACGTTACGAATTACGTGTATTGTATAAGTAATTAAAACTAAAATTGTTGACAGTTTACATTAGCTTGATACGGTCAATGACAAGGATAATACAAATGGAAGCTCATCAATCCTAGCTTCAAAAACCTGGTGTTGTGATTTTTTGTCTAATGTGATAGGATAGTAAACTTTCGAAAGAAAGCACCGATTGTGACATTGCTCACAGTGCATTATCATCATCATCATCATCAAGTACCGGGCCTGCTGGCGTAGGTGATCATGTCTCTCCACAACTTTCAATCTCGGCAGCTATTTATCATTTCTGTTGTTGACCTTCTGCCAAGCCATTCTCTTAAGCTTTCTGTTATTTTTTTCTCTTAGCTTCCCTCTATCTCTTCGTCCCTCAATTTTTTCAGTTGTTACAATATATTCCAGTTGTTTCTTCTCATTACATGGCCAAAAAATGATGATTGTTTCTTCCTAATATTGGAAATTAGCTCTCTTTTTGCTCTGACCTCTTTCAGACATTTTCATTACTCTTCTTAGCTGTCCATGGTATTCTCAACATTCTTCTGTAAAACCACATTTCTACAGACTCCAGTGATTTTCTTGTCTGTTGTCCTATTGTCCTTGATTCACATCCATATGTGCTCTACATAACATTTAGGAACTCTTTTTCTTGTTTCTATTGTCAAAAAATGGATTGCATAGTATCTTCCTCATTTTCTGGAAAGCTGCTTTTGCCTGAGCCATTCTGCATCTCACCTCTTTTGTACATCTTCTGTCTGAGATAACAAAGTTCCCAAATATTTAAATTCATTTACCTGTTTTAATATTGTTCCACTTGTCTTTATTCTTCACTCAGGTGATGTCTTTGTCTTTGTTGTTATCATTACTTCTGTCTTTTTACTATTAAGGCTGAGTCCTTTATTTTTGCTTTATTTCACTATAATGCCCAACATTTCTTGAACTCATTTTCACTCTTAGCAATTAATACTGTATCATCAGCATACCTTAGATTATTTATATTATGACCTCCAATTGTTATTCCAGTCATGCCCCTTATGGATCTTAAAATAATCTCAATATAAATATTAAACAAATCTGGTGACAGCACACAACCTTGTCTAACACCCTGTTTTATTTCTTGAAACATTCCCAATTGGTTTCTAGTTCTTATGGCTGCTGTTTGTTGCCAGTACATGTTCTTTATTATTCTTAGATCTTTGCTGTCTACTTTTATGCTTTCTAAAATTTTGATTATTTCTTAGTGCTTTACTTGTCAAATGCTTTGGTATAATCTATGAAACATAGGCATAGATCTGTTTTCACCTCTATGCTCTTTCTACTAAAGATCTTATGATATATGTGGCATTGCTTGTTCCTTTACCTCCAACAAAACCACGCTGTTCATCGCTAATTTCTGGATTGATTTTGTGGTGTGAGCATGGTGTTAGTGAGCATATTTTTCTATGACCATGGCACTTTTTACTTTTTTGTGCAATGTGGCCGGTATCATACCAGGCCGCCTTTACTTCTCAGAAAAATCTCTGGTACCCATTTTTAGGGGCTGGGTAAACTCAGATGCCTTGTCACACCAAAAAAAAAAAAAAAAAAAAATCGACCACTTCTGTGGATGGAATCCAGACCCCTCTGATCAGGAATTGAGCACACTAACTACTCAGCCACTGAAGCTAGCATGACAGTAGACTGCTATATACTTTAAACAATTATATTTGTTTCTCCTAAAATTGAAATGTTTGGCAATCACTTCAAAATGTGATAGCTGTTGTTTTATTTATTGTCCTTAGGTAAACTTTGGATCAAACAAATGGTTGTGAGTGCCTTCTTGATGCCAGCAGTCGTTTGTGGAACAGCATTTTTCATTAACTTTATTGCAATCTATTACCACGCTTCAAGGGCTATTCCTTTTGTCACTATGGTAAGTAGATGATTTACTAGGTTTTGATGTAAAACACATCTCATGTGTTTGAAGATAAAGTATGTTTTATACATAAACTTGTCAGTAGTGAATCTAATTGCCACAAATCACATGAGAATCCCCCCCCCTCTCTCTCTCTCTCTCTCTCTCTCTCTCTCTCTCTCTCTCTCTCTCTCTCTCTCTCTCTCTCTCCTCTCCTCCCTCCCTCCCTCCCTCCCCTCCCTCCCTCCCTCCCCCTCCCTCCCCCCCTCCTCCCCCCCCCCTCCCCCCTCCCTCCCTCCTCCCTCTCTCCCTCTCTCTCTCCTCCCTCTCTCTCTCTCCTCTCTCTCTCTCTCTCTCCCTCTCTCTCTCTCCTCCCTCTCTCTCTCTCTCTCTCCCTCCCTCCCTCTCTCTCTCTCTCTCTCTCTCTCTCCTCTCTCTCTCTCTCTCCTCATAGGTACAAGCTCTTCATACTTGTAACAATTCTTTTTGGGAGGGAGGGAAGGAAATAATACAAAGTCTTAATGAAGTCCATATTTAAAAGAAGTCGAAAAAAACAACTGATAGAGTACCTCTGTAATAGATCTATTTCCTATGCTGGAGGAACATCATTAGTGTAAATGTTAAAGAAATGAGAGCATGTAATAATAAATACAAGTGTCATGTCTCTTCAATTGGCATTTTTTTTTTTTATATTATGATATAAAATGTTTTTTTCTCTCTGTCATTGACTTGTTTCTCTTGTCAGATTGACATTTTGTAGTATTTGGCATAATATTTATTTTTGTCTGTGGTTTATATATTACAATTTTTGTTGTCGTTAGTCTATTCTTTGTTCTTCCTGAAAAGTTAATTTATTGTGTTGTTTCAATTTATGGTGAGGTTATGTCATTACTTCTTTCAGATAGACACATCCAACTTTGATGCTGATTATAGTAGCCAACCTTTGATGCGGAGACGGCACTCGATGATGATGATGACATCCAACTTTGTCATGGCATTTTGTTGTGGGATTGGTTTACTTTTGTTTCTGTTTCTGACATATATTTATCCATACTTGGCACCAAGTTGATGGTTTTAAAACTCATTTTCAGGTTGCAGTCACATGTATCTGCATCTTTGTCATCTTGCCACTGACGCTAGTGGGAACTGTACTGGGCAGAAATCTGGCTGGACAGCCTGACTACCCATGCCGCATTAACGCTGTTCCAAGACCCATCCCTGAGAAGAAATGGTACTTTATTTTGTTCTTTTACAATAGATGATGTCTTCACATTATTTACCATTATCCTTACATGAATTTTTGGTCATTGTTTCTCCCTCAATTGTATTAATTTTTCCGTAATCAGCTTTAAAAAAAAAACCATTACTTGAATTTCAGGGCCTAAGATGAACAAGCTCAGCTGAAAGCAGTTATTCATAGCTGACTGCTTGCATCAGGATCAGTGAACCAAAACTGATTAAGATCTTACTCTACAACCCATTGGTGGACATGGAAACATACTAACCAGTCTGGCCAAGATTAGGAATCTAAGAGAATACTATCAGCCAGTACTTGAAGATGATGTGCTTAAGTCAGATGTGTTGGGATGAAAGGTGCAAAACATTGCAACTTGCTGTAAATGACAATGCAACCCATCTAACATCCTATTAGTCATAGATTATGACACCTTTGTCAAAATGAGGAAGGCAAAGTAAACATTCTTGGAATTTGACAGTTTGCCATGTGCAAAAAATATGCATGCTCATCCACTCGTGCACACACACACCATTGTGCTCTAATCAAAAGCCCTGTGCATTTCTTCTAACATCGTAAAAGAGCTTTTTTTTTAAATATTAAATTTGGCCATAAGTGCAATCATTTTTTTTTTTTTATATTTCTGACTGTGGAAATCTCTTTGGCTGTCAGCAAGACATCAAACAAACTTTTGTTTGCACAGGATCGGCATCAAGTGGCGCTGATATAAAAGCAAACATACTGGCTGGACTAAAAGGCTGATAAAGCACTGTTCGTGAGCCACAGTGCCCTGGATTCATGCATTAAAATTCCTTGCCATAAATCAGGCCTTAGCCTGCAAACGATTATCACATCCATTTTCATGGCTTCTCTTAAGGTAAAGACAAAGATTTATAGCAAAAGTTCACAAAGAAAATATTTATTCCTCTAAACTACAAGGGTGTTTGTGATTTTGACGAACATACCATAAAAGTGTGACTCACAGATAGGTATCGTAATCTAGGGTTAAAAGCAGACATGGAAGGGTGCAGGGAAAATGAAAAGAACAGACTAGATTTTCAGAGATTTCCTATTCCAGGCCATATAGTTGTGTAATTAAACAAAAGATCTCAACCAGGTTACCTAACACACTGTGTGGAGCAGTACGTTTAAGTTATTTTTATTTTTTTCCCTTTGTATTCAATTTTCATGTCCGTTTCATATATTCCTTGTATTGTCTCCATTCTTGCCTGTTTTCTTTGTAATCTTCTTCTTCTTTTACCTTTTAGCTCCCGGTGGAGCATAGGTCTTCAACAAACACTTTCCAAGTCGTTCTGTTTTTTGCCATTCTTTTAAGATCATTCCATGTCTTCCCCATCATCTTCATCTCTGCTTCTATCTGTCTTCCTTGGTCTTCCTCTTTGTCTTTTCCCCTGGGATTCCAAAAAAGGGCCTGTTGTGTAATACTCTCAGTTGGCTTCCGTAGTGTGTGTCCTATTCATCGTCTTCGCTGTATCTCTTTATCCACTGGTATTTGACCGGTACATTTCCATAATTCCACGTTAGTGACTTTGTCCTGCCATTTCCATCCCTTTATTCTGTGCAAGCATCCATTAATGAAAGTCTGCACTTTCGTGATTGTCAATTTTGTCATTCTCCATGTTTCACAGCCATACAATAGGACCGACTTAACATTTGAGTTGAAAATTTTTATTTTTGTATTTAGCCTAATTTCTTTGGATTTCCATATGTTTCCCAGTGCAATGAAAGCTCCTCTTGCTTTTGATATCCTTATTTGGTATCATTTTCTGTTCCTCCCTCTTTATCTATATTACTGCCCGATATATATAAGATTGTACGTCTAGTAGAGGTATTCTTCTAGTTTTATATGGTTATTGCCAACTGCATTAATTCTCATAATGTTGGTCTTATCTCTATTAATCTTAGTCCTAGCTGTTGTGATCTCTCATCTAATATACTCATTTTATCCTTCATCTGTTGATGGCTGTGTGATAGGAGAGCTATGTCATCAGCAAAGTCTAAATCATCAAGTTGTTTGGTCAGTGACCACTGGATCCCATTTCTGTTGTTTTGAGTTATTTTCATAATCCAATCTATGGCCAGTAGAAAGAGAAATGGAGACAGGAGCATCCTTGCCTTACTCCTGTTCTTATTTCAAATGCTTCTGTAAGCTGTCGTTCATGCACCACAGTACATTTTGTTCCTTCATACATTGTTTTTATCAGGTTAATAAACTTTATGGGGATTCCGTAATGACTCAGCAACTTCCAAAGCATTCTTCTGTCTAACTATCAAATGCCTTTTCGTAATCTATGAATCCAATATATAGTGGGGATTTTTGTTCTAGACTTTGTTCAACTATTATACGTAGGGTAGTTTTCTTTGTAATGCTTTCAAATTTTCCCATTTGATAACTACGGTTGTGGTCCACTTATTTATGCTTGCTACAGAGTTCATTGATTACAATCACCAGCCTGTGATACATTTATAACTACAGTCATAGGGCAGAGTAGTGCACGACATTCGTGGTCCACTGATTTATGCTTGTTTTATTGCCAGTTTTATTGATAATCAACCTGTAATAGATTTACAATGAATGTAGATTCATAGTAGTTGTAGATTTTATATCTAATTTCTGTATTTTGCTGATGCTTTGTGTCAAATTAGTGGAAATGTAGTTAATATTCTTCATTCTTGATAACAGCACATGCAAGGCTACAGCTGTGTTGCAAAAGAATCTTGTACTGTGTATGTGTTAAGTGCTATCTGTATCTATCTACCTATCTATCTACCTACCTATCTATCTATTGACCTTTCGAACCGTAGTCGGCCCATAGGGTATAGACTCCGATACTGTTTCGAAATTTTCTTTCTAGCAGTCTCAATCCTTGCAAAGATCTTTTATCAGTTCTCGCCATTTGTCTCTGTTCTGTGCAAATATCTCAATCATAACTGGTCAACATAAAACTTTCTGTTAATATTAAAATGAGACAGGGATCCATGTTATTATTTTGGTGCCAGAAATTCTTCATTGCCTGAAGGACTTCTTGTGATTTATTTAAGGTGTTTTAAACATTCCATACCACGAGCCACAAAATGCTGCTCCAGTAGCCTGAGCGCTGAACACAAAAGCAGCTATTAACGGCTTTTCGTTTCACGTTTTCACAATTTCAGCTACAAATTTGTATAGCTCTTACTACCCAGGTTTCCGACTCCATGAATAAATTGTCCCAATAAAATGCATGTTTGAGATCAATTTTAATTTATTTTATCACAGTTATTTCCAATGTAAAAAAAAAAAAATGAAAAATGGTAAGGCCACAGCATTTAAAACCCTTTGTTGGCGAATGTGTTAAACACCGATGCATATAAATTGATCTTAAGTTAACACAGTGAACGATGCTATAAGGTAGCCAAACATACTGATGAACTTACAGCAGCTGTATGAATAGACAGTGTAACAAGTCCAGTCCATGCTGTAAAATTTCAGGTCATAAATCAGCCTTGGCCAGAAAATCCAAGTCTCTTTGTCTCTCTAATGTAAACACACAACTGTGTGTCAAAAGTTTAAAGAAAATACTATTTTTAGAGTTTCTAATTTTACAATTAAGTGATACAAATTTTTATTACGTTATCACAAGCGCTTGAGTCACAAATAGGTATCGTAATCTAGAGTTAATTATCAGATGATTTTTATCAGTTTCTGAAGAGAACATTTAACTCTATTTCAGGTTCATGGAGCCAGCTGTTATCACGTTGCTGGAGAGTGCTGCCATTTGGCTCGATCTTCATTGAAATGTACTTCATCTTCACCTCGTTCTGGGCTTACAAGATCTACTATGTTTATGGCTCATGCTGCTGGTCTTCCTCATCCTTGCTGTGGTTACCATTTGTGTTTACAATTGTCTGCACCTACTTCCTTCTGAATGCTGAAGATTACAGATGGTAAGTATTTTCATCCTCATACTTCTAATAATAGTTCCCATATAATAATATTTATGTATTATTATTTGTACCCAGTATATAACACTGGGAACTACTATTCGTGCTTTTCGTCCAATAAACGTTTGTCTACACACAGGTATTCAGCCCTACTGGGAGATACTTACATTAATAGGAAAGTACAAATATACAATTTATTTCCGGTGATCGTTACCCTATGCTATAGTCATTGAGAACGTCATCGTGTAAGACACTGCTGCAATAGCCAATTTTTTAGTTGGCTGCATGGCAGTGTGCCAAGCGTTCGGCTTCTCGTGGCAAGGCGCGTTGCCACTGAGTACGGGTTCGATCCCACTTCGGACCATATATTGTTCTTCATTTTTTTCTATTGTTGTTTGTCTGTCAATTTTTCCGAGTGCTAACACATACTTCTTTGTTCTATTATTCCTATTATCGCCTCGGAAGTTCCCCATATAATAATATTTATGTATTATTATTTGTACCTAATAAAGACCACAGAGTTTTGTCTGAACTTTTATATTTTATCAGAATCTACTGAAATTGGATGTTCCAAGCTGAACAGTAGAGATGTAACTCCTCATTACAGCAGTTTTGTTTCATTTCAAAGTGGCATTTCAGCTAAAATTTTGGAAATTTTGCAGCATTGATGGATGAAGATGTTCTGAGTCTTATTACATTTCTCTCATTCTTACCTCTTTCTCTTCCTGATTATTTTGCTGGTTTGATCTGAATTATCTGACTTAGATTTATAACTACCCAATATCACCACGTAACAATCTACTAACATTTATAATTTTTTTTTGTCAATATCATATCATTATCATATACTAACATTAAAGAGGGAATATTACACAACATGGAAATAATATTTGTGTGACATAAATCATTGGCGTAAGTACTTAAAAATTAATTAAAGTGGAAAGAGTGTATATTGGAAAACATAGGACATGCTTCTGCAACTGGCTGAGTGTAACTGGGGCAGAAAGAGTTAAAATGTTTTTATGGGATTGGTTTAAGTTTGTGACACCAGACGCACAGAATGTGAAATTTAGCCAAAGTAAATATTTATGAATTAAATTTAGCATTTAATGCTCTCAACATGAAAACTAAAGATTGACAAATTTGAGAGCTTCCTGAGTGCAGTATTAAATTTGTTACCACAACAGTTTAATTCTAAGATATAGCTTTTTCTAATCAAGAAAAGACGATGGTCTTATGTTGGACATGTGATGAGAAGAGATAATAACCGAATAGCAAAGCAAGCCCTCATGTGGGAAACAACAGGTAAGAAGAAAAGAGGAAGACCCAGAGAGACACTGAGAAGAACACTGATGAGAGAGGCAAGAACAGCAGGAATTGGCTCCCTCAATGAGATAGAGCTGCTTGCACATTACAGAGACAAATGGCGAGATTTGATAAAATATCTTTTTAAAAGAATTGAAAACTGCTAGAACAAAAATTTAGATAAGAGGAGTACCTTGGTCTTACGCCCTATAACTACTATAGCTCGAAAGGTCGATAGATAGATTGATAGAGTGTAAAACAGAAAGTGTATTTGTACTTCCTGGAAAGACAAAAGGGCAAAATCAACTAAAGTTTTAGTGACAAAGAACTGTGCATAAGTAAAGCTGGCTCTGCTTAACAAATTTGGTTTTTATCAGATTCAAGACAAAGAGAGATGGGCATTAATAGAGATCTGTTTAATACTTTCATCAGCAAAAATCATCTGAACAAATATTTTACCAAACTACTGATTGCTTACTATCAACCATCTGTCATGATGCCAAAGGCGATATATTCAATGAGTTATAAACCTTTTCCATTAGTTCCTGTCTTAGTCTTCTTTTTTCCAGTTTTATCTTATCTTTTCTATTGAAAATATTTTTTTCTATTGAGTCTACTTCCTGTTCCCTATACTTTTTTCAACGTGTTTTGCAATTTGTTCTATTTCTGTGAATTTTTGTTGTGAATAAAGGAATGAATAATCTCCTTTGTCATCCACCTTCAAAGGATGTTTAGTTGGGGTAGGTTGCATTGTGTTGTGGTTGCAACCAAACTGTGATATTTTCACCTTTGGTACAGCACAGCCGGGTTGCAACAAAACTGTGATATTTTCACCTTTGGTACAGCACATCCAACTTTATTGTGACATTTTTGAGTACCCTCTTTGATCCCTACTCACTTGGGGTTAGGGACTGGTTAGTTTCCAAAAATCACCACTTGCAATTAGTGTAGGTTCTTGATTCGCTCTGTTCACTGATATTCTGAATATGTATCCAGCCTCATGTGAATTTATATAAACCCTATTTCTTGTTGAACTGATATTTTTATGATAGTTTTATCTATTACCATTCTAGCTGTCATATATATATATATATATATATATATATATATATAATATATATATATATATATATATATATATCTTTCTTCAATTGTATGTCCTAGCTACCTGTTTACTGTTGGGTTGACTAGTCTAGAATACTCACACAACTTCTTGGATTAATAAGCCCCTTTGGTCCCCCTAGAAACTCCATTGTGTGTGTTGTTTTTTTTAATTTGATGACTATAACATCAATTATTATGTAGTTAAAATGTGTACTTTTGTATTTTGCAGGCAGTGGACCAGTTTTATGGCAGCTGCTTCCACATCTGGCTATGTGTACCTCTACTCCTTCTACTATTTCTTCTTTAAAACAAAGTGAGTATGAGCAATGAAAAATAAAAATATATATATAATATATGTAGTAATATATATGAAAGTGAGTCAAAAGTAATATTAATATTATAAAACCAATTTGAAGTCGTGGTAAGAACTAATATGGTGCTGAGGTGTTGTATCCTCAAACTGAAAGAATTGGTGAGTGCAGGTATGCCAGCTGTAATGATCAATGTGTTATCAGCAGATGATAGAGGTGGCAGTGTCCTTATGGATGTGCTTTAAAGAGCAGCAGGATATATTTTTAATTCAGAAGTGAAGGTGAAAGACCAGTCAATCTATCTGTGAAAGAGTGCAAAAGCAATACAGGGAAAGTTGTTTATCACTATAAGTATGTGAGAGGCAAAAGAGACTCAAATGTAGTGTGACTGATGCAGCTCTCTCTGGCCGGCCTCAAACTGCAACTACACCCGACATTGTTGCTGCAACATATTACCAGGAAAGACAGATGACAATTGATGGAGTGGTTGAAATATGGTATTAATTAGCCATGGTTCGGCAAATAACATCAGCGATGTGTTACATTTCAATAAAGCCTCTGCTAGATGGGTACTGAGACAGCATACACACATCCCTGCTGAGGGAGATGACTTTCCATAACGTGCAGTTACTAGTGACGAATCATGGGTTCATCTATCTATCTTTCATTTTCCCGAAGTATTGTCTATATCTGCAATGTCGTTTCCTGTATAAATTTTACTGCCTTTTGTAATTCTTGCAGTGGCCCATATAGTTTTGTCTGTATTGTATCTATAGGCCAATGGATTTTCCTCAGTCTACTATATTCAGCGCAGTCTTGAAGTGTGTTCAGCAGTCTGGGGTGCCTGTCCACATGTACAAGTAGTAGAGGTGCCGATCTTGAATTTTGTATACATGTGACTATGGAGTCGATTGTGTCCTGTTCTGAGGCGTATAATGATAACTTGTTCATATCTATTCATATTACGGAAGGCATCCTCCATAATAATGGACATAATAATGGGTTCATTATTTTCAGCCAGGATGTAAATACCAAACAAATTATGGCGACATTCACTCTTAGTAATGCTCATGCTTTTTTTTTAGACCATAAGGATCCACTTCTGGATTTTACATGCCCAGATGATCAATAGTGAGTTGTATTGTGACCTGCTTGAGATCCGCATTAAGGTCCGAATGTCATGGCTTGCTCACTCCTGACATGATATTGCAGCATGACTGTGCACATCACATGACATTAGAAATGCTTGAATCTGAATTTTAGAACAATCTCATTATTCTTTTTGGCTATCCATGGTATTCTCACCTCTCTTCTGTAAAACTACATTTCTGTGGCCTACAATGTTCTTCTTGTATGTTGAGTCTTTAGAGTTTAGTTAAATTTCTTGATATTAACATACGTCCATATGAGAAACTTCTGACTTTAGTAAGAAAACACAAATTATACTGTTTAAATAGGTCAGTCCTCAACCATCTTACAGGAAAAAAAGTGAAAGGCATAATGGTAAACAAAGGAAAAATTGACTATTAATATCAAAGACTGGTGGAGGAGAAAGAGTTCAAACAAATCAGAAACTGACATATGAACGGGAAAAATTGTTTTTGGTGCCCTGCGGAAATGAAGGGTTTGGGCAAACTGGCAGAGTTTCATATGTTCAGTTAAGCCTTAGCATGCACGGTTGTATGGAAAGCTTTCATTTCTAAACAGTTGCTGTTTGGTTTGTATGGAAAGCTTTCATTTCTTCACCATTGTTATCTTGTTATTTGGGAACTGTTTCTCCCTGCTCTATCCTTGAAGAAGTTTGTATTATCATAAACAATTTTTTTTCTTTCAGAATGTATGGGCTCTTTCAGACAACTTTCTACTTTGGGTACATGGCCTTGTTCAGCTTAGCTTTGGGAGTTATGTGTGGTAAGTTTAATATGTCCAATAAAAATGTCTAGTTTCTGGCCAAATATAAATTATTAATCATTCTTTGGCTTAGTCATTTTTCATTAGGATTAAGTTTAGCACACATAATTGCTGTTAGTAGTTCTGTAAAAGCTTGTCAGCGCAAGACTGTTGAAGTTAGTCAAGATACCTGAGTTTCCTTTTTCATTTACTTTAAAAAAGCTGCCAAAACACCAAAAAAACTTTCAGTAATTCAGTTTTTATGTTTTTTTTAATATATTTTTTCACGTGAATTGGGATCGGAATGGACTGTGGGTGCTCTCCTTTAGGTGGGCATTTGAAATTGTCGCCCACGCAGTTGATTTGGCTCACACTGGAGTTCGACCTTGTTAGCGCCAACCGACATTGCAAAAGCAAAGTGGCTGAATGTTGCCCGTTTTTGCAGAGACTAACATAGTAGGTGCTTTGTTTTAAATGTATATTTTCAAGGAGACTGGAGTAAGGAAGTGACTGCACTCTGTATTTATAGAAGTTGTTTGCAATCATCGTCTGTGCCACCTTTTAGGGCTGCATGGTTAGTCGACCTTGTCAACAAAATTTGCCAATGTGCTTGGCAGGATCGTGACATGAGAGGAGCAGGCGTAGGGAATTCCAGACTGCAGTGATACTGACTCCATGAACAGAACCTTCTTTATTTATTCCATGCCTGAGGTCTGGGCAATCATTTGTGTTTATTAGTGGCAGTTTTTATGTCAAAGTTAGCAAACAAAGCTTGACAACATCTGGATTAGTATGGAATATTCAATCCTCCAGGGCCTTAATGTTAAAGAATGCTTGGTGACATTTAATTTCATAGAAGGGACTAAGACATCCAAATTTCACCTAGACAGAAAGTGATGAGCAACTCTCAGCTGACTGCTTGTGCCAGAATCAATGGCAGTAGCCAAAGCCGAATAAGATCCTCCTACTCCACTTCTCCTGTGATGCCTCTTGAAATATTGTAACCTATCTTGACAAATGAGTAGGGATTGAAGAGAGAAAGCAACAAAGTGCCGAAAAAATGTATTGCTGAAGTAGAATATATTGGGTGAAAAGGTTCAAAATGTTGCAGCTTGCTGTATACGATCAATATATTTACATCCATTTACCATTATTTGAAGAGCAGATGTTCAAGAGTAACCATTTGGTAAATGCAGAAGAAAACATAGAAGAGTAAAGTATCCAGTGTACAAAACCACATTTAAAGGATACTTAGTCTGCACTACCTTCACGCAGCACAGTAAAAAGTAGTATAGTAAAGTATCCCTGTCACGCCAAGTGGCATATGGGAAGTATGGTGTTAGTGACCATAAATTTTACAGACCTTCAGCACATGATTTTTGGGTAATATGGTCGGTATTATGCCCGTGCCGCTTTACTTTCCCAGAAAAAAATCCGGTAACCATTAAAGGCTGGGTGAACTGAAAGCTCTCAGTTGGGATCGAACCCTATCTCTTGTCCTTTGTAGTCCAGTTCACTAACCACTGGCTATCGTGGCTTATATATATATACAGTCGAACCTGTCTAAGGCGACCATTCACGGACTTTCAAAAACTGGTCCATAGGACAGGTGGTCCTGCCTCACAGGTTTCACATAATAAATAGAGCGATAAAAAAAATTGTATCCTAAGCACTATGAAAACTAACCTGCAAATCAGCGTAATCCATGAGTAGAACATAGTGCACATGTCGGTCTACAATAGCCACTGGTTGGACACTTTTCATAAAACACGATAGTTAAACACACAAAAATAAAACACACATACACAGATTCCACTTATACTGTACATGTATCACTTTTGACTTGAAAAAAAATCCAATATGGTAGTCTGTTGTTTGACAGATGAAATAAACGATAAGTTCAATTTTTCTCTCAAGTCCATGATAACGTCTAGTATGTCAGATCTCCCGTTTGTTATTGAATAGGTGCGCAGAAGCTCCAAAGCATTATGTGCATCTGCGATAGTGTATGTTTTCTCAATGTCAGTAGAATCTTGTTCGTTGTCTGATTCACTATTCACATCCTCAGCAGCTAAAATTGCAGTGGCAGGAAGATCCCAGTTTGTTTCTATTGTGTTGCAAGTTTGGAACCCTGAATCAATCATGGAGATGTCTGTCAATTGGTATCCAAACAATTCTTTTGAAAGGTTATCCAAAGCAGTAGAAATTGCAGTAGAAACAATTTGCACGTCGGTCTTTGATGCAGATTCCATGTGCGTCAGAGAATATGCGTGTGTTTCAGCAGGACAATGAAAGCCTGCTTTACAGAAACACTTAAGGATGGTTGAGTTGTCCACTTCTTTCCATGCTGCAGCAATCCAGTAGACTACATCCAGTAAATTGACCTGTTTCATGAGTTCGGTTCCGGAAGCATCCTTGTTTGATTCCATGACTGTGATAAGATGTAGAAGCTGTTTTTGTCTAAACTTTAATTTAAATGTCTGAATGACACCCTGGTCTAGGGGTTGAACTAATGCAGTTGTGTTGGGTGGCAGAAACTGCAGCTTAACATTCTGTAGTTCGATCTTGGGATGACAGGTAGCGTTGTCAACAAATAAAATAATGTGGCGCTTTTTTTTCTGCATCTTACGGTCAAAACTTTTCAGCCAATCTTCAAATATAGCTGCAGTCATCCATGCCTTTTTGTTGTTTCTGTAAATCACTGGCAGTCTCCTTGACAAAAAATGTTTTGTCCGTAGTCGCTTTGAAAAATAACCCGTTTCATCTAAATTAAAAATGTCTTGAGCAGCGTAACCATAGCATATCTCGGATAATTTAGAAGTCCAGTCAGCCGCAGCACTCATATCTGAATCACCGACTTCGCCACATTGCTTACCAAACACAAGATTGTGTCTTTTAATGAAGGCCTCTAACCAGCCGTTCGATGCTTTAAAGACTGAGTTTTCCAATTCTTTTGCAAACTGTAAAGCTCGTTCTTTGATCATCGGCCCAGATAACGGAATTTTTCGTGCAAGTGCTGATTGACACCATTTCCAACAAAGTGTATTTATGTCTTCATTTCCCGTTTTCCTGCTATTCCTTCTTTTCATACTTGGTGCATTATTTTCAAAGTCATTCATATACTCGGCTTTTCTCTTTAACGTACGTAAAATCTGTGTCTTTCCCACTCCAAACTGTTCTGCCAATAATCGCGAACTTTTACCTTGCTGATTTTGTCGAATCACTGATATTCGTTCTTCCAGCGTTAATGCTTTTGGTTTTACACTTTTGACACTGGCCATTTCCTATATTGTGTGTAACACTTTTAAAATCCACAAAAATAATTCACTGAGATACTGTACATGTACATGAATACACTCTAAGCGGGCAATGACTAATTCTTTAGTTAATTCCTGTAATTTATACGGGCCACGCAATGGTCTACTCTGGTCTAGACGGAACCGCGAAGTGATGTCACTTCACGAATCATAGATCTGTGTCTGCACCAGTATTGACTGATAAACGTAACACGTCCCACTGTAATCTGGGACTCACTAAATACGGGAAAACATCAACACCTGTAGACACCTGTGTCGATCGTTTATGGCTCCTAGCGAGACGAAGGACTGGCTGGTCGTCCGTCGTAAACGGGATAAATAACATTGGCGGCGGTTAATTAGCCTGGTCTCTGGTCGCGTCATACGGTGAGCGCCGTAATCAGTGTTAGCATATAGTAAAAACTCGGGGAAATTGTAGACCCGGTCCTATAACCAGGGAAACGCTTTAAACAGGTGGTCCTAAGACCAGGTTCGACTGTATATATATATCTATCTTCATCATCAAGTATTAGGCCTGCTGGTGTAGGTGATCCTGTCTCTCCACAACTTTCAATCTCGACAGTTATTTATCATTTCTGTTGTTGATCTTCTGCCAAGCCATTTTCTTAAGCTGTCTGGTATTTTTTTCTCTTGCTTGCCTCTATCTCTTCGTCCCTCAATTATTCCAGTTGTTCTCTTCTCATTACATGGCCAAAAAAATTATGATTGTTTCTTCCTAATATTGGAAATTAGCTCTCTTTTTGCTTTGACCTCTTTCAGAACATTTTCATTACTCTTCTTAGCTGTCCATGGTATTCTCAACATTCTTCTGTAAAACCATATTTCTACAGACGCTAGTGATTTTCTTGTCTGTTGTCCTATTGTCCATGATTCACATCCATATGTTAATTAAGACTGGCTCTACATAACATTTAAGAACTCTTTCTTGTTTCTGTTGTCAAAAATGGCTTGCATAGTATCTTCCTAATTTTTTGGAAAACTGCTTTTGCCTGAGCCATTCTGCATCTCACCTCTTTTGTACATCTTCTGTCTGAGGTTAACAAAGTTCTCAAATATTTAAATTCATTTGCCTGTTTTAATATTGTTCCACTTGTCTTTATTTTGCACTGAAGTGATGTCCATTACTTCTGTCTTTTTGCTATTAAGGCTGAATCCTTTATTTTTTATTTCTTTCACTATAATGTCCAACATTACTTGTAACTCATTTTCACTCGTAGCGATTAAGACTGTGTCATCAGCATACCTTAGATTATTTATATTATGACCTCCGATCATTATTCCAGGCATGCCCCTTATGGATCTTAAAATAATCTCACTATAAATATTAACAAATCCGGTGACAGCACACAACCTTGTCTAACACCCTGTTTTATTTGTTGAAACATTCCCAATTGGTTTCCAGTTCTTATGGCCACTGTTTGTTGCCAGTACATGTTCTTTATTATTCTTAGATCTTTGCTATCTGTATATTATATAAAATATATATATTTATGAAATAACATAATTTTTTGTACCTTTCTCTGCAGGGACGTGTGGCTACATTGGAACAAGTATATTTGTGCGTAAAATATATTCAACAGTGAAGATTGATTAAACATGAGATAATCATACTATCTCAACGCTGGCGAACATTATTGGTCTTGTTTCATGAGGTATAAAATGTGAGCAAGTTGATTAATACAAACTGTATAATTGTTGAATTAAATGCATTATTGCTGTGTGGTGGAAATTGAAATCAATTAATTGCAGAAATTGGACCAAATAGTTGTTCTAACCCAAGGATTCCCAAACTATTGCAGTTGATAATACATTTAACTATCTATCTATTGACCTTTCGAGCCGTAACCGGCCCATAGGGCGTAGACCAAGATACACCTTCTCCTATATGAATTTTTGTTCTAGCAGTTTTCTTTTAAAGATATTTTATCAAATCTCGCCATCTGTCTCTGTTCTGTGCAAGCAGTTCTATCTCATTGAGGGAGCCGATTCCTGCTGCTCTTGCCTCTCTCATCAATGTTCTTCTCAGTGTCTCCCTGGGTCTTCCTCTTTTTCTTTTACCTGTTGTTTCCCATATGAGGGCTTGCTTTGCTATTCGATTATTATCTCTTCTCATCACATGTCCAACGTATGACCATCGTCTTTTCTTTATTACTGAGTTAACTCAGTTAATATATTTAACTATACTTTGTATATTTAAAAAAAAAAAAAATTTAACATCTTCTGAAGTTGAATATTCATGATTCACATTGTGATTCTAAGTATCTCTGACCGTAGAGATGAATTTTTGTGCATTTTCAGCCAGCTTTTCTCATAGTTCAAATGAATGGAGTTTGTCCACAAAAAAGGAAGCTTTATATAAGTAAATCATTTTAAATTGTTGACATGTTTTTAGGGGAAACAAGAATAGTGGGTGCTTGCATTGTAACGGTAATATCTTATAAGATGTGATCAAATAAATTATAGTCTAAATTTGTTTAATTTCCTCCTGAACATTTTTGCTAATATTTTAGTCTCCTTTTCCCTTTATTGAATTTATCTTGTTGAAGGTAGTGTATGAAGCTAAGCTGATAGGTCCTTTGTTCGTCATCATCATCATTGAGGGTTGTCTCTGGCATTAAAAGTAGCCTACCACGGAGTGCCACTCTGCTCTCTCTTGCTTTGATAGTGTAGATTGTCATAGGCTGACTTGTCCATCTGTTGATGTTACTCATCTATGTTCGTCTTGGTCTTACTTTTAGTAGGCTACTGTGTCTTTTAATGTGCCCACAAATTTTACTTGTCTTGCTTGAATTGTGTTTAGTAGTTCTCTCTTCATTTTTAGTTGTTTTAAGACTTCATCATTTGTTTTCTTTTCTTTCCACCCGGTTCTTCTAAAAATCCACATTTCAAAGGCTTCAATTTTTAATTCTGTTTTCTTGTCTAATGTCCATGTTTCTGCACCATATAGGAATGTTGAGAAGATATAACATTTTGCTGTTCTTAGTTTTAGCCCTTGTGTCATTTGCTTTGATAGTATATTTTTCATGACATTAAAATTACTTTTTGCCTTTCTTATTCTTTTGTTTATTTGTTTTATATTTTCCATCACTTGTTATATGTTAAAGGTAGTTGTATCTCTGAACTATTTCCAGGTCTATTCCTTCAACTTTGTTAGAAGTTATGTGAATGAGGCAATGCTTTTCTAACCTTTTTTATTTGTGATTTGGTTTAGCTCATTTCTTAATTTTTTGAGTTAGCTGCTTCTAAATTCATTTTTTTTAATAAATGAAATTTGAATCGATTTAAAAGAAATGAAATTGATTCTTTTATTGGCAGTTATGGTATATGGTGTCTAATGACATTTAATGCCACAGGGAGTGAAGTGTTAAACTTCACTATTCTAGGCCACACTATTTGGAGGTGAGGAAAGAGGAAGGGCCTGTACTCTTCCTCACTGTTATTTATTTTGCCAAACTTTTTGTGATAGGTACACAGTTTTCAGCTGAGTCAATTGAAATGTCAGTTGGTGATCAAACATAGCACTCACTCTTTTGCTAAGTCAGTGTCTACCACCTGTAATGCTGATGCTGTCCACTGTGGCAGTTGATATTTGTTTGAAAACAACTTTCTGTACAATCTGTGTGCACAGAAACAGATTAATTAATTTTTTCATTTACCAAAAATTATTATTATTGCAAAGAAAGAGGAAGTTGAAACTGCAGCTCTGTGTTCTATTCTTTTAGCAGTGGTGTATTAAACTCTACACTTTTCATTTAGATGTTGCTGCACTGAATTCAAATAATACTTTGAAATTACTTGTATTCATAGTTTTAGCATTGTTTATGTCTTTTATATCCCAAAAAGTTTCATGCTAAACACTGATAGATTGCTTTTATATGTGTCATGACTTTGAGTGTTAATCTTGAACTGGCTGCCATAAACATACCTAACAGAAATGTCATTTTGATACTTTGCTACATTCACTAGATTTGTAGAACAAAACCACCAGTGAAAATTGTTCTTCTAAATTTATGGAAGTAATCATAGTACAGATCATAAATTTTGTAAGACTGGAAAGGGGTTAAAGAGAACAATTTTGTTTTTCATTGCTTGAGGTGTTATTTTCTCACTATTTCTGACTTATTTCTGTCTATTTAATTTAAACTAGTTTGATTTTTTTTCCGCTTCCAGCATTATCCTATGGTAGTCAGGGATTCATTTTTGCAGGTTTGTCTCGGATGCTTAAACTCTATGTCACAGAAACCATTTGTCCAACTTCCATTCACCTTTTTTCCAACTTCCATTCACCTTTTTAATATTTTTTTGCTGTTGAAATACAAATTGTGATAAGTGATAAATCATAATGCATCCCAAGACAAAACTGTAGCTATTTCAATGTGAATGTAGATCTTGTGTGCTAACTTGCTTTTACTTTATTACTATACCTTTTCCTGTCTGTATCATCTGTAAAGTAAGTCTTCAGCACTTTAGACACTGATCATGTGTGACATGATGAAAAAGTATTTGATCTAGATTATATTGTTATGAACTGGGATTTACTTTTCACAAAGATAATTCTTGTTTGAATTAGCACATTTTGTAATAGTTTTATGGCAGTTTCCCTGACTGCCTAGCACTTGGTTTATATTTCATCCCCTGGATTGGTATGTGGTCAACCTGGCTGTTACTTTGAGTACATATGGTTCTTCATTATTGAAGGTCATTTAATCAAAGAAAATCACTGTCCTCTCCAAAAAACTCTAGAGTTGTGTGTTACGTTTATTTTCCTATTTTCTTCTCTAAATAGTTCAGTATTATTTGTTTTTTATTCTTTATTTAAAACAATGGTTGACTGTTTTTTTATTTTGAAATAGCTTTGTTCATTAAATTTTATGTTGGTTTCAAACTTGTTTAAAGCGAGTTGATTAGAAGTAGAGTGTAGCAGCTAGATGGTAAATTGAAACATTTCAATATGTAGAACCCATTTTATGTGATAGAAATTAACCTTCAAGACCATTTAGTGGAGAGGATATGCTGAAAGCAGTTAGATTGATGTTCATGCATCAGTGATGATGAAAACCCTGTTGTCATTGTTCTCTTTTAGAATGGGTTCTGAAGTGCCGATGGGGTGCATATGAGTCCATAAGTGCTTGCTGCATTGAGTACTTGAATGTATTGCATGTTATTTGTTGAGGGAAGTTTGAATTACAAAGTGATCCCTTCTTTATGGCACCAATTATACCATCTCTTCCCCCCCCCCCCCCCCCCCCCCCCCAAACTTACCAGAGCCTCAGTGGTCTTGCTGTGCCAGGATGAATGTTGAGATGCTAGAGATTACTGTGAAATTAAAAAATTTCCAACCCAAATGGTGAGAGAAGGGAATTTCAGTAATTATAATCTTGTGATGTTCTTCAGTAGATCATATTTAAAATGATTGATTCATATCAATTCAGTTATTTTTATTTCTGTTTCTGATATAGATCAGAATATAATGATTACCTTTTATATTTGGGAGTAGAAGCAGATGAAGCTCATATCCTCATCTCACATGATTTCATGCTTTGTAGTAGGGGAACTGGATGGTCTAGAGGTAAGACATGTCTCTGGACAGAAAGGTCCTGGGTTCAAATTCCACAACAGGCAGTGGGAGTTTCTTATTTGACTCCGTGATTTCTTTGTGTCTTTACCTGTCTCTGTGCAGTGAGATCCGATGTCTAGCCCTATAGAAAAATCGTGAAAAACAGGAGATGCCTTATGCACAATATAGCACCCTTGCCAATTAAAAGTCTAAAATAGCAAGATGAAAATGATCACTGCATGTACAAACAATTTTGTAAATCTATCCTGAAGATGGATGCGTTGGTCCTTCAGGCACAAATATAATGGTTTTGCCATACATTAGTGGCAACACATCCATGTCCACTTAACGGTGAACACTACGAAGATGTTTTGTAAGTAGAACAGTTTAGCCTCACTAGTCTTATTGATAATTGCCTGGCAATAATTTGACTATTGTTCAACCGTGCTTGAAATTAGTTAGCTGTGCTGGGTCTACAAATATTTTGCTCACCAGTGTTTTGACCCATATTTATTGATGTTTTCTAACATTAGACTTTGATTGGTGAAGGCAGAAGGTGGTAATAAGTTATTGCTTGTGTAATGTTTTAAGTTTATAGTTAGATAGAATTCACAGTGTTATCCATAACTTAAAATTTATTACTGATTATGAAAATGACAAAAAACATTCATTGTGAAGGGAGAGCAAGGTCATATCCAGAGTAATTTTATCTTTATGATAAGTTTTTAATCACCAATAGAGCAGTGCACATTGCCTTGAGGGATTTGCAGTACATTTTTGCTTTTTCCTAATCTAAGAGAGTGGTAGTTGTAGTTCAGAAGCTTGACTGTCTTGGTTTGATTCTCTAGACATGCTGTATTAGCTTGGGGTTGATTCCCCTATTTAACAAGTACCACCTAGAAGTGTATATGGTTATTTAGCTAGAACAACAGTCGTTGTACGTACGTTTCCACTCCCCATGGTTTATTTATTTATTTTTTTTATTGTAATGAATAGGTTATTTGATTCTGCAAAAAAAAAAAAAAAACGTGTTATAAAATGATGAAGGTTTTAAACACAATTTGTATACATGTTTTTTTTAGTTGTGATAATATTCAAATACATTTTTTTTTATTTACAATGAAGTTAGCATCCATAAAAAAAAATTCTAATTTTGACTGCTAAAGATTTAGTTTGAAAGTGCAGAATTTTGTTTCAACATGTATTTTACATTTACCCTTCTAACCAGTCTATAAATATTGCTGATAAATTTCCATGTGTGCAGTTGTATCAAGTAAGTCTAAAATTAGTATATAAAATATATTAAGTTTACTTTTTTTCTGCACAATTTCATATGTACATTTTAAACAGTGTATTAGTAGGTTTGACAAAGATCGTGTTAGATTATTTGTTACCACCAAATAACACTTCTTCAAGTGACCCCCTCCAAGCATCTGGATGATTTTTCTCTCGGGTTGCTGCCATAATAACTTTACTGTATTCCAAATATTTGTAATTTGAAGTAGATCTAATTTGACTTGGTTTAGTTATATTTTGTAGCCAATATTCTATGTTGCTCGTTCTGTATGAATATCTTATGGCAGAGGTTGGACAACCATCTAGGGCCAGGGGTCAGAAAAATATGAAGTGAATTTGTTAAGAACAAAAGCTTTAAAAAATATTTACCAACATATGTTAATTCCTTGAATCCTGGTGAGCTAGCCATTAAGGCCCTATTTTGCTAGACTTCTGAACAGTAAAAATATGAAATAGTCATGGACAAGCGTTAGTTGTTGCATGAGAACATGTGCTGTGTTTGACTGCCTGACCTGATCATATCTAAGGCTTCATCTAATTATCTGAGTCTTAAGCACAAATAGCTTTGACATTATTTGTGCCAACATGCGGTCTTTCAGTTACACTGCCAAGGAAATGAGGGTTGATCTAGGTTGAATATAATCCACTTTGCACATTTCATAATCACAATCAGTATTTACTAATAATTATTATTATCAAAATTTTATTGCCTTTCACATTGTTCAGCCAAAATTTAGCAGCTTGCTGTAAAATTAGCATTTAAATAAACACCTGTTTTCTGCAATGTAGACATCACATATTTGCTGCCATGTCTACTGTGGTCATACAAACATTTTCCTACAGATGTAAGGGAGACAATGGGTTTATATTCACAGAAAAACCCATCGTAATTGGAAATATTGTGAGTCAAAAGTAGCATATATCCTAGGCTATATTCCTCCATTGCTATGAACCTGGCCAATTTTGGATCGGATTTCCGGAATACCATACAATTTATAACCCATTCATGTTTTGTTTCATTTCCTGATGATTTAACTAAACAACAGGTAAATATAGAAAATTGCATCATATTATTAGCTCTCATTACGTATATTCCCAATGTGCACACTCATATTTTAACTCTGAAAAATAGTAACCTGGACGATAATAAGTTTGAGGTATTTTTTCAATTGACAAGTAATACATTTATTTGTAAATGTCACAATTATGTTATTTGAAAGAGTTAGGCATTTAGATTAGTGGGTTTGATGTCGCCGACCTCTGCCTTAAGGGGATGGGTTATTTGAATATGATGTTACATTAGCAGTGCTTTTTTTTTTAAGTTTGATTAATCCAATCTATAAATGTTTTTTTATTCTCTGTGATATATTAAAGTGTAAATGGTTTTGTTAGAACTGCCTTTGATAAAATGTTGTTAGAATGTCTTTTGTTATGTGACAATTTTATTCTCTACCAATTTTTTTGACGTTCATTGCTTATTGCTTCATTTTTCATGGCAACACAAGAAAACATAATGCACACGTCTAAATCTTCACATATTTTTGTGTGTTTTTTTCTTCCTTTGAGATGTTGAAGTTGGTGCAGAGAAAACATAAAAGTTGAGCTATTATCAGTTTTATCACATGTGACCTTGTATGTTGGCATGGATGGTTATATTATTCAGCTATATTAACATTGTTGATTGTTATGTACTAGATTCATAGTGACAGCATGTGTGTGACATTTGAAAGATGAATGTTAATTTTTTTGAATAAAAATAAACTATACATAAATCATTAATTAATTTGCGCCTGTATATGTACATTTAATTATATGTTTTTTTAAAAACACATGTATTTGATTTGGGAAAGTTATGCTTCTTACTTACATAGCTTGTCATGTTTCTTATCTTTTCTTTCTTTTTTTTCCTCCCCCCAAAATCAATGAACATTGCAACTTTTACTCTTTCTCAATAAAGACATTTTGAGCAGATCAGGCAGTATGTTGCTTATGACCTGCCTGAAAAGTATTTATCTTGTAGCCAACTATAGTCATGTCTGATTCTCACTGCCATTGGTTAAAAAGCAATCATTATGTGAGCAATAACAATAAACAAGATCTAGGTTTCAGCAAATGGTTCCCCCTCAGGGGCACTGAACAACATCAGTTGGAAAGATCTAGTTTACATATATTACATTCGTTGCTAGATTGAAAAGCATTTGTTGGTTAAATTAATATTTCTGCATTCTTTCTATCTGGTGAAACCACCTGTTTTGGTGAATTGGTCTTGAGCAGGTGGATGAAGGTTGAGTGCACAGCTGTGGCTTTGTGTTTTTCTCTACAGATTATACTTTGTTGCTCATTGAGCTCCTGAAAATGAGAATCAGAGGATGTGTCTGAAAGTAAACTTCTCTGACACTGTGCTGAATAAATTACTCAACGTGGCCATGTGCAACCAGCACCATATTTTCCCATATACCATTTGTATGAGTGGGCTACCTATAACACCCCCTCCTTTCACATGATGGTATGAGTTAAACTTGGGGTAATTTTGGCAAATAATTGTTATTTTTAAGACAAATAAAGAAATGACTATTATACAAATATAAAAGGAATGATATATTTTATATTTTTTTTAAATGTCTGTTGTGGCTAATTTAATTTTCATTAGGAAATGTAATTAGCAATCTCTGTTAGGGCTTGTGGTTTGTGCTAGCAAGTTGAGCTGTGAAGGCATAAAGGAAATTAAAAAAAACTAATGCTGAAGTAATGGGAAATACATGTAATGTGCTAGAACTCAATTACAGATGTAACAATAATACAAAGAACATGTCTGGTGGGACAGTGGGAACCAAAATAAAGTCAGGCAGTAATATGGAAAGTCAGTGATTGGAAGAATAAGAAATTTGAAAAGTTGGACAGATGAGAGATTGGGTTGTCTTAAGGTAATATGCTGGCCTATGGTCAAGAAGATACCATATTCAAAGCTGCCATAAGTGGTGAACATTTTTCACTTCAAATCCATGATTTCTCTGTGGCTTTACCCTCCCTTGGCCTCTGGGTTGTGGGATCCGGTGTCCAGCCCTCTCGGATAACAGTGAAAAAACAGGAAGTCCAGATCACACACTCTAAGAACCCTTACCAGTTAAAAGTCAAAAAGAGTAGGCCAGAAATGGAAAGCTGTTATCCAGACAAAATTGTTAAGCAAATCTACACATGCTGAAGATGGATGTATCAGACCAAAATGCAGAGATATTGCAGCTTTGCTAGTAACACAGCACATCCACTCACCCACATAATAGGCGACTGCTGAGAGGAGATGGACAGATATTGAATTAGATGTGAAATGAAGTCACAGAAATGAGATTTTTAAAAATCTATGAAAATACTTAATAGTATGAGCTGTATGAGTAATAAAGTGCAGGGGAGGAAATAGTGGATCAAATGTGGTGTATGGGGGGACTGGTTGGTCTTTAGGCAAGATGCCGGCTCAAGACAGAGAGGTTGTGAGTTCAAATCCCGACTGCACCAGTTAGGATTTTTATTTGTGATTTTTCTCTGCGACAACCACCCCTGGTCTCAGCAGCGAGGCCCAGCTTGAAATGTCAGTTACTCATAGGCTGAAAAAATATGAGTACCACCAAAGACGGAGTTATCTGCCTGTGTGGCAAGGGACCCCTGTGCATATGGCTGCCAGGGAAAAATGGATTAACATGCAAAATTCAGTTCCTAGTCTCTAGGGACTTTGTCAGAGGTAAAAGCTGGCGAACGAAAAAAAAAAGTGATGTATATGAAAAAGGGTGGAGCTTTACAAGGCAGAGATGGACACTGGACAGCTAGCAAGTTTGACAAATAAATTTAGCTGTTCTTGAGATTAAACTAAACAGCTTTATTCTCATCAGTTATCCGATTCACTGTTTCAACTTTAAATTTAAGATTGCTTTAACAGATATTGGGAATCCCGTTTTTGGTCAGAAAAAGTCCAAATTCAATTTGGTATGAAAACTATCTGTTTGGGTGTTACAGTTTTTTTTTCTATATTGAGCATCTTGTTGAAAATAAAATTGTTGCAGTGATCATAGCATGGTCCTTCATTAGTACTGGTGTTCATTCTATGACTAATTGCGCCCACTAATCCTAGGATACATGTGGATATGCTATTAAATTGTATTTGCTTGTACATAGTCACTGTGGGTGTAAACAATTTTTATTATTTTATACATTCATTGCAGATATATCTCACTAATGCCAAGGCCATTCTTATAACTGGCCTGAATAAAGGGTTCTATGTTTTAAAACTTTGCCACAATATTTAGAAGCATTTTTTTATTTGTTTCATTATTTGATGGAAGAGTTTGTACCCAAACTATATAAGGGTTTGAATATATTGATTCATGCAATCTGACATTAAATAATAATTTTTAAATATCTCAGAGGTCTGAGGATGTATGCCTGTATGGTAAGGGACACCCTCTCACACTTAGGACACTCTAGCTAGGTGCTGATGATGTCAGTATGGGCAGGGAACAAATCAGGTAATCCACACAAAATAGTCCCTGGATAAAGCCCTCAAGCCTACAGTGGATTCACAAGAAGTTAATAGCTGGCGAACACAAACGGCCACTAATAATAAAATGAGACTATATATGTGTAGATATAAATTGATGTTCTTGTTAACACAGCTGCAATTTGTACTTGTCTAGCAGAGTTTGGGAAGGTGAGAAATATGGCCAACTATCGTAGAAATGACAGATAATTGTAGCGCTGTGGGGGTTTTAACAATTCACACTGCCTTATACTTTTTTAGAGTTCACAACAATTACTTCTATCTGTTAAAGTTGAGCCAAAGGCAAAGAGCCCAATGACTGCTGGATCAATAATCATATAACTATAATTAACAATTTCATCTGGATTTTTTTTTTTTTTTTAGCATCATGGTATTGTTATTCTTAGTTGCTGTACATATATTTATTTAAACAACGTTTCCAGAAATTGTGAATGTTAGGTGTGTGATTTATCACAAAAGTAGTAGTTACTAATTTCAAAAGGCAATTAATGTTGGTTTTTTGCTGAAATGAATATTTGTTCAGTTATTTTGGCCTTTAGAATTTTTTTTTTAAAGTTAAACAAGTTTCATAAAAGGCAAAGCATAGTAAATGCATATGGAGGAGGTCACTGTGCTGGCTGACTGAGACAATATTTGTCATCACGTTGACACGGTCAGGAAGTTTATGTCATCGTGCGGTGACACCAAAAGTAAATGGTAAACTGTTAAACATTCAGTGACCTGTGTTGGTCTGCACTCCTGGTCACTTCTGAGACAAAGAAAGAAGCAGGCATGAGACATCAAGTCTGGATATTTAACATGAGATTTATTGACTGAGAAGGGTGTGCATAGCTATGAGCTACTGAAACCATCAGCATGCATATTTTGTGCCATCTGTTGATAGGAAATAGCAACCTATTTGTCTGCCTGGATTATGTTAATGTCTCAATTAGTAATCAGTTCAAAAAGAAAATAATATAATTATGAAAGAGAATTTTTACAGGTAAAGGAATGAGTGAAAATTTAACTGATAATTAATTTTTATAATTTTGGATTTTCCGAGAGAGGTTATGGTGTGTATGAAGATAAGGTGAAAGCTATGTGATTACCATAGTCTTAAAAATTTTCAGGAGTTGGAAATAAACATTACATCACAAATGTTAATATGTAGTTGAATATGCTGTAGAATGTGAGAACAAATGTTATGACTTTCAACTTTTCAAATGTTTAAACTACTTGGGAACGATTTTGTTAACTAAAATATCCTTAATTAACACACTGGCCCTCTTTATTTGTTGAAGAGTGAGATTGTGTATTTGATGTCGGGTGACAAGAGTGATCATGACGTATATCTGCCAACTTGTTTGCTCCATAAAGGTGGTCATTGGGCTTATAGAATAAAAACATACCATGTCAAATAAAATGACTTTTTATGGAGTAAGTGAACATCTTATTAGAGCTTAAGCTTAAAAGAAAACTTGTCATCACAGAGATACAATGTCCATAAAAAGCACTTGGAGGGACCAGAAAAGATAGAATCAGAGATTACTTTATAAGAGAAAGAGTAGGCATTGAACCAATCCTAAGCTACATACAGAAATAATAAATAAACTAGTTTGCCCATCTAGAAAGAATACTGTGTGATTCCTTCTTCTTCTTTCCTTCCTCCATTGACGTTGGCGCCGAGGGGAGATATAATCTACGATTCTTTGCTCTTCTGTTGGCCTCTTCTAGTGTTATCCCGCCTAGTGACTCTAGTATTCTGTTTATCCATCTCTTTCTTGGTCTTCCTCTTAATCTGGCATTTTCGTAGTGTTTGTTTATGGCTCTTTGAGTCATTGTTAGTTCTTTTTGTGATTCCTTACCATCTATTTATCTATTGACCTTTCGAGCCATAGTCGGCTCATAGGGCATAAACCCAGATACTCTTTCTAAATTTTTACTCTAGCCGTTTTCAATCTAGAGTTGTAAAGATTTTTTATCAAATCTCACCATTTTGTCTCTGTTCTGTGCAAGCAACTCTATCTCATCTGCTCTTGCCTCTCTGATCAGTGTTCTTCTCAGTGTCTCTCTGGGTCAGCCTCTTTTCCTACGTATGACCATTGTCTTTTCTTGATTACTGAAGATATTAGTGGTTGATTGGCGGTTTTCTACGTTTCATTAACAAAAGTGTTTTTATGATAGCGGCTTGTTAAACCTCTGATCAATGGTTCTATACCAAGCGGGAGAAAAACAAATCCTTCATTTTGGATCCAAACGGAAATGGGAAATTCCTTACCATGTATAATTATATATATTGAATATATTAAAAGAGGAGGATAAAGGAGAGGTGCAAGAAGCAGACCCAGAATAAAATGGACAGACTACATCAAAGAAGCACTACAGTGACATCAATTAGCAATGATTGAAACCACCAAAAGGACGAGGACCAGAACTTTGTATCTACCCCGACACCTGAACGTGTGCAAAAGGAGGTGATGAAAGAGAACATCTTATTATATTATGCAAAAGTTTATACAGTGATTGTGGAGGAATGATTAAAACAAATCAAGGAACATTGGAACCATTCACTGTAAGGTGCATAGTTAGGAATGTATCCATCAGTCACCACTCTTGTTCATTACCTACACCAAAGTGTAAGCAAAGATGGCAAGCCCTAAATTGAAAATATTATCAATGAACAGATTTCAGATGACCAGGCCTTGATAGCAAACATCTCATGTCTGTGAATCAAAAGTGTAAAATAAACAGTATAAGAATGAACACATTAAAAAAAAAAACATAATTCATGGCGACAGGGAGAGAGGATAGCAAAGTGTAAATATATAAATAGTAGACAAAAGGTATAAAACAAGTATCAGTTCAATTATGTAGGAACAACTTTCTCCAAAGATTGCAAAATGGATAAAGAAAAACATTTCCTATAAAGCAAACTGAGTTTTGGGACAGTTAGCCTTCTCTTTCAGCACAAAAATATCCCACAAAGAAACATTTTATACAAAGAAAATTTATTCCCATTCTGTGTTACCAGTGCCAAACATGGTCACTCACAAGTCCGAAAAGAAAGTCACTACAGAAATGAGATGTTTGAGAAAAGCTGTGGGAGAGACCAGATAAGACAGAATCAGAAACAAGGTTATTAGAGAAAGAGTTGGCAAAGGGTCAGTATATAACTCTATACAAAGACAACAAATGAAATGGTTTGCCCACTGGAGAGAGTGTCTTGTGATGCCACACAAGGTATACACAGAAAATAGAGGACAGAGAGTTTGAAGCAGACCCAGATTATGTTGGAGTGACAACATTAAGTGTCAATAACTAAAATGCTAGAAGAGTAAAATCCAGATCTTCGTATCTGCCACTCAAAGCGGTAAAAGAAGAATAATAATTAGACTTATAATATAATGCCCACAGGATGCCTTGCAACTATTGAACCAAATCAGTGTGGCGGAGTGCAGTGGTTTTCTTGATGTTCTGGTACTTCGTGCAGATATTTGAGCTTGTCCACCCTAGTGGGGAATGCTCATCATCATCATCACTGAGTGCCGTCTCCACATCGAAGGTTGGCTACCATGGAGTGCCATTCCACTCTGTCTCTTGCTTTGATGGTGCAGATTGTCATAGGTTGACTTGTCCATCTTTTGATGTTACTCGTCCATGTGAGTCTTGATCTGCCTCTGCCTCTTTTACTTTGTATTTTCACTTCCAATATTACTTTTATTATGGTTGTTGTGTCTTTTAACATGCCCCAAAAATTTCATTTGTTTTGTTCTAATTGTGTTTAGTAGTTCTCTTTTCATTTTTAGTTGTTTTGAAACTTCATCATTTGTTTCTTTTCTTTCCATCCAATTCTACCTATTCTTCTATAAATTCACATTTCAAAGGCTTCATTTTTCTGGTAGGTTCTCTATAAAAGCAGGCCAAGCGGACCACACCACTTTGGAGACCATCCTAACCATATTAACCTGTCTCTAATGAAAGTGTATTACTGGGGACCCATAAGGTGAGGTGAAAACGAGGTCTTTTACCCTTGTTGAGTCAATCAAAAGTTAGCTGGTCAGGATTTCCCAAACTACCATGTCCCTACGTTGTTTGATGCCATGACCAAATCCATGCCTGTTGGTCTGCAAGTAGCCCATTACCCCTTCAGTTGGAGACTTTCACATGCTTCATTTGGTTCTTTGGTCATGGAAGGCCCTGGTATCACTGCAAACGAATTAAAATCCATAATTGCTCAACTGCCCATGCCAGTGAAATCATCCAAATTACTAACTCATCTCCCAAACAAAGAAAGGTAGCTGTAGTCCCCATCATAGCAGTCTCAGCACACGTCAAAAGACTTAATGCAAAACCGCACATAAAGTAAACACAGCCAACTGTTCCCTGCCATATGATATCATTCATCGTAAACAGTTGGAATATCGAAACATGATCAAAATGGATGAAACACACAGCTCACAGTGTTCACAGAGCACCGAACTCAGTAGCTCCTGCAACAAGCTGGACTTGAAATAAGAGGAAACTGCAACAAGGAACACTTTCATACATAGCCCTCAATGGTTCCTGCCGCCTATCCACCATAGTGACCGGAAGTTCACGTCCTCCTGAAAATAATGATTGTCATATTTTTTTTTAATGTATAGCGCTTGATGATGTTAGGACATAGTTTTTGACTCCAATTCCGAACATATAAAACACAGTTGTCGGATTATCACCGTCGCACATCAAACAATAAACCGTAAGATTAGCTTCGTTTACTGCTGCACACATCTTCCAATTCAGACCAGTCTTCAAATTGGGTTCCACTGTCTAGACAGCTTCATCTGTGAGCTTTGTAGCATAACTGCTAGTCTGGCTTTCCAACTTTTTATTTTTTAGTACTGACATGAACTGGAGAGCCAGCTCAATTTTCTTGCAGTACAGCTCAACATCTGTCAACCGTGGTGGTATTTCCACCCATTTCTGCATGTACTTGTAAATCTTGCTCTTTATCACTTTTATTGTACTCAAGCTGACTTCATATATCAGAAGAAGCTATAGCAGTTTAGGTATCAACATGAACTGCAGGCACCAGATTTTGATCTTTCCTAAAAGTCTGCTATAATCAATGACCACTAGCCCTTATGCTCTGCCATCTCTCTGGCTATCCTAATCACATTAACCCGTCTCTTATGAAAGTATGTTACTAGGGACCAATGAGGAAAGATGAAAATGAGGTCAATTACCCTGTTGGGTCAATCATAAGTTAGCTAATCATGATTCCCTAGATCTATAATAAATACATTATACACCCTTACCAGTGGAAAGAAATAATTTTATTGTTAAAATTATTTCATTTTGGAAAGAACAAATAAAGCAACAAAACAAATATGTGCATATATATTCACAGTATACCAGTGGGAAAGAAATAGGGATAATAAAGAGGAGTATATGAGATTAAATAAAGAAATTGTTATAAAATGCGATGAAGCAAAAGAAGCATGGCTAAAACAGAGATACAAAGAGATTGAAATGCAACAAAAAAGTGATGCCAAAGCCATGTACAAACATTGAGGAATTAACAGGAAGAAAAAAGCAATCAAAAAGAGATTGACAATTGATATATTGAAATGACAAGACTGTATATTTTTATTCTTTAATATGGTCAATAAGAAATGAAAGATGTTTCAGTTAAACACCTTCATCAACTTAAACAAGACAAAACAACAATTTAAAAATATATATACACAAAAATACTAGACAACATACAAACTAAACAATTTTTGTTCAAAACATTTCAGCAAACGAGAAGTACATAATTTTCTTTCTAGATCATTTATTCCTACAGTTTTCATTAGCTTTAATGATGTGTCCTCAGTTTGGTTATTGCTTCTATTGATAATTTTCTTCTTTGAGAATATATTAAATTGGTGTTAAATGAATTATGGGAGAATTGAAAAACAATTCCTTTTGCAAGATTTATTCAACACTCAACACAAAGCAGCTGGTATAGATGGAATAACAACAGAAATGCTACTAGCCTGTAAGGAAACAGCTATAGATTGGCTTAATATAATATTCAATATGTCGTGGGAAGAAAGAAAAGTCCCAGACGATTGGCAAAAAGCTATCATTGTCCCATTTTGGAAGAATAAAGGAAGCAAAAGGGAGTGTGAAATGTACAGAGGAATATCCCTATTAAGTCAAGTTGGTAAAATGTATGCTAAAATATTGGAGAGGAGAGTAAGATACATAATAGAACCTCAATTAAGTAATAATCAATTCGGATTCAGAAAAGGCAAAAGCTGTACTGATGCTATATTTACATTGAGACAACTATGTGAAAAAACAATAAGAATATGACAGAAACCTAAATATAGTGTTTATAGATCAGGAAAAAGTGTTTGATCGTGTGGACAGGAACAAACTTTGGCAAACTCTAGAAACCTACGGTGTAGCAGGACAACTACTAGATAATAAAATGGCATATAAAAACAGTCAAAGTGCCATTAGAACATCGGAAGGTCTGTCAGAATGGTTTCAGGTTACAACAGGTGTAAGACAAGGATGTGTCCTCTCACCACTCCTCTTCATCATATATATGGACAAAATAAATCAGGGAACAACCAACAATAAGGAAAAATCAAATAATAACATAGAGGTAGAAAACTCCAACATCAATGAGCTACTCTTCGCAGATGACCAATGCCTAATATATGAGGATGAAAACCTGCTACAACAGCATTTAACATCTCTAGATAAAAGCTGCACAAACTACAGTATGAAAATTAACACAGCAAAAACAGAGGCTATAAGAATAAGCAAATTAAGACACCCATTAAACATTAAGATCAAAGAAAAAAAATTAAAACAAGTAGAGGAATTCAAGTATTTAGGCACAATGTTCACTGAAGATGGAAAACTAGACAGAGAAATTGACATGAGAATACAAAAAGCAAATGCTGTCACATACCAGCTTTCACCATTGCTAAGACATCCAAACATTTCTATGCCAGCTAAACAACAAATAATAAATAGCATTTTCATACCAACTTTGTGCTATGAAAGTCCAAACATGGACCCTTTCTAAATCCCATTTAAGAAAGATCAATACATGTGAGATGCGATGCTTGAGAAAAGTAACAAACAACACAAGAAGAGATAGAATACCAAATGAAACCATAAGAAAAATGGTAGGAACTAAACCCTGCCAAGAATATAAGAACAACAACTTAAATATTGGCCACTTTGTCAGAATGAACCCTTACTAATCACCATCAAGGGCGTTCTTCTCGAGAATGCATGGAAAAAGACCAAGAGGAAGACCCAGAAGAAGATGGGTAGATGCAGTGACAGAGATATGTAACAACAAAGGAAAATCACTAATTCAGACAGTTCGAGCAGCTCAAGAATGACAAATGATATAAACCACGACACCTTTTAGGTATCAGTGAAAAGAGAAAAGAAGAAGATTCAACACTTATGTGCTATAATAACCATTTTAAAAAAAAGTGTTCTCTGAATGATCTTTATTTCCAAACTGTCTGATGTCAAATTCTACTTAATATTCTTTTCCTTTCCGGTAGTGACTACTGCTATGTTCTATTCAATATCCTTTCTGGTAGTGACTACTGCTATGTTCTATTCAATATCCTTTCTGGTAGTGACTACTGCTATGTTCTATTCAATATCCTTTCTGGTAGTGTCTACTGCTATGATCTATTCAACATCCTTTCTGGTAGTGTCTACTACTATGTTCTATTCAACATCATTTCCATAATTCTATGTTAGTGATTTTTTCCTGCTATTTCCATCCTTTTAATCTGTGCAAGCATTCTGTAAATGAAGGTCTGTATCTTCATGATTGTCATTTTTGTTGTTCTCCATGTTTCTCAACCTTATAAAAGGACTGACTTAACATTGGAGTTGAACATTTTTATTTTTGTATTTAACCTAATTTCTTTGGATTTCCATATGTTTCTCAGTGCAATGAATGGTCATCTTTCTTTTATATCCTTATATTATCAAACAATATGCCAGTGGTAAAAAAATTATTAACATTAACACTACATTCCCTTTACACCAGAAGCTTGGCAGGGCTCTTCTTTCTGTGAGACAAAATTGGTTTCACTTAACGTTTAAGTTAACGTTATGGTTATCACTAAACCATGATGCTCATCAATAGATATAAACAAAATAATAAAAATTATTTGAAGAGGTAAGTAATAAATAACATTATAATAATAGGATAGGGGCTGGGAAAAGTCCTTGAACCATTTATGTCTAGTTTTAACATATGTAATATTTATGTGAGGAGTTGAGCAGGACAGTGTTACGTCTCACATGTTTGTTCGCTTTATACAAGTAGAAGATCTTTAAAGACATGGAAATGCCAGGTTTGAACATCAATGAAAATATTAACAAATATGCGGATGACATTCTATCTATCTATTGTCCTTTCGAGCCAAAGACGGCATATAGGGCAGAACCACAATCTCAAAAACAGAAACCTTGCATGCCAAAGTGGCACATATTGCAAAGATCACTGCTCTAAAATATATGGCGCTCTTTCCATAGCAATACTTTTTACAATGACAGCTTGTCAAGCCATCGATCAATCTCCTTAGTTGCCTCTTACGACATGCCTGAAAGGTCACAGTGTCACTATTCTTTACTTCCCTCATAATGAGGCCCCGGTAACCACTGGCAGAAAGTCAAGAACAATAACAACTAGTTGAAAAAATAAATCTGAAAAACAATGAACATGAATTTGGTATAAACAAAGAACAGACAAAGACAGATTACACACATGAACCTACTAGACATGATAGGTGGAAAGTATATAAAGATAGTTGAGGAATATAGCAATCTTGGACATGTCATGAGTGATTGAAAAAAATGTGAGGCAGAAACAAATAAAAAATCAGAATGGAAAAAATAATGTTTAACAACATGAGATTAAAAACTCACATCAAAGCAAATAAACATCAGACTAAATTGAAACTGAAAAAGTGTTATGAACTCAACCTTCCTGTAAGGTGATGAAATATGGACATTAAACAAGATAATGTAAAAACTGAAGCCCATGAAAGGTGAGTTTATGGAAGAAGGGAACAAGAAGAAAACTAAAAAAAAAATAATAAAAAAATAAAAAATGAAGTTCTGAAACTATTAATGAAACGTGAAAATTATAAACATAAAAAGAGGAAGTAAAATAAAGCAAAGGATCATTAACAATTGAGGAAATGAAAGAGGAAATGGGTCAAAGGTAGTGATAGGAAAGAGTAGGAGAAATTGTTAAAGTGGGTGAAGACTTGGGTACCAGATTTCAGAGAGATTTTGTAGAGATTGAGTTTATTGAGTTATTAGCGAGTCATCATCATTGCACTCCGAACATATATTGTGCAATATCTCTTGCTGAGTAGGGATATTGTAGAGATGCTCCCATTAATGATCACCTAAATGTCTACTTGTCTTACCTATGTACGTTTTGTGGCAGTGTTTACAAATAGGTACGTAGCAGTTGTTATTTACTGAAAGTCATCTTGGAAGGAAATATACAAGGTAAATAATGGGACAGACGAAGACTAAGATAGAAGAATAGGAAGATTTAGATGGAAAGAAAAGAAAATAAACGAGGAAGTCTTAAAACTGCTAAAAATGAAAAGAGAATTACTGAACACAATTCAAACAAGACAAAGGAGATTTTGGGTGCATGTTAAAAGACACAGCAGGCTGCTAAAAGTAATCTTGGAAGAGAAAATACAAGGTAAAAGAGGCAGATCAAGGCTAACATGGATGAGTAATATCAAAAGATGGATAAGTCAGTCTATGACAACCTGAACTATCAAAGCAAAAGACAGCGGAATAGCACTCCATGATAGCCAACCTTTGATGCAGAGACTGCACTCAATGATGATGATGATTTCTATTACTTTCCTCTATCTCTCTTGCCTTTCAGTGCTGAGGAAAAGTAACATGTTTGGACCAATGTTCTGTAGTTTATTAAATATGGCACATATACATGTACAAACATCTCCACAATGCAAACTATTTCATAATCCATCAACTGCTATGTCTGCCTTTCCTTCTTTCTCTGTCACTTCTGAGTGTTATGCTGCCTGGTGATCATATTTCATTTTCTTTCATTTCTCCTAGCAATATAATTCTCTTAGTCACAACAATAGCAGAGCCCACTAAAGGACTTTAGTACTGATAATATAATAAATACCTTCATCTTCAGCAATCAACTTTGACACACCTAAACTGGAAATGGTTATGAGCAGGATGGTGAGCTAAAAGTTTTCCCTGTCTTTCTTTCTTTCTTCACTTTCTCTTGTACTCTTTTGGTGTCGAGGAAGATACAAAGTTCTGGTTTTCGCCCTATTGGTGGCTTCAGTTATTACTAATTGATGTTGCTGTAGTATTTCTGTGATGTAGTCAGTCCATCTTACTCTGGGTCTGCCTCTTGCTTTTCTCCCTTCTCCTCTTTTAATATATGCTTTATATGGTAAGGAATCACATGACATTGTTTCTAGATGAATAAACCAGTTTATTTGTTGTTTCTGTATGTAGCTTATGATTGGTTCAATGCCTACTTTTCTCTTATACATACTTGTTCTGATTCTGTCTTTTCCAGTCACTTCAAGCATTTTTCTCAGACATCTCATCTGTGATTTTCTCTGATTCCCCAAATCTTCTTGTGCAAGTGCTTTTTAGGCCCAATTTTTCATTCTTCAGATGCTCTGGCATTGCAGTCTAGTAGCACAAACTTGCGGGTGATCTCAATAGACCCACTTTGTGAAGGTGTCCTCTGATGCCACTGTGCTCAATTCTAAGTTTGAATATTTTGGTCTGGTCATGTGTTCACCTCTATTCCTCACTCCGACGGCCTCTTAGCTCTACGTTTCTTTCTTGACCAGAGACAACACCCCTCTGTGGATACTGCCACTCTTCTCCGCCTTACTGAGCTTGTACTCAACCTCAATACCTTTGAGTTCAATGGTGACTTCTATGATCAGGTTAGTGGAGTAGCCATGGGCACCAAGATGGGCCCTAGCTATGCTTGCCTGTTTATGGGCTACCTTGAGTACCAATTTCTCAATTCATATCAAGGTCCCCTTCCCATCATATACCTTCGGTACATTGATGACTGCTTCGGACTTACCGATCTACCTGAGGATGACCTCTCCAGGTTTATCGACCACATTAGTGGCTATCACAAAGCTATCAAGTTCACATCTTGTACATCCACTTCCTCTGTCACCTTCCTAGATCTTATCGTTTCTTTGGGTACTTCTGGCCTCCATACTTCGATTTTCTATAAACCCACAGACGCCCATTGCTATCTTCTCTACACTTCATCCCATTCACCTTCTTGTCGTGATTCTATTCCGTTCTCTCAGTTATTGCGTCTCCGTCGCATCTGCCAGGATGACCAAGATTTCCTCCTACAGGCTCACCTCATGTTAGGTTTCTTCAGCCGCCGGCTTTATCCAGACTCGATCCTCCAGTCTGCCCTCCAGCGGGTCCTCCTTATCTCCCGTCCCGAGGCACTCACCCCTTCCAACCGCCCCCCTTCTGAGAGAACTATACTCACCCTCACATATCATCCCCACAACTTAGCTGCTGTGAGGATACTCAACCGCTACCGTTCCATTCTCCTCTCTGATCCCACTACCCGTCTACTTTTTAGTGATCCCCCGATGATCGCCTTTAAGCGCGACAGGAATTTGAGAGATATTTTGGTTAGGAGCCATCTCCCTTGCTCCCACCCTCAACACTTCGGTACGGCCCCTTGTGGTCGAAACTGTATTACCTGTGCCTATGTGCTCCCTGCTGACTCGGTTTTGTTCCCTAATGGACGGTTCGAGATCAAGCATAGCTTCACATGTGTGTCCCGCAACATCATTTATGCCATCATATGCCAACGATGCCATATGACCTATATTGGTGAGTCTGGAAGAAGATTAGCGGAAAGATTTTGTGAACATCTACGTGATGTCCAACAAAATACTGGTACTCCGGTATCTTCCCACTTCAACTCCCCTGATCACAAGGGCAAAGACGACATCCGTGTCACTGGTATTGTCCTTTGTCACTCTGGCGACCGCAGCCGCTATACTTTGGAAAATCGCCTTATAGTCCAGTATGGTTCGCTGACCCCGAGAGGTATGAATGTATCACACTCATACGCATAGTTTCTTTTTGCTTGCTCCTTCCCTTTTGCATAGCCTTCTCTACTACACATATTTGGGTTCTTTGGTCTACTTACTATGCCATACTTTTTATAGTTCTTCTCCTCTAGTCCCTTATGAGACACTTCGGTTTTCTCCTCTATAAAAATTTTTTTTTTTCTGTGCTTCTTACCCCTCATTTATTTTTACTGTACCCCACTCTCAGACATCTCACTCTTAGTGTCTTTTTACACCTGTCAGACTACTATTCGATTCTTTCTCCTTTGTGTTTGCACACTGACCCCTGTGTTTACTCATCTGGTTCTGTTTACATTTACGCACTTTTTCGCACGATTTTCGACGTTCACGACAGCCGCACTTGGTTACGATTTTATTTTGGATTTGACAGGATAGTTTTACTTTTTGTTGTTGTTTTCTTTAACACATTTCGTTTGTTTTTGTTTTGGTTGTTTCGTTATTAATTTGTGTGTGTGTGTTTTTATTGTTTGTTCCTGATGAAGGCCTATTGAGCCGAAACGTTGTTTAGTCTGTGTCGTCCACTTGTCACGTAAAGCTTCTTACATACCTTTTTTTATTTTTTAATTTTTCCTCATGTATTTTGGGCCTGTTTATGTTCTTGTTCTAGTTCATTTTTCCATTCAGTTCCCTCCATTCTATTTTTAGGAGTGTTTTGATAATAATCACCAGGTGTAAGATATCATAGTTTATATATGAGATTATCAGAAGCTTATCAATTGTAGTTATGTTTTATATGTAAATTTCATTATATTGTTTCTAATATCTACAGCAACATGTAAATATACACTATTTAATTTTATACAATAGTACAGTCATTTATCTTTAAAATGACATGTCATTTATACAAAACTATTTAAAATGAAATAATCTACAGTCTAATTTGCACATTCATTATAAAGGTAGAAAAAAACAGGTGCAGCTAATGCAGCTCTGCTGTAAACTGTGGCATGCTTTGTACAACTAGTTCTTTTAAAAGCAAACAAAGAAAAAATATCTACTAAATACATAAAAAATACATAATTTACAAATACCATCATATACCATAAGGAAACACTCTTTCTAGTGACATGTGTATCAGATTTAAAAGTACTGCTTCTTATAGTACACATCCAACATTAACCACATCATTACAAAATATCTAACTACAAAGATACAGTCACAGTCAGTCAGCACTTGTTTTAGCTATTAACTGCATCTCTTTTAATCTAACATGATATTAAACAATCATCCTTAAAACACAAAATACATAATTCATGATCTTAATTTTGTCATACGAATCAAAGCTTTGAGCAATCTTGTTTTATCGAATAATCTAACCTGTAACTATATTACTCCTGCAAACTGAAGCCATGGTAGCAAAGTAAAAAGTAAAGTACCCCCGTCACGCCAAGTGGCGTATAGGGAAATATGGTGTTAGTGACCCTATATTTTACAGACCTTCAGCACATGATTTTTGGGGTAATGTGGTCGGTATTACGCCCGTGCTGCTTTACTTTCCCAGAAAAAAATCCGGTACCCATTTAAGGCTGGGTGAACCTGGAAGCCGTTGGTTGGGATCGAACCCTACCCCTTGTCCTTTGTAGTCCAGTTCACTAACCACTGAGCTATCGCGGCTCCCTGAAGCCATGGTAGCAAAGTGGTTTCATGTTAAATTCTTGAAAAGTGGCAATTTTATTTTTGGACCAACATGTCTACAGGGTTCACAAGCAAACACATTCTGTGCCAGGAGCCACAAAATGCAGCTCTAGTAATCGATGCAAGAAACTCAGGAGCTGCATTTTGCAGCATTTAATTTATTGACATTTCCACAATTATTTCCACTAAATCCTTGTAATTCTCTTATTTAACCTCTTCTCCAACTTCCTGAGCAAATTATTCTTACAAACGATGTGTTTTAGATGAATTTTTATTTACTTTCTCACTGTTATTTCATTTTTTTTTTTAAATTGCAAAAACATGGCCAGACCACGGCATTTTAAACCTCTTGGTAGCAGCAAATTTGTTAAAATAAGCAGCAGAAATGTTTTCTGTGAAACTAAGATGTGCTGATGATCAACCAGTCATATGCAAATAGTCGCCAAAATAATATTGTCATATGTCACAAGGTTTGACAAGAAATTTTTTTAAATTATACATATATTTCCTAAATAAATCACTAGATTTCAATTATACTCTCAACTAATTACATTAGCAATGCTTCCAAAAATGTTACTCTGTAAATAAATGTAGTTTTTGGATTATCTTGTTACCTCACCTAATTAAAATCTTTCAGCAATTTCAATTCCCTAGATAATGCAGAATTGAATTATTTTAATACACTCAAATAACAAATATAAAACTTCAATCATTTGGATAGCTGATAAGCCTCACTGGCAGCTCTGGCAGTGAGTGTGGCCTGACATAGGACAAAGAGGGCATCTCCAAGTTTTTTTTACTTAATCCTTAAGAGAAGAAAAGGTGAAAGGTTAGGACAACGATGTTTATATGTATATATATATTTTTTTCCTTTGCCAGCTTTGACCTCTGATGAAGTCCCTAGAGACTAGGAACTGAATTTTGCATGTTAATCAATTTTTCCCTTGCAGCCATGTGCACAGGGGTCCCTTGCCACACAGGCAGATAACTCCGACTTCTGAGGTACTCATATTTTTTTCCGTCAATGAGTAGTTGATGTTTCAAGCTGGGCCTTGCTGCTGAGACCAGAAGTGGTTGCCGCAGAGAGAAATCATAAATAAAAATCCCAATCGGTGTAGCTGGGATTTAAAACCACAACCTCTCTGCCTCGAGGCCGACGTCTTGCCTCGAGATCAACCAGTCCCCCCGGATTTTTAAATTGAGGATTGATGAGTCTAGAGGTTTGAAAAGGGTCTGGTCAATCAGGGTTGTTTAGTGGGAAAAACAGATGTATCTACAATCAACACCTTACAGGAACAATCAGTCTGCATACGCTTCAGGAAATGCTGGAATAGTTGAGTGGATATGGGAGTTCCTAGACTGTAATGAAATTGATACTATAAACAGAATTCAATGATTTAGAGCTTCAGTGGCTGAGTGGTTAAAGCATTCATGTCTGATCAGAAAGTAAATAAGTAAAGAGCCCCGTCCCGCCAAGTGGTATATAGGGAATATGGTGTTCTATCTATCTATCTATTGACCTTTCGAGCCGTAACCGGCCCATAGGGCGTAGACCAAGATACACCTTCTCCTATATGAATTTTTGTTCTAGCAGTTTTCTTTTAAAGATATTTTATCAAATCTCGCCATCTGTCTCTGTTCTGTGCAAGCAGTTCTATCTCATTGATGGAGCCGATTCCTGCTGCTCTTGCCTCTCTCATCAATGTTCTTCTCAGTGTCTCCCTGGGTCTTCCTCTTTTTCTTTTACCTGTTGTTTCCCATATGAGGGCTTGCTTTGCTATTCGATTATTATCTCTTCTCATCACATGTCCAACGTATGACCATCGTCTTTTCTTTGGTGTTAGTGACCATAAATTTTACAGACCTTCAGCACATGATTTTTTGGGAAATGGGGTCGGTGTTACGCCTGTGCCGCTTTACTTTCCCAGAAAAAAATCCGGTACCCATTTCAGGCTGGGTGAACCCGGAAGCCGTTGGTTGGGATCGAACCCTACCTCTTATCCTTTGTAGTCCAGTTCGCTAACCACTGAGCTATCGTGGCTCCCTCTGATAAGAAAGGTCTGGGTTCAAATCTATGAAGTAGCAAACTTTTTTTGACCTGACAGGGCCCCCGGGGTTCATCAAACTTTTAAATAAAGGTACAAGAGATTTTTCTTGTATGTTAGGATGGGCTGGGATGATACCGACCACATCACCCAAAAAATATGCCTTTGATCAAGGAAAATGTGGTCACTAATACCATATTTCCCACGCACCTATCAAGGTGTGGTGGTAACTTTAATTTTTTTTTTTACTTTTGATTAAGTCATTATTTGACTCCAAGTCCCTTTTTGCACCACACAGCACAAAGTTTGCGATGTACTTACTGCCTTATATCATTCTTCTTCTTCAGCATACAATTTCCCATGCACAGCATTTCCTCTCTCTGAATTTGGTCATTATCAAAAGGTCAGGGTCAGTACCTCAGAATTTGTTTGCAAATCTATTTTGGGGCCAGAATTCTATTCTTTATACAGTTTGCATGTTTGAAGAACATGTTCTGACATCTGTAGATCAGATTGACATATACACTGTGCAGATATAGTTATCTGCGTTCTGTATACATGGGCTTCATATAATACAAAGCTCCAAACAATAATAATTCCTCATATAATGCTGTTTTCAACAATCAAAATTCCCCAAATAAAACAATCTACAATCAATTATCTTATTCCCTCAAAATAAAATTCTCAGTTTTCATTTACCTTATTACATCACACAAAACAATATTTGCAATGATCTTATTTCCTCATATAATACAAAGCTTTGAGCAATATTTGTTTCTCAAAAAATACAATTACTGTTCATTGTAATACACAAAATAATGAAGGGTTTATTTGGATTGAAGGATAAGAGCATTCCAAATGGCTACAAAAAATTGTAAAAATATTATGAGTACTGGTATTGTAGTGATTAAAAAAAATATATAATGGCGAGTTGCCTTTTTGTTTTGTGTAATATTTTGTGCACAATTTTTAGCCACAGAAAACTTAAAAAAATTATTGTCCTGTGTCTACTAAGTTCATAAAACAGTTATTAAATGCAAAAATAAATGACACTGGTTTTGAGGGTCAAACAGGCATTCATATGTTGATGACCGTTAATAAAAAAATTATTTCTTCAATGTCAAACTCTGGGGAAGGACATAACAATTATAATGCTTAAGACAACAAGAAAAGACATAATGGTTTAAGTCATTGAATTGTCAAGATATCACAATGTGTGTGAGATGACTGAATAAATGTCTCAGTCAACTTTATCGACTTTTAATCTATTTCACTGTCCAGATCATAGTTGTCTTTTCCTTCTACATAATCTGGCGATAATGGGGATAACTGATATGTAGCAGAGAATCCTTTCCAGTTGATGGTGTCATCTGACCGAAAGCGAATAAGTAAATACTCTGTGTTGGAAGTTATAGAGCGAGGAATCTGAAATGAAATTTTATATTTAAAAAAAAACACTCAGAAAGAATTTAACATACATGAACACTGTTCAGGAATTGAAACAAAAGTTGGTACAAAGACATTCATACAAATTTAGCATATAGGAGTCCATGGTAATCATAACATAGAAAATTGCCATAAAAGTATTAGTGACCATATTTTTTTCATGATCACAGCATAATTTTGGGTGATGTCATTGGTATCACACCAGACCGCCTATACTTTCAATAAAATCTCTGGTACCCATTTTTAGTGGCTGGGTAAACCTTAGATCAGGGATGATTTTACATGTGTGTCCTGCAATATAATTTATGCCATCATATGCCAACGATGCACATGATTTATATTGATGAGTCTGGTCGACATTTAGTGGAAAAGTTTTGTGAACACCTTTGAGATATACAGCAGAATACTAACACTCCAGTTGTGTCCCACTTTATTTCCTCAGACTACAAAGGCAAAGGTGACATCCATATCACTGATATTGTTCTCTGCCACTCGAGAAATTGGTTTGCCTTTGAGACTCGCCTTATAGTCCATTTGGGTTCGCTGACCCCACAAGGAATTAATGTATCACATTCTTACACAGTTTCCCTGTGGCTGCCCCTTCCCTAATGCATAGTCTCTGTTTCTCATATTTGGGTACATTATTATATACACATGCTATGCTATTCACATCCCTCCTCTACTAGTCCACACTGCATCACTTCGTCTGTCCCCTATATCTCTTACCCCACTCTATGACTGTTACTGCATGCTGTGTGTGCACATTTTCACTATTGTACACACACATATAACCTGTGCGCGCTAAGATTCTTGCACATAAGATTATTCAGGAAGTCTTTATTTTCAATTTTCCTTTTATTTCTTCATCTCGTTTGAAATTATTATATATATTTTTTTATTATTTTTTATTTTAAATACATATTTTCATGTGTGTGTTGCATGTTTGTTCCTGCTGAAGGCCTATTGAGCCGAAATGTCGTCTGGTTTGTGTTGTCCTCTTGTTATGTGAAGCTTTAACTATACTGTTTTTTTCTATAACTATTTTTTTCATTTCTCCTGTAAACCTCAGAGCCTTGATAGTCCAAAAAAAAAATTCTGCCACTTCTAGGAAGCTATTTATACCTATCTATCTATATATTGTCCTTTCAAGCTGAAGACGGCACATAAGACAGAAATTCTAGACTTTCTATGTCTGATGATCTTTGTTATCAAGTGTTGTACCTTGCAGAGGACCTACATTATGTCTTGCCATATGTCCCCGTTGGGAACCGCAATAGCTCAGTGGTTAGTGAACTGGACTACAAAGGACAAGGGGTAGGGTTCGATCCCAACCGATGGCTTCCAGGTTCACCCAGCCTTAAATGGGTACCGGATTTTTTCTGGGAAAGTTTATAAAGCAGCATGGTATAATACCGACCACATTACCCCAAAAATCGTGTGCTGAAGGTCTGTAAAATATAGGGTCACTAACACCATATTTCCCTATACGCCACTTGACGTGACGGGGTACTTTACTTTTTTTTTTACTATATGTCCCTGTTCTAGGCGAGTTGCTCAATCTTGGCGAGAGAGCTGATGCCTGGTGTTGTTGCTTCTTGTCTCAACATTCTTTCTAGTGTTTCTCTCAATCAAACTCTTTTACTTTTACCCTTTGGTTTCCATTTGAGGACTTGCTTTGAAATTCTCTTATTACCTCTTCTCATCATATGATGAACATATGACCACCTTCCCTATTGATTATAAATTATATTTTTGGATGCTTTGCTATTTTCTCTTAATTCTGCACTAATCTTAAATTCACTCTGCGGTATACAAAGTATTTTCCTGAAGCATTTGCTTCAAAATATATCACATTTATTTTCTATTTCTTAAGTTGCTTTTCAGCTCTCACGTGCATTAGACAGGGTGGATAATACATTTGATTTCAAAATGCTGAGCTTTATTTTTGTGTTTGGTAATTTTCATTTCCCTATTTTATCAAATAAACATAGATTTTAGAAGCAGTGATCTTTGCAATATGTGCCATTTTGGCACGCAAGGTTTCTGTTTTTGAGATTGTAGTTCTGCCCTATGTGCCATCTTCGGCTCAAAAGGACAATAGATAGATAGAGATTTTATCAAAGTTTTTGACAGTCATTGCTGCCTCTGCTATTCTGATTCTAATTTCTTTCATTGTGTCTCCTTCTTTATCTATGCAGCCTCCAAGTATATAAAGTGTTCTATTTCTTCAAATGTTTTTCCTTCCAGGAATATTTTTTCTTCTAGGTGAATTTGATTTTTCATGACTTTTGTCTTTTCTTGGTTGATCTTGCTGTCATAAATGAAAGGAATTGTGATGCAATTAAGAGGAGATAATCATGTTAAAACTTTGCACAAAGATCATGGGACAAATTTTAACAGAGCAATTTATTATTTCAATCTATTTATTTGCTAAATAAATTGCCTCATGATGATCACAATTAATTGATTAATTCTTAATTGAAAATGGTTGATAATTAATTAATCAACTGTTCAACTTACTCTTATAACTTGTTTCTCTCAATCTTCGAACGAATAATAAATAACATATATTCTGTTTTGTCATGTTGGGATGGGAACTAGACTATTGTGGTATGGAGATGTCACATTCCTAATATATTGTATAGCTACAGTTCTATCTATTGTAGACTGACTGACACAAATAATTCACATTTTAATATTTAATTATCTGATCTAAATTGATTCTTCAACACTACTCACTAGGAATCTATTATTCCTCTAGATTTTATCTAGCCATATTTGCCAGGATGATAAAGATTTTCTCCAACAGGCCTACCTGATGTTAAGTTTCTTTAGCCACCATCTCTATCCTGAATTGGTTCTCTAATCCACCTTCCAAAGAGCTCTCTGCAATTCCCATCAGTAGACACTCACCCCTCCACCTGCCACTCCACTGTCAGGACTATATTCACCCTCACCTACCCACTCTCATAACTTGGCTGCGGTGAGGATTCTTAACTGGTATCACTCTATTCTCCAGCATAGACCACCTGTCTACTTTTTTGTGATCCTCCTCTTATTGCCTTGAAACATAGCAGGAGTCTACAAGACATTCTCATTAGGAGTCGCCTCCCTTGCTCAAACCATAAACCTCTAGGCACTGTTTGATGTGGATGTCCTGCAGTACTTGTGACCTTGCTCTTCACACCAAATTTGTCATGTTCCCCAATGAGCGATTTGATATCATGGAGGGTTTCACATATGTAGTTAGATTTCTGTGTGTGTATATATATATAATAATATATATATAACAACACAATGCACCTACACCCACTTATATATATATATATATATAAGTGAGTGTAGATGCGTTGTGTTGTTGTTATTTCGACATTTTGGCCTAAGACATCCAACTTCAGCACAGCATTTTTGAGTACAAGGTTACCTTCCTCCATTGATCATTACTCATTTGCCAGATTGGATTGTCTGTTTCCAGACACACCACTGGGAGGTGGAATAGAGTCTTGATCAGCTCTATAGTTTGCCGACAGTCAGCTGTAGGTCACCTACCACACTCAGCTCAGTTGCTGGATGGGCATCTCAGCCTTCAAATTAAGTTTTATATCAACCAATATTTTATTGCAAGTAGAGTAGGTGGATGAATCTTCCTGGTTGTTTCCTATTTCTCGTTCCCTGTGGCATTCATGACATCAATCTCCACACACCAATACAGAAATATAAACTTTCTAAAGTCTTAACAAATGGACAGCTAACTGAAGTGTTAACAGATGGAAACAAAATCAGTTAAGTGAAGTGTTAACAGATGGAAAAAGAATCAGTTAAATGAAGTGTAAACAAATGGAACAAGAATCAGTTAAGTGAAGTGTTAACAAATGGAAAAAAGAATCAGTTAAATGAAGTATTTTCCCGTGTGTTACTGGGGCCTCATTATAAGGGAAGTAAAGAATAGTGACACTGTGACTTTCCAGGCATGTCGTAAGAGGCGACTAAGGAGGTTGATGATGGCTTGACAAGCTGTTATTGTAAAAAGTATTGTTATGGAAAGAGAACCATAGATTTTAGAAGCGGTGATTTCTGCATTATGTGCCATTTTGGCATGCAAGTTTTCTGTTTTTGAGATTGTGGTTCTGCCCTATGTGCCGTCTTCAGCTCGAAAGGACAATAGATAGATAGATATATAGATATATAGATAAATGAAGTATTAACAGATGGAAAAAGAACCAGTTAAGCGAAGCGTTAACAGATGGAAAGAAAATCAGTTAATTGAAGTATTAACAAATGGATACAGTTTTAATTACCTCACTTCCACAAAATTCGCCCACGACAGTATCAGTGTCTAGAAAACCATCATAGACAGTCACAGCATCATATCTGCAAACACAAAAAATACTTTTGTTTGCAAAGAAAACCAGTGTACAACATTCAAATTGCAGATATACATGTGAAAATGTACAACATTAAACTCTTTAACCCCAGGCTTTAATTTGGAATCAGTGCCTTCTTACTAAAAAAAATATCTTAACTACCATCCATCCATAGAAATTAAAATGTATCAGGTTCTGGTATACCTACATTTGTCGGATTGATATTACAGTTATCAAATTATAATATTATTTTCACATTACATTTATCAAATTATATTGTAATTACAAAAAAATATTTATCAAATTATTATTATATTTATTTTACATTTATCAAATTATATTATTACATTACAAACAGGTAAATGAATTTAAATATCTGGGAACAATGTTAACCTCAGATGGTAGATGTGCAACAGAGGTGAGATGCAGTATGGCTCAGGCGAAAGTAGCTTATCAAGAAAATGAGGAAGATACTTTGCAATCCATTTTGACAATAGAAACAAGAAAAAGAATTCTTAAATGTTATCTACAGCCAGTCTTACATATGGATGTGAATCATGGACAGTAGGACAAGACAAGAAAATCACTGGAGGCAACAGAAATGTGGTTCTACAGAATAATGTTGAGAATATCATGGGCAGCTAAGAAGAGTGATGAAAACATTCTAAAAGAGGCCAAAGCAAAAAAGAGAGCAAATTCCAATATTAGGAAGGAATAATCATCATTTTTTGGTCATGTAATGAGAAGGGAACATCTGGAATATATTGTAACAACTGGGAAAATTGGGGGAAGAAGGATACCAGACAGCTTAAGAGAATGGCTTGGCAGAAGGTCAACAACAGAAATGATAAATAACTGTCGAGATCGAGACTTGTGGATAGATATGATCACCTACGCCAGTAGGCATGGTACTTGATAATGATGATGAGCCAGTAATGCCCGTCTGCCCTAGTTTAGTTTCAAATTTATAGTTGATGTAGTCAGTAAAATGCCCATCTGCCCTAGCTTAGTTTCCATATTTATGGTTGATGTAGCAGTAAGATGCCCGTCTTCCCTAGTTTAGTTCCAAATTTATGGTTGATATAGTCAGTAAGATGCACGTCTGCCCTAGTTTAGTTTCCAAATTTATGGTTGATGTAGTCAGTAAGATGCACATCTGCCCTAGTTTAGTTTTCAAATTTATAGTTGATGTTGTCAGTAAGATGCCCGTCTGCCCTAGTTTAGTTTTCAAATTTATAGTTGATGTTGTCAGTAAGATGCCTGTCTGCCCTAGTTCACAAAGAAAGTTTCATGCATTAATTTTTTAGGCCAGATGATCCTGTAAACTTACTTCAGTCAGAAAAAAAAAAAATATTTGGAAACTGAACTCAGGCCATCCAATCAACAGATGTGCAGCATTTAAACTGTAGAACTGTTTGTGAAAGAAAAAATAATGAACAGCATCCAAACTGTAGAACTGTTTGTGAAAGAAAAAATAATGAACAGCATCCAAACTGTAGATCTGATTGTGAAATAAAATGAACAGCATCTAAACTGTAGATTTATTTGTGAAAGAAAAGTAATGAACAGCATCCAATCTGTAGATTTATTTGTGAAATAAAATTAATGAACAGCATCCATGCTGTAGATTTATTTGTGAAAGAAAATTAATGAACAGCATCCAAACTGTAGATCTATTTATGAAAGAAAAGTAATGAACAGCATTCAAACATTAGATCTAAAGGTGAAAGAAAAATAGTGAACAGCATTTAAACTGTTGATCTGTTTGTGAAAGAAAAAATAATGAACAGCATCAAAGCTAAAGATCTGATTGTGAAAGAAAATTAATGAACAGCATCCAAACTGTCCAACCGACGGCTCCGGGTTCACCCAGCCTTAAATGGGTACCGGATTTTTTCTGGGAAAGTAAAAGCAGCACGGGCGTATACCGACCACATTACCCCAAAAATCATGTGCTGAAGGTCTGTAAAATATAGGGTCACTAACACCATATTTCCCTATACGCCACTTGGCGTGACGGGGGGTACTTTACTTTACTTTTTTTACTATCCAAACTGTAGATCTGTTTGTGAAAGAAAATTAATGAACAGCATAATTCATTATGAGGATTGATATTTTAGCTGCGATATCTGTCTGACACATCTGTGTTTTTGCTATGGATAGATAGATTTGCTTAATAATTTTTGCTCAGACAGCAGCAATTTTTCGCCTGCTCTTTTCGACTTTAAACTGCTTAGGGTTGTTTAACACGCGCGAGTGCATACAGGACCTCATGTTTTTCGCAGTTTTTTTCAAGAGGACTCGACATTGGATCTCGCTGCCCAGATACTGGGGAGGGTAAAGCCATGAAGAAACCATAGGTTAGATTTTTTAAAAATTTCTACAGCCTGTGGTGGGAATCAAACCCAGGACCTCTCTGTCCTGACGCCCACATCTTACTTCTAGACACTCAGTCCCCCATTATACTTTCAAAACATTGACCTGCTAAGTTTCATTTGTCATGGAAAGAAATGGTCTGTATTTCTGTGTGGATGTTCCAACAAAATTAATCTAAATATGTTCCATCATTTATACTCACCCACACTCCGCTTCATCTTCCAGGTCAAATGCTGAAAACTTGAACTGAATACGACGGCCTTCTTTAGCTTGTATCTTCCACTCACAATCTTCTCGGTTGTCATAGTTGTTGTCCCCAAATCTGCGTGGGATACAAAACCTTGAGGTGTATTAGATGCCACCAAATGTGCTCCACAAACTGAAAATATGTACATTTTGCTGCTAAAAAAATGTTACATAAGTTAGGACAGGACATATGGTATCCACATATATTTATGTTACTGTTATCAACACTATGTGCATGTCATTTTTAGTCTTTACAGACAGTTAAAAATAAGTTGCTGTTGATATTTAGTAGCCACTGTCAGAATACATTTTAGCATCATCTTACACTGCCAGTTTTGAAAATGTTTAAATGACAGGTCAGAGAGGAGAATGAAGACACATAGCAGGAGAATGAAGACACATAGTAAAGAAATAAAGACACATGTCCGGGGAATGAAGACACATGGTAAAGGAATAAAGACACATGGCAGGGGAATGAGACATATCACAAAGGGATAAAGACACATGTCCGGGAATGAAGACACATGGTAAAGGAATAAAGACACATGGCAGGGGAATGAAGACACGTGGTAAAGGAATAAAGACACATGGCAGGAGAATGGAGACACATGGTAAAGAATAAAGACACATGGCAGGAGAATGGAGACACATGGTAAAGGAATAAAGACACATGGCAGGGAATGAAGACACATGGTAAAGGAATAAAGACACATGGCAGGAGAATGGAGACACATGGTAAAGGAATAAAGACACATGGCAGGAGAATGAAGACACATGGTAAAGGAATAAAGACACATGGCAGGGAATGGAGACACATGGTAAAGGAATAAAGACACATGGCAGGAGAATGAAGACACATAGTAAAGGAATAAAGACACATGGCAGGGGAATGAAGACACATGGTAAAGGATAAAGACACATGGCAGGAGAATGAAGAACATAGTAAAGGAATAAAGACACATGGCAGGGAATGAAGACACATGGTAAAGGAATAAAGACACATGGCAGGAGAATGAAGACACATGGTAAAGGAATAAAGACACATGGCAGGAGAATGAAGACACATGGTAAAGGAATAAAGACACATAGCAGGAGAATAAAGACACATGGTAAAGGAATAAAGACACATGGCAGGGGAATGAAGACACATGGTAAAGGAATAAAGACACATGGCAGGAGAATGGAGACACATAGTAAAGGAATAAAGACACATGGCAGGGGAATGGAGACACATGGTAAAGGAATAAAGACACATGGCAGGAGAATGGAGCACATAGTAAAGGAATAAAGACACATGGCAGGGGAATGAGACACATGGTAAAGGAAATAAAGACACATGGCAGGAGAATGGAGACACATAGTAAAGGAATAAAGACACATGGCAGGGGAATGAAGACACATGGTAAAGGAATAAAGACACATGGCAGGAATGAAGACACATGGTAAAGGAATAAAGACACATGGCAGGAGAATGAAGACACATGGTAAAGGAATAAAGACACATAGCAGGAGAATAAACACATGGTAAAGGAATAAAGACACATGGCAGGGGAATGAAGACACATGGTAAAGGAATAAAGACACATGGCAGGAGAATGGAGACACATAGTAAAGGAATAAAGACACATGGCAGGGGAATGGAGACACATGGTAAGGAATAAAGACACATGGCAGGAGAATGGAGACACATAGTAAAGAATAAGACACATGGCAGGGGAATGGAGACACATGGTAAAGGAATAAGACACATGGCAGGAGAATGGAGACACATAGTAAAGGAATAAAGACACATGGCAGGGGAATGAAGACACATGGTAAAGGAATAAAGACACATGGCAGGAGAATGGGAGACACATAGTAAAGGAATAAAGACACTTGGCAGGGGAATGAAGACACATGGTAAAGGAATAAAGACACATGGCAGGGGAATGAAGACACATGGTAAAGGAATAAAGACACATGGCAGGAGAATGGAGACACATAGTAAAGGAATAAAGACACATGGCAGGGGAATGGAGACACATGGTAAAGGAATAAAGACACATGGCAGAGAATAAAGACACATGGTAAAGGAGTTAAAGAATAAAGACACATGGCAGGAGAATGGAGAACACATGGTAAAGGAATAAAGACACATGGCAGGGAATGGAGACACATGGTAAAGAATAAAGACACATAGCAGGAGAATAAGACACATGGTAAAGGAATAAAGACACATAGCAGGAGAATAAAGACACATGGTAAAGGAATAAAGACACATGGCTTGAGAATGAAGACACATGGTAAAGGATAAAGACACATGGCAGGAGAATGGAGACACATAGCAGGAGAATAACAGACACATGGCAGGAGAATGGAGACACATAGCAGGAGAATAAAGACACATGGCAGGAGAATGAAGACACATAGCAGGAGAATAAAGACACATGGCAGGAGAATGAAGACACATGGTAAAGGAATAAAGACAATGGCAGGAGAATGGAGACACATGGTAAAGGAATAAAGACACATGCAGGGAATGAGACACATAGTAAAGGAATAAAGACACATGGCAGGGAATGAGACACATGGTAAAGAAATAAAGACACATGGCTGGATAATGAAGACACATGGTAAAGGAATAAAGACACATGGCAGGAGAATGAAACACATGGTAAAGGAATAAAGACACATGGCTGGAGAATGAAGACACATGGTAAAGGAATAAAGACACATGGCAGGAGAATGAAGACATGGTAAGGAATAAAGACACATGCAGGAGAATGGAGACACATAGTAAAGGAATAAGACACATGGCAGGAGAAAGAAGACACATGTAAGGAATAAAGACACATGGCAGGAGAATGAAGACACATGGTAAAGGAATAAGGACACATGGCAGGAGAATGAAGACACATGGTAAAGGAATAAAGACACATGGCAGGAGAATGAAGACACATGGTAAAGGAATAAGGACACATGGCAGGAGAATGAAGACACATGGTAAAGGAATAAAGACACATGGCAGAGAATGGAGACACATAGTAAAGGAATAAGGACACATGGCAGGAGAATGAAGACACATGGTAAAGGAATAAAGCACATGGCAGGAGAATGAAGACACATGGTAAAGGAATAAAGACACATGGCAGGAGAATGGAGACACATGCAGGAGAATAAAGACACATGGCAGGAGAATGGAGACACATAGCAGGAGAATAAAGACACATGGCAGGAGAATGAAACACATAGCAGGAGAATAAAGACACATGGCAGGAGAATGGAGACACATGGTAAAGGAATAAAGACACATGGCAGGAGAATGGGACACAGAGCAGGAGAATAAAGACACATGGCAGGAGAAATGGAGACACAAAGCAGGAGAAAGACAGACACATGGCAGGAGAATGAAGACACATAGCAGGAGATAAAGACACATGGCAGGAGAATGAAGACCATAGCAGGAGAATAAAGACACATGGCAGGAGAATGGAGACACATGGTAAATATAAAGACAGATGGCAGGAGAATGGAGACACATAGCAGGAGAATAAAGACACATGGCAGGAGAATGGAGACACATAAAGGAGATAAAGACACATGGCAGGAGAATGGAGACACATGGTAAAGGAATAAAGACACATGGCAGGAGAATGGAGACACATAGCAGGAATAAAGACACAGGCAGGAGAATAAAGACACATGGCAGGAGAATGAAGACACATAGCAGTAGAATAAAGACACATGGCAGGAGAATGAGACACATGGTAAAGGAATAATAAGACACATGGCAGGAGAATGAAGACACATGGTAAAGGAATAAAGACACATGGCAGGAGAATGAGACACATGGTAAAGGAATAAAGACACATGGCAGGAGAATGAAGACACATAGTAAGGAATAAAGACACATGGCAGGAATGAAGACACATGGTAAGGAATAAAACACATGGCTGGAGAATGAAGACACATGGTAGAGGAATAAAGACACATGGCAGGAGAATGAGACACATGGCAGAGAATAAAGACACATGGCAGGAGAATGAAGACACATAGCAGGAGAATAAAGACACATGGCAGGAGAATGAAGACACATATCAGGAGAATAAAGACACATGGCAGGAGAATGAAGACACATGGTAAAGGAATAAAGACACATGGCAGGAGAATGGAGACACATAGCAGGAGAATAAAGACACATGGCAGGAGAATGGAGACACATAGCAGGAGAATAAAGACACATGGCAGGGAATGGAGACACATGGTAAAGGAATAAAGACACATGGCAGGGAATGAAGACACATGGTAAAGGAATAAAGACACATGGCAGGGAATGAAGACACATGGTAAAGGAATAAAGACACATGGCAGGAGAATGAAGACACATGGTAAAGGAATAAAGACACATGGCAGGAGAATGAAGACACATAGTAAAGGAATAAAGACACATGGCAGGGGAATGAAGACACATGGTAAAGGAATAAAGACACATGGCAGGGGAATGAAGACACATGGTAAAGGAATAAAGACACATGGCAGGGGAATGAAGACACATGGTAAAGGAATAAAGACACATGGCAGGAGAATGGACACATGGTAAAGGAATAAGACACATGGCAGAGAATGAAGACACATGGTAAAGGAATAAAGACACATGGCAGGGGAATGGAGACACATGGTAAAGGAATAAAGACACATGGCAGGAGAATGAAGACACATGGTAAGGAATAAAGACACATGGCAGGGAATGGAGACACATGGTAAAGGAATAAAGACACATGGCAGGGGAATGGAGACACATGGTAAAGGAATAAAGACACATGGCAGGGAATGAAGACACATATAAAGGAATAAAGACACATGGCAGAAGAATGGAGACACATAGTAAAGGAATAAAGACACATGGCAGGAGAATCAAGACACATGTAAAGGAATAAAGACACATGGCAGGGGAATGAAGACACATGGTAAAGGAATAAAGACACATGGCAGGAGAATGAAGACACATGGTAAAGGAATAAAGACACACGGCAGGGAATGGAGACACATGGTAAAGGAATAAAGACACATGGCATGGAATGAAACACATGTAAAGGAATAAAGACACATGGCAGGAGAATGAACACATAGTAAAGGAATAAAGACACATGGCAGGAGAATGAGACACATGGTAAAGGAATAAAGACACATGGCAGGGGAATGAAGACACATGGTAAAGGAATAAAACACATGGCTGGAGAATGAAGACACATGGTAAGGAATAAAGACACATGGCAGGAGAATGAAGACACATGGTAGAGGAATAAAGACACATGGTAGGAGAATGAAGACACATGTAAGGAATAAAGACACATGGTAGAGGAATAAAGACACATGGCAGGGAATGAAGACACATGGTAAAGGAATAAGACACATGGCAGGGAATGAAGACACATGGTAGAGGAATAAAGACACATGGCAGGAGAATGAAGACACATAGTAAAGGAATAAAGACACATGGCAGGAGAATGGAGACACATAGTAAGAATAAGACACATGGCAGGAGAATGAAGACACATGGTAAAGGAATAAAGACACATGGCAGGAGAATGAAGACACATGGTAAAGGAATAAAGACACATGGCAGGAGAATGAGACACATAGCAGGAGAATAAAGACACATGGCAGGAGAATGGAGACACATAGCAGGAGAATAAAGACACATGGCAGGAGAATGAAGACACATAGCAGGAGAATAAAGACACATGGCAGGAGAATGGAGACACATGGTAAAGGAATAAAGACACATGGCAGGAGAATGAGACACATAGCAGGAGAATAAAGACACATGGCAGGAGAATGGAGACACAAAGCAGGAGAATAAAGACACATGGCAGGAGAATGAAGACACATAGCAGGAGAATAAAGACACATGGCAGGAGAATGAAGACACATAGCAGGAGAATAAAGACACATGGCAGGAGAATGGAGACACATGGTAAAGGAATAAAGACACATGGCAGGAGAATGGAGACACATAGCAGGAGAATAAAGACACATGGCAGGGAATGGAGACACATAGCAGGAGAATAAAGACACATGGCAGGAGAATGAAGACACATAGCAGGAGAATAAAGACACATGGCAGGAGAATGAGACACATAGCAGGAGAATAAAGACACATGGCAGGAGAATGAGACACATGGTAAAGGAATAAAGACACATGGCAGGAGAATGGAGACACATGGTAAAGGAATAAAGACACATGGCAGGAGAATGAGACACATAGTAAGGAATAAAGACACATGGCAGGAGAATGAAGACACATGGTAGAGGAATAAAACACATAGCTGGAGAGTGGAGACACATGTAAGGAATAAAGACACATGGCAGGAGAATGGAGACACATGGCAGGAGAATAAAGACACATGGCAGGAGAATGAAGACACATAGCAGGAGAATAAAGACACATGGCAGGAGAATGAAGACACATAGCAGGAGAATAAAGACACATGGCAGGAGAATGAAGACACATGGTAAAGGAATAAAGACACATGGCAGGAGAATGGAGACACATAGCAGGAGAATAAAGACACATGGCAGGGAATGGAGACACATGGTAGGAGAATAAAGACACATGGCAGGAAATGAGACACATAGCAGGAAATAAAGACACATGGCAGGGGAATGGAGACACATGGTAAAGGAATAAAGACACATGGCAGGGGAATGAAGACACATGGTAAAGGAATAAAGACACATGGCAGGAGAAAGAAGACACATGGTAAAGGAATAAAGACACATGGCAGGAGAATGAGACACATAGTACAGGAATAAAGACACATGGCAGGGAATGAAGACACATGGTAAAGGAATAAAGACACATGGCAGGGGAATGAAGACACATGGTAAAGGAATAAAGACACATGGCAGGGGAATGAAGACACATGGTAAAGGAATAAAGACACATGGCAGGAGAATGGAGACACATGGTAAAGGAATAAAGACACATGGCAGGAGAATGAAGACACATGGTAAAGGAATAAAGACACATGGCAGGGGAATGGAGACACATGGTAAAGGAATAAAGACACATGGCAGGAGAATGAAGACACATGGTAAGGAATAAAGACACATGGCAGGGGAATGGACACATGGTAAAGGAATAAAGACACATGGCAGGGAATGGAGACACATGGTAAAGGAATAAAGACACATGGCAGGGAATGAAGACACATAGTAAAGGAATAAAGACACATGGCAGAAGAATGGAGACACATAGTAAAGGAATAAAGACACATGGCAGGAGAATGAAGACACATGGTAAAGGAATAAAGACACATGGCAGGGGAATGAACACATGGTAAAGGAATAAAGACACATGGCAGGAGAATGAAGACACATGGTAAAGGAATAAAGACACATGGCAGGGGAATGGAGACACATGGTAAAGGAATAAGACACATGGCAGGAATGAACACATAGTAAAGGAATAAAGACACATGGCAGGAGAATGAACACATGGTAAAGGAATAAAGACACATGGCAGGAGAATGAGAGACACATGGTAAAGGAATAAAGACACATGGCAGGGGAATGAAGACACATGGTAAAGGAATAAAGACACATGGCTGGAGAATGAGACACATGGTAAGGAATAAAGACACATGGCAGGAGAATGAAGTCACATGTAAGGAATAAAGACACATGGCAGGAGAATGAAGACACATGGTAGAGGAATAAAGACACATGGTAGAGGAATAAAGACACATGGCAGGGAATGAAGACACATGGTAAAGGAATAAAGACACATGGCAGGGGAATGAAGACACATGGTAAAGGAATAAAGACACATGGCAGGAGAATGAAGACACATAGTAAAGGAATAAAGACACATGGCAGGAGAATGAGACACATGGTAAAGGAATAAAGACACATGGCAGGAGAATGGAGACACATGGTAAGGAATAAAGACACATGGCAGAGAATGAAGACACATGGCAGGGGAATGAAGACACATGGTAAGGAATAAAGACACATGGCAGGAGAATGGAGACACATAGCAGGAGAATAAAGACACATGGCAGGGGAATGAGACACATGGTAAAGGAATAAAGACACATGGCAGGAAATGGAGACACATGGTAAAGGAATAAAGACACATTGCAGGAGAATGGAGACACATGGTAAAGGAATAAAGACACATGGCAGGAGAATGGAGACACATGGTAAAGGAATAAAGACACATGGCAGGAGAATGAAGACACATGGCAGGGGAATGAAGACACATGGTAAAGGAATAAAGACACATGGCAGGAGAATGGAGACACATAGCAGGAGAATAAAGACACATGGCAGGGAATGGAGACACATGGTAAAGGAATAAAGACACATGGCAGGAGAATGGAGACACATGGTAAAGGAATAAAGACACATTGGCAGGAGAATGGAGACACATGGTAAAGGAATAAAGACACATGGCAGGAAATGGAGACACATGGTAAAGGAATAAAGACACATGGCAGGAGAATGAAGACACATAGCAGGAGAATAAAGACACATGGCAGGGAATGAAGACACATGGTAAAGGAATAAAGACACATGGCAGGAGAATGGAGACACATAGCAGGAGAATAAACACATGGCAGGAGAATGGAGACACATAACAGGAATAAAGACACATGGCAGGGAATGGAGACACATGGTAAAGGAATAAAGACACATGGCAGGAGAATGGAGACACATGGTAAAGGAATAAAGACACATGGCAGGAGAATGAAGACACATGGTAAAGGAATAAAGACACATGGCAGGAGAATGGAGACACATGGTAAAGGAATAAAGACACATGGCAGGAGAATGAAGACACATGGTAGAATAAAGACACATGGCAGGAGAATGGAGACACATGGTAAAGGAATAAAGACACATGGCAGGGAATGGAGACACATGGTAAAGGAATAAAGACACATGGCAGGGAATGAAGACACATGTAAAGGAATAAGACACATGGCAGAGAATGGAGACACATAGTAAAGGAATAAAGACACATGGCAGGAGAATGAAGACACATGGTAAAGGAATAAAGACACATGGCAGGGAATGAAGACACATGGTAAAGGAATAAAGACACATGGCAGGAGAATGAGACACATGGTAAAGGAAATAAAGACACAGGCAGGGGAATGGAGACACATGGTAAAGGAATAAAGACACATGGCAGGAATGAACACATAGTAAAGGAATAAAGACACATGGCAGGAGAATGACACATAGTAAAGGAATAAAGACACATGGCAGGAGAATGGAGACACATGGTAAAGGAATAAAGACACATGGCAGGGAATGAAGACACATGGTAAAGGAATAAAGACACATGGCTGGAGAATGAAGACATGGTAAGGAATAAAGACACATGGCAGGAGAATGAAGACACATGGTAGAGGAATAAAGACACATGGTAGGAAATGAACACATGGTAGAGGAATAAAGACACATGGTAAAGGAATAAAGACACATGGCAGGGGAATGAAGACACATGGTAAAGGAATAAAGACACATGGCAGGGAATGAAGACACATGGTAGAGGAATAAAGACACATGGCAGGAGAATGAAGACACATGGTAAAGGAATAAAGACACATGGCAGGAGAATGAGACACATGGTAAAGGAATAAAGACACATGGCAGGAGAATGGAGACACTGGTAAAGGAATAAAGACACATGGCAGGAGAATGAAGACACATGCAGGGAATGAAGACACATGGTAAAGGAATAAAGACACATGGCAGGAGAATGGAGACACATAGCAGGAGAATAAAGACACATGGCAGGGGAATGGAGACACATGGTAAAGGAATAAAGACACATGGCAGGAAATGGAGACACATGGTAAAGGAATAAAGACACATTGCAGGAGAATGGAGACACATGGTAAAGGAATAAAGACACATGGCAGGAGAATGGAGACACATGGTAAAGGAATAAAGACACATGGCAGGAGAATGAAGACACATGGCAGGGGAATGAAGACACATGGTAAAGGAATAAAGACACATGGCAGGAGAATGGAGACACATAGCAGGAGAATAAAGACACATGGCAGGGGAATGGAGACACATGGTAAAGGAAAAAGACACATGGCAGGAGAATGGAGACACATGGTAAAGGAATAAAGACACATTGTAGGAGAATGGAGACACATGGTAAAGGAATAAAGACACATGGCAGGAAAATGGAGACACATGGTAAAGAATAAAGACACATGGCAGGAGAATGAAGACACATAGCAGGAGAATAAAGACACATGGCAGGAGAATGAAGACACATGGTAAAGGAATAAAGACACATGGCAGGGGAATGGAGACACATGGTAAAGGAATAAAGACACATGGCAGGGAATGAAGACACATGGTAAAGGAATAAAGACACATGGCAGGAGAATGAAGACACATGGTAAAGGAATAAAGACACATGGCAGGAATGGAGACACATGGTAAAGGAATAAAGACACATGGCAGGAGAATGAGACACATGGTAAAGGAATAAAGACACATGGCAGGAGAATGGAGACACATGGTAAAGGAATAAAGACACATGGCAGGAGAATGAAGACACATAGTAAAGGAATAAAGACACATGGCAGGAGAATGGAAGACACATGGTAAGGAATAAAACACATGGCTGGAAGAGTGAAGACACATGGTAGAGGAATAAAGACACATGGCAGGAGAATGGAGACACATGGTAGGAATAAAGACACATGGCAGGAGAATGGAGACACATACAGGAGAATAAAGACACATGGCAGGAGAATGAGACACATAGCAGGAGAATAAAGACACATGGCAGGAGAATGAAGACACATGGTAAAGGAATAAAGACACATGGCAGGAGAATGGAGACACATAGGAGGAATAAAGACACATGGCAGGGGAATGAGACACATGGTAGGAGATAAAGACACATGGCAGGGGAATGGAGACACATGGTAAAGGAATAAAGACACATGGCAGGGAATGAGACACATGGTAAAGGAATAAAGACACATGGCAGGAGAATGAGACACATGAAAGGAATAAAGACACATGGCAGGAGAATGAAGACACATAGTAAAGGAATAAAGACACATGGCAGGAGAATGAAGACACATGGTAAAGGAATAAAGACACATGGCAGGGAATGAAGACACATGGTAAAGGAATAAAGACACATGGCAGGGAATGAGACACATGGTAAAGGAATAAAGACACATGGCAGGAGAATGGAGACACATAGCAAGGAATAAAGACACATGGCAGGGGAATGGAGACACATGGTAAAGGAATAAAGACACATGGCAGGGAATGGAGACACATGGTAAAGGAATAAAGACACATGGCAGGAATGAAGACACATAGTAAAGGAATAAAGACACATGGCAGAGAATGGAGACACATAGTAAAGGAATAAAGACACATGGCAGGAGAATGAAGACACATGTAAAGGAATAAAGACACATGGCAGGGAATGAAGACACATGGTAAAGGAATAAAGACACATGGCAGGAGAATGAAGACACATGGTAAAGGAATAAAGACACATGGCAGGAATGGAGACACATGGTAAAGGAATAAAGACACATGGCAGGGAATGACACATAGTAAAGGAATAAAGACACATGGCAGGAGAATGAACACATAGTAAAGGAATAAAGACACATGGCAGGAGAATGAGACACATGGTAAGGAATAAAGACACATGGCAGGGGAATGAAGACACATGGTAAAGGAATAAAGACACATGGCAGGAGAATGAGACACATGGTAAGGAATAAAGACACATGGCAGGAGAATGAAGACACATGGTAGGAATAAAGACACATGGAGGAGAATGAAGACACATGGTAGAGGAATAAAGACACATGGTAGAGGAATAAACACATGGCAGGGGAATGAAGACACATGGTAAAGGAATAAAGACACATGGCAGGGAATGAAGACACATGGTAAGGAATAAAGACACATGGCAGGAGAATGAAGACACATAGTAAAGGAATAAAGACACATGGCAGGAGAATGGAGACACATAGTAAAGGAATAAAGACACATGGCAGGAGAATGAAGACACATGGTAAAGGAATAAAGACACATGGCAGGAGAATGAAGACACATGGTAAAGGAATAAAGACACATGGCAGGAGAATGGAGACACATAGCAGGAGAATAAAGACACATGGCAGGAGAATGGAGACACAGCAGGAGAATAAAGACACATGGCAGGAGAATGAAGACACATAGCAGGAGAATAAAGACACATGGCAGGAGAATGGAGACACATAGCAGGAGAATAAAGACACATGGCAGGAGAATGGAGACACATGGTAAAGGAATAAAGACACATGGCAGGAGAATGGAGACACATAGCAGGAGAATAAAGACACATGGCAGGAGAATGGAGACACATGCAGAGAATAAAGACACATGGCAGGAGAATGAAGACACATAGCAGGAGAATAAAGACACATGGCAGGAGAATGGAGACACATGGTAAAGGAATAAAGACACATGGCAGGAGAATGGAGACACATAGCAGGAGAATAAAGACACATGGCAGGGGAATGGAGACACATAGCAGGAGAATAAAGACACATGGCAGGAGAATGAAGACACATAGCAGGAGAATAAAGACACATGGCAGGAGAATGGAGACACATAGCAGGAGAATAAAGACACATGGCAGGAGAATGAAGACACATGGTAAAGGAATAAAGACACATGGCAGGAGAATGGAGACACATGGTAAAGGAATAAAGACACATGGCAGGAGAATGAAGACACATAGTAAAGGAATAAAGACACATGGCAGGAGAATGAAGACACATGGTAGAGGAATAAAAACACATAGCTGGAGAGTGAAGACACATGGTAGAGGAATAAAGACACATGGCAGGAGAATGGAGACACATGGCAGGAGAATAAAGACACATGGCAGGAGAATGAAGACACATAGCAGGAGAATAAAGACACATGGCAGGAGAATGAAGACACATAGCAGGAGAATAAAGACACATGGCAGGAGAATGAAGACACATGGTAAAGGAATAAAGACACATGGCAGGAGAATGGAGACACATAGCAGGAGAATAAAGACACATGGCAGGGGAATGGAGACACATGGTAGGAGAATAAAGACACATGGCAGGAGAATGGAGACACATAGCAGGAGAATAAAGACACATGGCAGGGGAATGGAGACACATGGTAAAGGAATAAAGACACATGGCAGGGGAATGAAGACACATGGTAAAGGAATAAAGACACATGGCAGGAGAAGAAGACACATGGTAAAGGAATAAAGACACATGGCAGGAGAATGAAGACACATAGTACAGGAATAAAGACACATGGCAGGGAATGAAGACACATGGTAAAGGAATAAAGACACATGGCAGGGGAATGAGACACATGGTAAAGGAATAAAGACACATGGCAGGGGAATGAAGACACATGGTAAAGGAATAAAGACACATGGCAGGAGAATGGAGACACATGGTAAAGGAATAAAGACACATGGCAGGAGAATGGAGACACATGGTAAAGGAATAAAGACACATGGCAGGGAATGGAGACACATGGTAAAGGAATAAAGACACATGGCAGGAGAATGAAGACACATGGTAAGGAATAAAGACACATGGCAGGGGGGAGACACATGGTAAAGGAATAAAGACACATGGCAGGGGAATGGAGACACATGGTAAAGGAATAAAGACACATGGCAGGGGAATGAAGACACATAGTAAAGGAATAAAGACACATGGCAGAAGAATGGAGACACATAGTAAAGGAATAAGACACATGGCAGGAGAATGAAGACACATGGTAAAGGAATAAAGACACATGGCAGGGGAATGAAGACACATGGTAAAGGAATAAAGACACATGGCAGGAGAATGAAGACACATGGTAAAGGAATAAGACACACGGCAGGGGAATGGAGACACATGGTAAAGGAATAAAGACACATGGCATGGGAATGAAACACATAGTAAAGGAATAAAGACACATGGCAGGAGAATGAAACATAGTAAAAATAAAGACACATGGCAGGAGAATGGAGACACATGGTAAAGGAATAAAGACACATGGCAGGGGAATGAAGACACATGGTAAAGGATAAAGACACATGGCTGGAGAATGAAGACACATGGTAGAGGAATAAAGACACATGGCAGGAGAATGAAGACACATGGTAGAGGAATAAAGACACATGGTAGGAGAATGAAGACACATGGTAGAGGAATAAAGACACATGGTGAGGAATAAAGACACATGGCAGGGGAATGAAGACACATGGTAAAGGAATAAAGACACATGGCAGGGGAATGAAGACACATGGTAGAGGAATAAAGACACATGGCAGGAGAATGAAGACACATAGTAAAGGAATAAAGACACATGGCAGGAGAATTGAGACACATGGTAAAGGAATAAAGACACATGGCAGGAGAATGGAGACACGTGGTAAAGGAATAAAGACACATGGCAGGAGAATGAAGACACATGGCAGGGGAATGAAGACACATGGTAAGGAATAAAGACACATGGCAGGAGAATGGAGACACATAGCAGGAGAATAAAGACACATGGCAGGAGAATGAAGACACATGGTAAAGGAATAAAGACACATGGCAGGAGAATGGAGACACATGGTAAAGGAATAAAGACACATGGCAGGAGAATGAAGACACATAGTAAAGGAATAAAGACACATGGCAGGAGAATGAAGACACATGGTAGAGGAATAAAAACACATAGCTGGAGAGTGAAGACACATGGTAGAGGAATAGAAGACACATGGCAGGAGATGGAGACACATGGCAGGAGAATAAAGACACATGGCAGGAGAATGAAGACACATAGCAGGAGAATAAAGACACATGGCAGGAGAATGAAGACACATAGCAGGAGAATAAAGACACATGGCAGGAGAATGAAGACACATGGTAAAGGAATAAAGACACATGGCAGGAGAATGGAGACACATAGCAGGAGAATAAAGACACATGGCAGGGAATGGAGACACATGGTAGGAGAATAAAGACACATGGCAGGAGAATGAGACACATAGCAGGAGAATAAAGACACATGGCAGGGGAATGGAGACACATGGTAAAGGAATAAAGACACATGGCAGGGGAATGAAGACACATGGTAAAGGAATAAAGACACATGGCAGGAGAAAGAAGACACATGGTAAAGGAATAAAGACACATGGCAGGAGAAGTAGACACATAGTACAGGAATAAAGACACATGGCAGGGGAATGAAGACACATGGTAAAGGAATAAAGACACATGCAGGGGAATGAAGACACATGGTAAAGGAATAAAGACACATGGCAGGGAATGAAGACACATGGTAAAGGAATAAAGACACATGGCAGGAGAATGGAGACACATGGTAAGGAATAAAGACACATGGCAGGAGAATGAAGACACATGGTAAGGAATAAGACACATGGCAGGGGAATGGAGACACATGGTAAAGGAATAAAGACACATGGCAGGAGAATGAAGACACATGGTAGAGGAATAAAGACACATGGCAGGGGAATGGAGACACATGGTAAAGGAATAAAGACACATGGAAGGGAATGGAGACACATGGTAAGGAATAAAGACACATGGCAGGGGAATGAAGACACATGGTAAAGGAATAAAGACACATGGCAGAAGAATGGAGACACATAGTAAAGGAATAAAGACACATGGCAGGAGAATGAAGACACATGGTAGAGGAATAAAGACACATGCAGGGAATGGAGACACATGGTAAAGGAATAAAGACACATGGAAGGGAATGGAGACACATGGTAAAGGAATAAAGACACATGGCAGGGGAATGAAGACACATAGTAAAGGAATAAAGACACATGGCAGAAGAATGGAGACATAGTAAAGGAATAAAGACACATGGCAGGAGAATGAAGACACATGGTAAAGGAATAAAGACACATGGCAGGGGAATGAAGACACATGGTAAAGGAATAAAGACACATGGCAGGAGAATGAAGACACATGGTAAAGGAATAAAGACACACGGCAGGGGAATGGAGACACATGGTAAAGGAATAAAGACACATGGCATGGGAATGAAACACATAGTAAAGGAATAAAGACACATGGCAGGAGAATGAACACATAGTAAAGGAATAAAGACACATGGCAGGAGAATGGAGACACATGGTAAAGGAATAAAGACACATGGCAGGGGAATGAAGACACATGGTAAGGAATAAAGACACATGGCTGGAGAATGAAGACACATGGAGGAATAAAGACACATGGCAGGAGAATGAAGTCACATGGTAGAGGAGACACATGGTAGGAGAATGAAGACACATGGTAGAGGAATAAGACACATGGTAGAGGAATAAAGACACATGGCAGGGAATGAAGACACATGGTAAAGGAATAAAGACACATGGCAGGGGAATGAAGACACATGGTAGAGGAATAAAGACACATGGCAGGAGAATGAGACACATAGTAAAGGAATAAAGACACATGGCAGGAGAATTGAGACACATGGTAAAGGAATAAAGACACATGGCAGGAGAATGGAGACACGGGTAAAGGAATAAAGACACATGGCAGGAGAATGAAACACATGGCAGGGGAATGAAGACACATGGTAAAGGAATAAAGACACATGGCAGGAGAATGGAGACACATAGCAGGAGAATAAAGACACATGGCAGGGGAATGGAGACACATGGTAAAGGAATAAAGACACATGGCAGGAAAATGGAGACACATGGTAAAGGAATAAAGACACATTGCAGGAGAATGGAGACACATGGTAAAGGAATAAAGACACATGGCAGGAGAATGGAGACACATGGTAAAGGAATAAAGACACATGGCAGGAGAATGAAGACACATGGCAGGGAATGAAGACACATGGTAAAGGAATAAAGACACATGGCAGGAGAATGGAGACACATAGCAGGAGAATAAAGACACATGGCAGGGGAATGAGACACATGGTAAAGGAATAAAGACACATGGCAGGAGAATGAAGACACATAGCAGGAGAATAAAGACACATGGCAGGAGATGAAGACACATGGTAAGGAATAAAGACACATGGCAGGAGAATGGAGACACATAGCAGGAGAATAAAGACACATGGCAGGAGAATGGAGACACATAACAGGAAAGAATAAAGACACATGGCAGGGGAATGGAGACACATGGTAAAGGAATAAAGACACATGGCAGGAGATGAGACACATGGTAAAGGAATAAAGACACATGGCAGGAGAATGAAGACACATGGTAAAGGAATAAAGACACATGGCAGGGGAATGGAGACACATGGTAAAGGAATAAAGACACATGGCAGGAGAATGAGACACATGGTAGAGGAATAAAGACACATGGCAGGGAATGGAGACACATGGTAAAGGAATAAAGACACATGGCAGGGGAATGGAGACACATGGTAAAGGAATAAAGACACATGGCAGGGAATGAAGACACATAGTAAAGGAATAAAGACACATGGCAGAAGAATGGAGACACATAGTAAAGGAATAAAGACACATGGCAGGAGAATGAAGACACATGGTAAAGGAATAAAGACACATGGCAGGGGAATGAAGACACATGGTAAAGGAATAAAGACACATGGCAGGAGAATGAAGACACATGGTAAAGGAATAAAGACACACGGCAGGGAATGGAGACACATGGTAAAGGAATAAAGACACATGGCATGGAATGAACACATAGTAAAGGAATAAAGACACATGGCAGGAGATGAACACATGTAAAGGAATAAAGACACATGGCAGGGGAATGGAGACACATAGCAGGAGAATAAAGACACATGGCAGGGAATGAAGACACATAGCAGGAGAATAAAGACACACATGGCAGGAGAATGGAGACACATAGCAGAGAATAAAGACACATGGCAGGAGAATGAAACACATGGTAAAGGAATAAAGACACATGGCAGGAGAATGGAGACACATGGTAAAGGAATAAAGACACATGGCAGGAGAATGAAGACACATAGTAAAGGAATAAAGACACATGGCAGGAGAATGAAGACACATGGTAGAGGAATAAAAACACATAGCTGGAGATGAAGACACATGGCAGGGAATAAAGACACATGGCAGGAGAATGGAAGACACATGGCAGGAGAATAAAGACACATGGCAGGAGAATGAGACACATAGCAGGAGAATAAAGACACATGGCAGGAGAATGAAGACACATAGCAGGAGAATAAAGACACATGGCAGGAGAATGAGACACATGGTAAAGGAATAAGACACATGGCAGAAGAATGGAGACACATAGCAGGAGAATAAGACACATGGCAGGGAAATGGAGACACATGGTAGGAGATAAAGACACATGGCAGGAGAATGGAGACACATAGCAGGAGAATAAAGACACATGGCAGGGAATGGAGACACATGGTAAAGGAATAAAGACACATGGCAGGGGAATGAAGACACATGGTAAAGGAATAAAGACACATGGCAGGAGAAGAAGACACATGGTAAAGGAATAAAGACACATGGCAGGAATGAAGACACATAGTACAGGAATAAAGACACATGGCAGGGGAATGAAGACACATGGTAAAGGAATAAAGACACATGGCAGGGGAATGAAGACACATGGTAAAGGAATAAAGACACATGGCAGGGGAATGAAGACACATGGTAAAGGAATAAAGACACATGGCAGGAGAATGGAGACACATGGTAAAGGAATAAAGACACATGGCAGAGAATGAAGACACATGTAAGGAATAAAGAAACATGGCAGGGGAATGGAACATGGTAAAGGATAAAGACACATGGCAGGAGAATGAAGACACATGGTAGAGGAATAAGACACATGGCAGGGGAATGAGACACATGGTAAAGGAATAAAGACACATGGCAGGGGAATGGAGACACATGGTAAAGGAATAAAGACACATGGCAGGGAATGAAGACACATAGTAAAGGAATAAAGACACATGGCAGGAGAATGGAGACACATAGTAAGGATAAAGACACATGGCAGGAGAATGAAGACACATGGTAAAGGAATAAAGACACATGGCAGGGGAATGAGACACATGGTAAGGAATAAAGACACATGGCAGGGAATGAAGACACATGGTAAAGGAATAAAGACACACGGCAGGGGAATGGAGACACATGGTAAAGGAATAAAGACACATGGCATGGGAATGAACACATAGTAAAGGAATAAAGACACATGGCAGAGAATGAACACATAGTAAAGGAATAAAGACACATGGCAGGAGAATGAGACACATGGTAAAGGAATAAAGACACATGGCAGGGGAATGAAGACACATGGTAAAGGAATAAAGACACATGGCTGGAGAATGAAGACACATGGTAGAGGAATAAAGACACATGGCAGGAGAATGAAGACACATGGTAGAGGAATAAAGACACATGGCAGGAGAATGAAGACACATGGTAAGAGAATAAAGGACACATGGTAGAGGAATAAAGACACATGGCAGGGAATGAAGACACATGGTAAAGAATAAAGACACATGGCAGGGAATGAAGACACATGGTAGAGGAATAAGACACATGGCTGGAGAATGAGACACATAGTAAGGAATAAAGACACATGGCAGGAGAATGAAGACACATGGTAAAGGAATAAAGACACATGGCAGGAGAAGGAGACACATGGTAAGGAATAAAAAGACACATGGGCAGGAGAATGAAGACACATGGCAGGGAATGAAGACACATGGTAAAGGAATAAAGACACATGGCAGGAGAATGGAGACACATAGCAGGAGAATAAAGACACATGCAGGGAATGAATGGACACATGGTAAAGGAATAAAGACACATGGCAGGAGAATGAGACACATGGTAAAGGAATAAAACACATGGCAGGAGAATGAGACACAGAGTAAAGGAATAAAGACACATGGCAGGAGAATGAAGACACATGGCAGGAATAAAAACACATGGCTGGAGATGAAGACACATGGTAAGAGGAATAAGACACATGGCAGGAGAATGGAGACCACATGGCAGGAGAATAAAGACACATGGCAGGAGAATGAAGACACATAGCAGGGAATAAAGACACATGGCAGGAGAAATGAAGACACATAGCAGGAGAATAAAGACACATGGCAGGAGAATGAAGACACATGGTAAAGGAATAATAAAGACACATGGCAGGAGAATGAGACACATAGCAGGAGAATAAAGACACATGGCAGGGGAATGGAGACACATGGTAGGAGAATAAAGACACATGGCAGGAGAATGGAGACACATAGCAGGAGAATAAAGACACATGGCAGGGGAATGGAGACACATGGTAAAGGAATAAAGACACATGGCAGGGAATGAAGACACATGGTAAAGGAATAAAGACACATGGCGGAGAAAGAAGACACATGGTAAAGGAATAAAGACACATGGCAGGAGAATGTAGACACATAGTACAGAATAAAGACACATGGCAGGGAATGAGACACATGGTAAAGGAATAAAGACACATGGCAGGGGAATGAAGACACATGGAAAGGAATAAAGACACATGGCAGGGAATGAAGACACATGTAAAGGAATAAAGACACATGGCAGGGAGAATGGAGACACATGGTAAAGGAATAAAGACACATGGCAGGAGAATGAAGACACATGGTAAGGAATAAAGACACATGGCAGGGGAATGGAGACACATGGTAAAGGAATAAAGACACATGGCAGGGAATGAAGACACATGGTAGAGGAATAAAGACACATGGCAGGGGAATGGAGACACATGGTAAAGGAATAAAGACACATGGAAGGGGAATGGAGACACATGGAAAGGAATAAAGACACATGGCAGGGAATGAAGACACATGGTAAAGGAATAAAGACACATGGCAGAAGAATGGAGACACATAGTAAAGGAATAAAGACACATGGCAGGAGAATGAAGACACATGGTAGAGGAATAAAGACACATGGCAGGGAATGGAGAACATGGTAAAGGAATAAAGACACATGGCAGGGAATGAGACACATGGTAAGGAATAAAGACACATGGCAGGGGAATGAGAACACATAGTAAAGGAATAAAGACACATGGCAGAAGAATGGAGACACATAGTAAAGGAATAAAGACACATGGCAGGAGAATGAAGACACATGGTAAAGGAATAAAGACACATGGCAGGGGAATGAAGACACATGGTAAAGGAATAAAGACACATGGCAGGAGATGAAGACACATGGTAAAGGAATAAAGACACATGGCAGGGGAATGGAGACACATGGTAAAGGAATAAAGACACATGGCATGGGAATGAAACACAAGTAAAGGAATAAAGACACATGGCAGGAGAATGAACACATAGTAAAGGAATAAGACACATGGCAGGAGAATGGAGACACATGGTAAAGGAATAAAGACACATGGCAGGAGAATGAAGACACATGGTAAAGGAATAAAGACACATGGCTGGGAATGAAGACACATGGTAAGGAATAAAGACACATGGCAGGAGAATGAAGTCACATGGTAGAGGAATAAAGACACATGGTAGGAGAATGAAGACACATGGTAGGATAAAGACACATGGTAAGGAATAAAGACACATGGCAGGGGAATGAAGACACATGGTAAAGGAATAAAGACACATGGCAGGGGAATGAAGGACACATGGTAGAGGGAATAAAGACACATGGCAGGAGAATGAAGACACATAGTAAAGGAATAAGACACATGGCAGGAGAATTGAGACACATGGTAAGGAATAAAGACACATGGCAGGAGAATGGAGACACGTGGTAAGAATAAAGACACATGGCAGGAGAATGAAGACACATGGCAGGGGAATGAAGACACATGGTAAAGGAATAAAGACACATGGCAGGAGAATGGAGACACATAGCAGGAGGAATAAAGACACATGGCAGGGGAATGGAGACACATGGTAAAGGAATAAAGACACATGGCAGGAAATGGAGACACATGGTAAAGGAATAAAGACACATGCAGGAGAATGGAGACACATGGTAAAGGAATAAAGACACATGGCAGGAGAATGGAGACACATGGTAAAGGAATAAAGACACATGGCAGGAGAATGAAGACACATGGCAGGGGAATGAAGACACATGGTAAAGGAATAAAGACACATGGCAGGAGAATGGAGACACATAGCAGGAGAATAAAGACACATGGCAGGGGAATGGAGACACATGGTAAAGGAATAAAGACACATGGCAGGAGAATGAAGACACATAGCAGGAGAATAAAGACACATGGCAGGAGAATGAAGACACATGGTAAAGGAATAAAGACACATGGCAGGAGAATGGAGACACATAGCAGGAGATAAAGACACATGGCAGGAGAATGGAGACACATAACAGGAGAATAAAGACACATGGCAGGGGAATGGAGACACATGGTAAAGGAATAAAGACACATGGCAGGAGAATGGAGACACATGGTAAAGGAATAAAGACACATGGCAGGAGAATGAAGACACATGGTAAAGGAATAAAGACACATGGCAGGGAATGGGACACATGGTAAAGGAATAAAGACACATGGCAGGAGAATGAAGACACATGGTAAGGAATAAAGACACATGGCAGGGGAATGGAGACACATGGTAAAGGAATAAAGACACATGGCAGGGGAATGGAGACACATGGTAAAGGAATAAAGACACATGGCAGGGGAATGAAGACACATAGTAAAGGAATAAAGACACATGGCAGAGAATGGAGACACATAGTAAAGGAATAAAGACACATGGCAGGAGAATGAAGACACATGGTAAAGGAATAAAGACACATGGCAGGGGAATGAAGACACATGGTAAAGGAATAAAGACACATGGCAGGAGAATGAAGACACATGGTAAAGGAATAAAGACACACGGCAGGGGAATGGAGACACATGGTAAAGGAATAAAGACACATGGCATGGGAATGAAACACATAGTAAAGGAATAAAGACACATGGCAGGAGAATGAACACATAGTAAAGGAATAAAGACACATGGCAGGAGAATGGAGACACATGGTAAAGGAATAAAGACACATGGCAGGGGAATGAAGACACATGGTAAAGGAATAAAGACACATGGCTGGAGAATGAAGACACATGGTAGAGGAATAAAGACACATGGCAGGAGAATGAAGACACATGGTAAAGGAATAAAGACACATGGCAGGAGAATGAAGACACATGGTAGAGGAATAAAGACACATGGTAGAGGAATAAAGACACATGGCAGGGAATGAAGACACATGGTAAAGGAATAAAGACACATGGCAGGGGAATGAAGACACATGGTAAGGAATAAAGACACATGGCAGGAGAATGAAGACACATAGTAAAGGAATAAAGACACATGCAGGAGAATGAGACACATGGTAAAGGAATAAAGACACATGGCAGGAGAATGGAGACACGTGGTAAAGGAATAAAGACACATGGCAGGAGAATGAAGACACATGGCAGGGGAATGAAGACACATGGTAAAGGAATAAAGACACATGGCAGGAGAATGGAGACACATAGCAGGAGAATAAAGACACATGGCAGGGGAATGGAGACACATGGTAAAGGAATAAAGACACATGGCAGGAAATGGAGACACATGGTAAAGGAATAAAGACACATTGCAGGAGAATGGAGACACATGGTAAAGGAATAAAGACACATGGCAGGAGAATGGAGACACATGGTAAAGGAATAAAGACACATGGCAGGAGAATGAAGACACATGGCAGGGGAATGAAGACACATGGTAAAGGAATAAAGACACATGGCAGGAGAATGGAGACACATAGCAGGAGAATAAAGACACATGGCAGGGGAATGGAGACACATGGTAAAGGAATAAAGACACATGGCAGGAGAATGGAGACACATGGTAAAGGAATAAAGACACATTAGGAGAATGGAGACACATGGTAAAGGAATAAAGACACATGGCAGGAAATGGAGACACATGGTAAAGGAATAAAGACACATGGCAGGAGAATGAAGACACATAGCAGGAGAATAAAGACACATGGCAGGAGAATGAAGACACATGGTAAAGGAATAAAGACACATGGCAGGGGAATGGAGACACATGGTAAAGGAATAAAGACACATGGCAGGGAATGAAGACACATGGTAAAGGAATAAAGACACATGGCAGGAGAATGAAGACACATGGTAAAGGAATAAAGACACATGGCAGGGAATGGAGACACATGGTAAAGGAATAAAGACACATGGCAGGAGAATGAAGACACATGGTAAAGGAATAAAGACACATGGCAGGAGAATGGAGACACATGGTAAAGGAATAAAGACACATGGCAGGAGAATGAGACACATAGTAAAGGAATAAAGACACATGGCAGGAGAATGAAGACACATGGTAGAGGAATAAAACACATGGCAGGAGAGTGAAGACACATGGTAAAGGAATAAAGACACATGGCAGGAGAATGGAGACACATGGCAGAGAATAAAGACACATGGCAGGAGAATGAAGACACATAGCAGAATAAAGACACATGGCAGGAGAATGAAGACACATAGCAGGAGAATAAAGACACATGGCAGGAGAATGAAGACACATGGTAAAGGAATAAAGACACATGGCAGGAGAATGGAGACACATAGCAGGAGAATAAAGACACATGGCAGGGGAATGAGACACATGGTAGGAGAATAAAGACACATGGCAGGAGAATGAGACACATAGCAGGAGAATAAAGACACATGGCAGGGGAATGAGACACATGGTAAAGGAATAAAGACACATGGCAGGGAATGAAGACACATGGTAAAGGAATAAAGACACATGGCAGGAGAATGAAGACACATGGTAAAGGAATAAAGACACATGGCAGGAGAATGAAGACACATGTAAAGGAATAAAGACACATGGCCGGGGAATGAAGACACATGGTAAAGGAATAAAGACACATGGCAGGGGAATGAAGACACATGGTAAAGGAATAAAGACACATGGCAGGGGAATGAAGACACATGGTAAAGGAATAAAGACACATGGCAGGAGAATGGAGACACATGGTAAAGGAATAAAGACACATGGCAGGAGAATGAAGACACATGGTAGAGGAATAAAGACACATGGCAGGGAATGGAGACACATGGTAAAGGAATAAAGACACATGGCAGGAGAATGAAGACACATGGTAAGAGGAATAAAGACACATGGCAGGGGAATGAGACACATGGTAAAGGAATAAAGACACATGGCAGGGGAATGGAGACACATGGTAAAGGAATAAAGACACATGGCAGGGGAATGAAGACACATAGTAAAGGAATAAAGACACATGGCAGAGAATGGAGACACATAGTAAAGGAATAAAGACACATGGCAGGAGAATCAGACACATGTAAAGGAATAAAGACACATGGCAGGGGAATGAAGACACATGGTAAGGAATAAAGACACATGGCAGGAGAATGAAGACACATGGTAAAGGAATAAAGACACACGGCAGGGAATGGAGACACATGGTAAAGGAATAAAGACACATGGCAGGGAATGAAACACATAGTAAAGGAATAAAGACACATGGCAGGAGAATGAACACATAGTAAAGGAATAAAGACACATGGCAGGAGAATGGAGACACATGGTAAAGGAATAAAGACACATGGCAGGGGAATGAAGACACATGGTAAAGGAATAAAGACACATGGCGGAGAATGAAGACACATGGTAGAAATAAAGACACATGGCAGGAGAATGAAGACACATGGTAGAGGAATAAAGACACATGGTAGGAGAATGAAGACACATGGTAGAGAATAAAGACACTGGTAGAGGAATAAACACATGGCAGGGAATGAAGACACATGGTAAAGGAATAAAGACACATGGCAGGGAATGAAGACACATGTCGAGGAATAAGACACATGGCAGGAGAATGAGACACATAGTAAAGGAATAAAGACACATGGCAGGAGAATGGAGACACATAGTAAGGAATAAGGACACATGGCAGGAGAATGAAGACACATGGTAAGGAATAAAGACACATGGCAGGAGAATGGAACAACATGGTAAAGAATAAAGACACATGGCAGGAGAATGGAGACACATAGCAGGAGAATAAAGACACATGGCAGGAGAATGAGACACATAGCAGGAGAATAAAGACACATGGCAGGAGAATGAAGACACATAGCAGGAGAATAAAGACACATGGCAGGAGAATGGAACACATGGTAAAGGAATAAAGACACATGGCAGGAGAATGGAGACACATAGCAGGAGAATAAAGACACATGGCAGGAGAATGGAGACACAAGCAGGAGAATAAAGACACATGGCAGGAGAATGAAGACACATAGCAGGAGAATAAAGACACATGGCAGGAGAATGAAGACACATAGCAGGAGAATAAAGACACATGGCAGGAGAATGGAGACACATGGTAAAGGAATAAAGACACATGGCAGGAGAATGGAGACACATAGCAGGAGAATAAGACACATGGCAGGGAATGGAGACACATAGCAGGAGAATAAACACATGGCAGAGAATGAAGACACATAGCAGAGAATAAACACATGGCAGGAGAATGGAGACACATAGCAGGAGAATAAAGACACATGCAGGAGAATGAAGACACATGGTAAAGGAATAAAGACACATGGCAGGAGAATGGAGACACATGGTAAAGGAATAAAGACACATGGCAGGAGAATGAAGACACATAGTAAAGGAATAAAGACACATGGCAGGAGAATGAAGACACATGGTAGAGGAATAAAAACACATAGCTGGAGAGTGAAGACACATGGTAGAGGAATAAAGACACATGGCAGGAGAATGGAGACACATGGCAGGAGAATAAAGACACATGGCAGGAGAATGAAGACACATAGCAGGAGAATAAAGACACATGGCAGGAGAATGAAGACACATAGCAGGAGAATAAAGACACATGGCAGGAGAATGAAGACACATGGTAAAGGAATAAAGACACATGGCAGGAGAATGGAGACACATAGCAGGAGAATAAAGACACATGGCAGGGAATGGAGACACATGGTAGGAATAAAGACACATGGCAGGGAATGGAGACACATAGCAGGAGAATAAAGACACATGGCAGGGGAATGGAGACACATGGTAAAGGAATAAAGACACATGGCAGGGGAATGAAGACACATGGTAAAGGAATAAAGACACATGGCAGGAGAAAGAAGACACATGGTAAAGGAATAAAGACACATGGCAGGAGAATGAAGACACATAGTACAGGAATAAAGACACATGGCAGGGGAATGAAGACACATGGTAAAGGAATAAAGACACATGGCAGGGGAATGAAGACACATGGTAAAGGAATAAAGACACATGGCAGGGAATGAAGACACATGGTAAAGGAATAAAGACACATGGCAGGAGAATGGAGACACATGGTAAAGGAATAAAGACACATGGCAGGAGAATGAAGACACATGGTAAAGGAATAAAGACACATGGCAGGGGAATGGAGACACATGGTAAAGGAATAAAGACACATGGCAGGAGAATGAAGACACATGGTAGAGGAATAAAGACACATGGCAGGGGAATGGAGACACATGGTAAAGGAATAAAGACACATGGCAGGGGAATGGAGACACATGGTAAAGGAATAAAGACACATGGCAGGGGAATGAAGACACATAGTAAAGGAATAAAGACACATGGCAGAAGAATGGAGACACATAGTAAAGGAATAAAGACACATGGCAGGAGAATGAAGACACATGGTAAAGGAATAAAGACACATGGCAGGGAATGAAGACACATGGTAAAGGAATAAAGACACATGGCAGGAGAATGAAGACACATGGTAAAGGAATAAAGACACACGGCAGGGGAATGGAGACACATGGTAAAGGAATAAAGACACATGGCATGGGAATGAAACACATAGTAAAGGAATAAAGACACATGGCAGGAGAATGAACACATAGTAAAGGAATAAAGACACATGGCAGGAGAATGGAGACACATGGTAAAGGAATAAAGACACATGGCAGGGAATGAAGACACATGGTAAAGGAATAAAGACACATGGCTGGAGAATGAAGACACATGGTAAGGAATAAAGACACATGGCAGGAGAATGAAGACACATGGTAGAGGAATAAAGACACATGGTAGGAGAATGAAGACACATGGTAGAGGAATAAAGACACATGGTAGAGGAATAAAGACACATGGCAGGGAATGAAGACACATGGTAAAGGAATAAAGACACATGGCAGGGGAATGAAGACACATGGTAAGGAATAAAGACACATGGCAGGAGAATGAAGACACATAGTAAAGGAATAAAGACACATGGCAGGAGAATTGAGACACATGGTAAAGGAATAAAGACACATGGCAGGAGAATGGAGACACGGTAAAGGAATAAAGACACATGGCAGGAGAATGAAGACACATGGCAGGGGAATGAAGACACATGGTAAAGGAATAAAGACACATGGCAGGAGAATGGAGACACATAGCAGGAGAATAAAGACACATGGCAGGGAATGGAGACACATGGTAAAGGAATAAAGACACATGGCAGGAAATGAGACACATGGTAAAGGAATAAAGACACATTGCAGGAGAATGGAGACACATGGTAAAGGAATAAAGACACATGGCAGGAGAATGGAGACACATGGTAAAGGAATAAAGACACATGGCAGGAGAATGAAGACACATGGCAGGGGAATGAAGACACATGGTAAAGGAATAAAGACACATGGCAGGAGAATGGAGACACATAGCAGGAGAATAAAGACACATGGCAGGGGAATGGAGACACATGGTAAAGGAATAAAGACACATGGCAGGAGAATGGAGACACATGGTAAAGGAATAAAGACACATTGTAGGAGAATGGAGACACATGGTAAAGGAATAAAGACACATGGCAGGAAATGGAGACACATGGTAAAGGAATAAAGACACATGGCAGGAGAATGAAGACACATAGCAGGAGAATAAAGACACATGGCAGGAGAATGAAGACACATGGTAAAGGAATAAAGACACATGGCAGGAGAATGGAGACACATAGCAGGAGAATAAAGACACATGGCAGGAGAATGGAGACACATAGCAGGAGAATAAAGACACATGGCAGGGAATGGAGACACATGGTAAAGGAATAAAGACACATGGCAGGAGAATGGAACACATGGTAAAGGAATAAAGACACATTGCAGGAGAATGGAGACACATGGTAAAGGAATAAAGACACATGGCAGGAGAATGGAGACACATGGTAAAGGAATAAAGACACATGGCAGGAGAATGAAGACACATGGCAGGGAATGAGACACATGGTAAAGGAATAAAGACACATGGCAGGAGAATGGAGACACATAGCAGGAGAATAAAGACACATGGCAGGGAATGGAGACACATGGTAAAGGAATAAAGACACATGGCAGGAGAATGGAGACACATGGTAAAGGAATAAAGACACATGCAGGAGAATGGAGACACATGGTGAAGGAATAAAGACACATGGCAGGAAAATGGAGACACATGGTAAAGGAATAAAGACACATGGCAGGAGAATGAAGACACATAGCAGGAGAATAAAGACACATGGCAGGAGAATGAAGACACATGGTAAAGGAATAAAGACACATGGCAGGAGAATGGAGACACATAGCAGGAGAATAAAGACACATGGCAGGAGAATGAAGACACATAGCAGGAGAATAAAGACACATGGCAGGAGAATGAAGACACATAGTAAAGAAATAAAGACACATGGCAGGAGAATGAAGACATGGTAAAGAATAAAGACACATGGCAGGAGAATGAAGACACATGGTAAAGGAATAAGAACACATGGCAGGAGAATGGAGACACATGGTAAAGGAATAAAGACACATGGCAGGGAATGAAGACACATGGTAGAGGAATAAAGACACATGGCAGGAGAATGGAGACACATGGTAAAGGAATAAAGACACATGGCAGGAGAATGAGACACATAGTAAAGGAATAAAGACACATGGCAGGAGAATGGAGACACATAGTAAAGGAATAAAGACACATGGCAGGAGAATGAAGACACATGGTAAAGGAATAAAGACACATGGCAGGAGAATGAAGACACATGGTAAAGGAATAAAGACACATGGCAGGAATGAAGACACATGGTAGAGGAATAAAGACACATGGCAGGAGAATGGAGACACATGGTAAAGGAATAAAGACACATGGCAGGAGAATGGAGACACATAGTAAAGGAATAAAGACACATGGCAGGAGAATGGAGACACATAGTAAAGAATAAAGACACATGGCAGGAGAATGAAGACACATGGTAAAGGATAAAGTCACATTGTAGGAGAATGGAGACACATGGTAAAGGAATAAAGACACATGGCAGGAAAATGGAGACACATGGTAAAGGAATAAAGACACATGGCAGGAGAATGAAGACACATAGCAGGAGAATAAAGACACATGGCAGGAGAATGAAGACACATGGTAAGGAATAAAGACACATGGCAGGAGAATGGAGACACATGCAGGAGAATAAAGACACATGGCAGGAGAATGGAGACACATAGCAGGAGAATAAAGACACATGGCAGGGGAATGGAGACACATGGTAAAGGAATAAAGACACATGGCAGGAGAATGGAGACACATGGTAAAGGAATAAAGACACATTGCAGGAGAATGGAGACACATGGTAAAGGAATAAAGACACATGGCAGGAGAATGGAGACACATGGTAAAGGAATAAAGACACATGGCAGGAGAATGAGACACATGGCAGGGGAATGAAGACACATGGTAAAGGAATAAAGACACATGGCAGGAGAATGGAGACACATAGCAGGAGAATAAAGACACATGGCAGGGGAATGGAGACACATGGTAAAGGAATAAAGACACATGGCAGGAGAATGGAGACACATGGTAAAGGAATAAAGACACATTGCAGGAGAATGGAGACACATGGTGAAGGAATAAAGACACATGGCAGGAAAATGGAGACACATGGTAAAGGAATAAAGACACATTGCAGGAGAATGGAGACACATGGTAAAGGAATAAAGACACATGGCAGGAGAATGGAGACACATGGTAAAGGAATAAAGACACATGGCAGGAGAATGAAGACACATGGCAGGGGAATGAAGACACATGGTAAAGGAATAAAGACACATGGCAGGAGAATGGAGACACATAGCAGGAGAATAAAGACACATGGCAGGGGAATGGAGACACATGGTAAAGGAATAAAGACACATGGCAGGAGAATGGAGACACATAGCAGGAGAATAAAGACACATGGCAGGAGAATGAAGACACATAGTAAAGAAATAAAGACACATGGCAGGAGAATGAAGACACATGGTAAAGAAATAAAGACACATGGCAGGAGAATGAAGACACATGGTAAAGGAATAAGAACACATGGCAGGAGAATGGAGACACATGGTAAAGGAATAAAGACACATGGCAGGGAATGAAGACACATGGTAGAGGAATAAAGACACATGGCAGGAGAATGGAGACACATGGTAAAGGAATAAAGACACATGGCAGGAGAATGGAGACACATAGTAAAGGAATAAAGACACATGGCAGGAGAATGGAGACACATAGTAAAGGAATAAAGACACATGGCAGGAGAATGAAGACACATGGTAAAGGAATAAAGACACATGGCAGGAGAATGAAGACACATGGTAAAGGAATAAAGACACATGGCAGGAATGAAGACACATGGTAGAGGAATAAAGACACATGGCAGGAGAATGGAGACACATGGTAAAGGAATAAAGACACATGGCAGGAATTGGAGACACATAGTAAAGGAATAAAGACACATGGCAGGAGAATGGAGACACATAGTAAAGAAATAAAGACACATGGCAGGAGAATGAAACACATGGTAAAGGAATAAAGTCACATGGCAGGAGAATGGAGACACATGGTAAAGGATAAAGACACATGGCAGGAGAATGGAGACACATGGTAAAGGAATAAAGACACATGGCAGGAGAATGAAGACACATGGTAAAGGAATAAACACATGGCAGGAGAATGGACACATAGTAAAGGAATAAAGACACATGGCAGAGAATGGAGACACATGGTAAAGGAATAAAGACACATGGCAGGAGAATGAAGACACATGGTAAAGGAATAAAGACACATGGCAGGAGAATGGAGACACATAGCAGGAGAATAAAGACACATGGCAGGAGAATGGAGGCACATGGTAAAGAAATAAAGACACATGGCAGGAGAATGAAGACACATGGTAAAGAAATAAAGACACATGGCAGAGAATGGAGACACATAGCAGGAGAATAAAGACACATGGCAGGAGAATGGAGACACATAGCAGGATAAAGACACATGGCAGGAGAATGGAGACACATGGTAAGGAATAAAGACACATGGCAGGAGAATGGAGACACATAGCAGGAGAATAAAGACACATGGCAGGAGAATGAAGACACATGGTAAAGGAATAAGACACATGGCAGGAAATGGAGACACATAGCAGGAGAATAAAGACACATGGCAGGGGAATGGAGACACATGGTAGGAGAATAAAGACACATGGCAGGAGAATGGAGACACATAGCAGGAGAATAAAGACACATGGCAGGGAATGGAGACACATGGTAAAGGAATAAAGACACATGGCAGGGGAATGAAGACACATGGTAAAGGAATAAAGACACATGGCAGGAGAAAGAAGACACATGGTAAAGGAATAAAGACACATGGCAGGAGAATGAAGACACATAGTAAAGGAATAAAGACACATGGCCGGGGAATGAAGACACATGGTAAAGGAATAAAGACACATGGCAGGGAATGAAGACACATGGTAAAGGAATAAAGACACATGGCAGGGGAATGAAGACACATGGTAAAGGAATAAAGACACATGGCAGGAGAATGGAGACACATGGTAAAGGAATAAAGACACATGGCAGGAGAATGAAGACACATGGTAGAGGAATAAAGACACATGGCAGGGGAATGGAGACACATGGTAAGGAATAAAGACACATGGCAGGAGAATGAAGACACATGGTAGAGGAATAAAGACACATGGCAGGGAATGGAGACACATGGTAAAGGAATAAAGACACATGGCAGGGGAATGGAGACACATGGTAAAGGAATAAAGACACATGGCAGGGGAATGAAGACACATAGTAAAGGAATAAAGACACATGGCAGAAGAATGGAGACACATAGTAAGGAATAAAACACATGGCAGGAGAATCAAGACACATTGTAAAGGAATAAAGACACATGGCAGGGAATGAAGACACATGGTAAAGGAATAAAGACACATGGCAGGAGAATGAAGACACATGGTAAGGAATAAAGACACAGCGGCAGGGAATGGAGACACATGGTAAAGGAATAAAGACACATGGCATGGGAATGAAACACATAGTAAAGGAATAAAGACACATGGCAGGAGAATGAACACATAGTAAAGGAATAAAGACACATGGCAGGAGAATGGAGACACATGGTAAAGGAATAAAGACACATGGCAGGGGAATGAAGACACATGGTAAAGGAATAAAGACACATGGCTGGAGAATGAAGACACATGGTAGAGAATAAAGACACATGGCAGGAGAATGAAGACACATGGTAGAGGAATAAAGACACATGGTAGGAATGAAGACACATGGTAGAGGAATAAAGACACATGGTAGAGGAATAAAGACACATGGCAGGGGAATGAAGACACATGGTAAAGGAATAAAGACACATGGCAGGGGAATGAAGACACATGGTAGAGGAATAAAGACACATGGCAGGAGAATGAAGACACATAGTAAAGGAATAAAGACACATGGCAGGAGAATGGAGACACATAGTAAAGGAATAAGGACACATGGCAGGAGAATGAAGACACATGGTAAAGGAATAAAGACACATGGCAGGAGAATGAAGACACATGGTAAAGGAATAAAGACACATGGCAGGAGAATGGAGACACATAGCAGGAGAATAAAGACACATGGCAGGAGAATGGAGACACATAGCAGGAGAATAAAGACACATGGCAGGAGAATGAAGACACATAGCAGGAGAATAAAGACACATGGCAGGAGAATGGAGACACATGGTAAAGGAATAAAGACACATGGCAGGAGAATGGAGACACATAGCAGGAGAATAAAGACACATGGCAGGAGAATGGAGACACAAAGCAGGAGAATAAAGACACATGGCAGGAGAATGAAGACACATAGCAGGAGAATAAGACACATGGCAGGAGAATGAAGACACATAGCAGGAGAATAAAGACACATGGCAGGAGAATGGAGACACATGGTAAAGGAATAAAGACACATGGCAGGAGAATGGAGACACATAGCAGGAGAATAAAGACACATGGCAGGGGAATGGAGACACATAGCAGGAGAATAAAGACACATGGCAGGAGAATGAAGACACATAGCAGGAGAATAAAGACACATGGCAGGAGAATGGAGACACATAGCAGGAGAATAAAGACACATGGCAGGAGAATGAAGACATGGTAAAGGAATAAAGACACATGGCAGGAGAATGGAGACACATGGTAAAGGAATAAAGACACATGGCAGGAGAATGAAGACACATAGTAAAGGAATAAAGACACATGGCAGGAGAATGAAGACACATGGTAGAGGAATAAAAACACATAGCTGGAGAGTGAAGACACATGGTAGAGGAATAAGACACATGGCAGGAGAATGGAGACACATGGCAGGAGAATAAAGACACATGGCAGGAGAATGAAGACACATAGCAGGAGAATAAAGACACATGGCAGGAGAATGAAGACACATAGCAGGAGAATAAAGACACATGGCAGGAATGAAGACACATGGTAAAGGAATAAAGACACATGGCAGGAGAATGGAGACACATAGCAGGATAATAGACACATGGCAGGGGAATGGAGACACATGGTAGGAGATAAAGACACATGGCAGGAGAATGGACACATAGCAGGAGAATAAAGACACATGGCAGGGGAATGGAGACACATGGTAAAGGAATAAAGACACATGGCAGGGAATGAAGACACATGGTAAAGGAATAAAGACACATGGCAGGAAAGAAGACACATGGTAAAGGAATAAAGACACATGGCAGGAGAATGAAGACACATAGTACAGGAATAAGACACATGGCAGGGGAATGAAGACACATGGTAAAGGAATAAGACACATGGCAGGGAATGAGACACATGGTAAAGGAATAAAGACACATGGCAGGGAATGAGACACATGGTAAAGGAATAAAGACACATGGCAGGAGAATGGACACATGGTAAAGGAATAAAGACACATGGCAGGAGAATGAAGACACATGGTAAAGGAATAAAGACACATGGCAGGGGAATGGAGACACATGGTAAAGGAATAAAGACACATGGCAGGAGAATGAAGACACATGGTAGAGGAATAAAGACACATGGCAGGGAATGGAGACACATGGTAAAGGATAAAGACACATGGCAGGGAATGGAGACACATGGTAAAGGAATAAAGACACATGGCAGGGGAATGAAGACACATAGTAAAGGAATAAAGACACATGGCAGAAGAATGGAGACACATAGTAAAGGAATAAAGACACATGGCAGGAGAATGAAGACACATGGTAAAGGAATAAAGACACATGGCAGGGGAATGAAGACACATGGTAAAGGAATAAAGACACATGGCAGGAGAATGAAGACACATGGTAAAGGAATAAAGACACACGGCAGGGAATGAGACACATGGTAAGGATAAAGACACATGGCATGGGAATGAAACACATAGTAAAGGAATAAAGACACATGGCAGGAGAATGAACACATAGTAAAGGAATAAAGACACATGGCAGGAGAATGAGACACATGGTAAAGGAATAAAGACACATGGCAGGGAATGAAGACACATGGTAAGGAATAAAGACACATGGCTGGAGAATGAAGACACATGGTAGAGGAATAAAGACACATGGCAGGAGAATGAAGACACATGGTAGAGGAATAAGACACATGGTAGGAGAATGAGACACATGGTAAGGAATAAAGACACATGGTAGAGAATAAAGACACATGGCATGGGAATGAAGACACATGGTAAAGGAATAAAGACACATGGCAGGGAATGAAGACACATGGTAGAGGAATAAAGACACATGAGGAGAATGAAGACACATAGTAAAGGAATAACACATGGCAGGAGAATTGAGACACATGGTAAAGGAATAAAGACACTGGCAGGAGAATGGAGACACGTGGTAAAGGAATAAAGACACATGGCAGGAGAATGAAGACACATGGCAGGGGAATGAAGACACATGGTAAAGGAATAAAGACACATGGCAGGAGAATGGAGACACATAGCAGAGAATAAAGACACATGGCAGGGGAATGGAGACACATGGTAAAGGAATAAAGACACATTGCAGGGAATGGAGACACATGGTAAAGGAATAAAGACACATGGCAGGAGAATGGAGACACATGGTAAAGGAATAAAGACACATGGCAGAGAATGAAGACACATGGCAGGGGAATGAAGACACATGTAAAGGAAAAGACACATGGCAGGAGAATGAGACACATAGCAGGAGAATAAAGACACATGGCAGGGAATGGAGACACATGGTAAAGGAATAAAGACACATGGCAGGAGAATGGAGACACATGGTAAAGGAATAAAGACACATTGTAGGAGAATGGAGACACATGGTAAAGGAATAAAGACACATGGCAGGAAAATGGAGACACATGGTAAAGGAATAAAGACACATGGCAGGAGAATGAAGACACATAGCAGGAGAATAAAGACACATGGCAGGAGAATGAAGACACATGGTAAAGGAATAAAGACACATGGCAGGAGAATGGAGACACATAGCAGAGAATAAAGACACATGGCAGGAGATGGAGACACATAGCAGGAGAAATAAAGACACATGGCAGGGGAATGGAGACACATGGTAAAGGAATAAAGACACATGGCAGGAGAATGGAGACACATGTAAAGGAATAAAGACACATTGCAGGAGAATGGAGACACATGGTAAAGGAATAAAGACACATGGCAGGAGAATGGAGACACATGGTAAAGGAATAAAGACACATGGCAGGAGAATGAAGACACATGGCAGGGAATGAAGACACATGGTAAAGGAATAAAGACACATGGCAGGAGAATGGAGACACATAGCAGGAGAATAAAGACACATGGCAGGGAATGGAGACACATGGTAAAGGAATAAAGACACATGGCAGGAGAATGGAGACACATGGTAAAGGAATAAAGACACATTGCAGAGAATGGAGACACATGGTGAAGGAATAAAGACACATGGCAGGAAATGGAGACACATGGTAAAGGAATAAAGACACATGGCAGGAGAATGAAGACACATAGCAGGAGAATAAAGACACATGCAGGAGAATGAAGACACATGGTAAAGGAATAAAGACACATGGCAGGAGAATGGAGACACATAGCAGGAGAATAAAGACACATGGCAGGAGAATGAAGACACATAGCAGGAATAAAGACACATGGCAGGAGAATGAAGACACATAGTAAAGAATAAAGACACATGGCAGGAGAATGAGACACATGGTAAAGAAATAAAGACACATGGCAGGAGAATGAAGACACATGGTAAAGGAATAAGAACACATGGCAGGAGAATGGAGACACATGGTAAAGGAATAAAGACACATGGCAGGGAATGAAGACACATGGTAAGGAATAAAGACACATGGCAGGAGAATGGAGACCATGGTAAAGGAATAAAGACACATGGCAGGAGAATGGAGACACATAGTAAAGGAATAAAGACACATGGCAGGAGAATGGAGACACATAGTAAAGGAATAAAGACACATGGCAGGAGAATGAAGACACATGGTAAAGGATAAAGACACATGGCAGGAGAATGAAGACACATGGTAAAGGAATAAAGACACATGGCAGGGGAATGAAGACACATGGTAGAGGAATAAAGACACATGGCAGGAGAATGGAGACACATGGTAAAGGAATAAAGACACATGGCAGGAGAATGGAGACACATAGTAAAGGAATAAAGACACATGCAGGAGAATGGAGACACATAGTAAAGAATAAAGACACATGGCAGGAATGAAGACACATGGTAAAGGAATAAAGTCACATTGTAGGAGAATGGAGACACATGGTAAAGGAATAAAGACACATGGCAGAAAATGGAGACACATGGTAAAGGAATAAAGACACATGGCAGGAGAATGAAGACACATAGCAGGAATAAAGACACATGGCAGGAGAATGAAGACACATGGTAAGGAATAAGACACATGGCAGAGAATGGAGACACATAGCAGGAGAATAAAGACACATGGCAGGAGAATGGAGACACATAGCAGGAGAATAAAGACACATGGCAGGGAATGGAGACACATGGTAAAGGAATAAAGACACATGGCAGGAGAATGGAGACACATGGTAAAGGAATAAAGACACATTGCAGGAGAATGGAGACACATGGTAAAGGAATAAAGACACATGGCAGGAGAATGGAGACACATGGTAAAGGAATAAAGACACATGGCAGGAGAATGAAGACACATGGCAGGGAATGAAGACACATGGTAAGGAATAAAGACACATGGCAGGAGAATGGAGACACATAGCAGGAATAAAGACACATGGCAGGAATGGAGACACATGGTAAAGGAATAAAGACACATGGCAGGGGAATGGAGACACATGGTAAAGGAATAAAGACACATTGCAGGAGAATGGAGACACATGGTGAAGGAATAAAGACACATGGCAGGAAAATGGAGACACATGGTAAAGGAATAAAGACACATTGCAGGAGAATGGAGACACATGGTAAAGGAATAAAGACACATGGCAGGAGAATGGAGACACATGGTAAAGGAAATAAAGACACATGGCAGGAGAATGAAGACACATGGCAGGGAATGAAGACACATGGTAAAGGAATAAAGACACATGGCAGGAGAATGGAGACACATAGCAGGAGAATAAAGACACATGGCAGGGGAATGGAGACACATGGTAAAGGAATAAAGACACATGGCAGGAGAATGGAGACACATAGCAGGAGAATAAAGACACATGGCAGGAGAATGAAGACACATAGTAAAGAAATAAAGACACATGGCAGGAGAATGAAGACACATGGTAAAGAAATAAAGACACATGGCAGGAGAATGAAGACACATGGTAAAGGAATAAGAACACATGGCAGGAGAATGGAGACACATGGTAAAGGAATAAAGACACATGGCAGGGGAATGAAGACACATGGTAGAGGAATAAAGACACATGGCAGGAGAATGGAGACACATGGTAAAGGAATAAAGACACATGGCAGGAGAATGGAGACACATAGTAAAGGAATAAAGACACATGGCAGGAGAATGGAGACACATAGTAAAGGAATAAAGACACATGGCAGGAGAATGAAGACACATGGTAAAGGAATAAGACACATGGCAGGAGAATGAAGACACATGGTAAAGGAATAAAGACACATGGCAGGGGAATGAAGACACATGGTAGAGGAATAAAGACACATGGCAGGAGAATGGAGACACATGGTAAAGGAATAAAGACACATGGCAGGAGAATGGAGACACATAGTAAAGGAATAAAGACACATGGCAGGAGAATGGAGACACATAGTAAAGAAATAAAGACACATGGCAGGAGAATGAAGACACATGGTAAAGGAATAAAGTCACATGGCAGGAGAATGGAGACACATGGTAAAGGAATAAAGACACATGGCAGGAGAATGGAGACACATGGTAAAGGAATAAAGACACATGGCAGGAGAATGAAGACACATGGTAAAGGAATAAAGACACATGGCAGGAGAATGGAGACACATAGTAAAGGAATAAAGACACATGGCAGGAGAATGGAGACACATGGTAAAGGAATAAAGACACATGGCAGGAGAATGAAGACACATGGTAAAGGAATAAAGACACATGGCAGGAGAATGGAGACACATAGCAGGAGAATAAAGACACATGGCAGGAGAATGGAGGCACATGGTAAAGAAATAAAGACACATGGCAGGAGAATGAAGACACATGGTAAAGAAATAAAGACACATGGCAGGAGAATGGAGACACATAGCAGGAGAATAAAGACACATGGCAGGAGAATGGAGACACATAGCAGGAGAATAAAGACACATGGCAGGAGAATGGAGACACATGGTAAAGGAATAAAGACACATGGCAGGAGAATGGAGACACATAGCAGGAGAATAAAGACACATGGCAGGGGAATGGAGACACATGGTAAAGGAATAAAGACACATGGCAGGAGAATGGAGACACATGGTAAAGGAATAAAGACACATTGCAGGAGAATGGAGACACATGGTAAAGGAATAAAGACACATGGCAGGAGAATGGAGACACATGGTAAAGGAATAAAGACACATGGCAGGAGAATGAAGACACATGGCAGGGGAATGAAGACACATGGTAAAGGAATAAAGACACATGGCAGGAGAATGGAGACACATAGCAGGAGAATAAAGACACATGGCAGGGGAATGGAGACACATGGTAAAGGAATAAAGACACATGGCAGGAGAATGGAGACACATGGTAAAGGAATAAAGACACATTGTAGGAGAATGGAGACACATGGTAAAGGAATAAAGACACATGGCAGGAAAATGGAGACACATGGTAAAGGAATAAAGACACATGGCAGGAGAATGAAGACACATAGCAGGAGAATAAAGACACATGGCAGGAGAATGAAGACACATGGTAAAGGAATAAAGACACATGGCAGGAGAATGGAGACACATAGCAGGAGAATAAAGACACATGGCAGGAGAATGGAGACACATAGCAGGAGAATAAAGACACATGGCAGGGAATGGAGACACATGGTAAAGGAATAAAGACACATGGCAGGAGAATGGAGACACATGGTAAAGGAATAAAGACACATTGCAGGAGAATGGAGACACATGGTAAAGGAATAAAGACACATGGCAGGAGAATGGAGACACATGGTAAAGGAATAAAGACACATGGCAGGAGAATGAAGACACATGGCAGGGGAATGAAGACACATGGTAAAGGAATAAAGACACATGGCAGGAGAATGGAGACACATAGCAGGAGAATAAAGACACATGGCAGGGGAATGGAGACACAAGGTAAAGGAATAAAGACACATGGCAGGAGAATGGAGACACATGGTAAAGGAATAAAGACACATTGCAGGAGAATGGAGACACATGGTAAAGGAATAAAGACACATGGCAGGAAAATGGAGACACATGGTAAAGGAATAAAGACACATGGCAGGAGAATGAAGACACATAGCAGGAGAATAAAGACACATGGCAGGAGAATGAAGACACATGGTAAAGGAATAAAGACACATGGCAGGAGAATGGAGACACATAGCAGGAGAATAAAGACACATGGCAGGAGAATGAAGACACATAGCAGGAGAATAAAGACACATGGCAGGAGAATGAAGACACATAGTAAAGAAATAAAGACACATGGCAGGAGAATGAAGACACATGGTAAGAAATAAAGACACATGGCAGGAGAATGAAGACACATGGTAAAGGAATAAGAACACATGGCAGGAGAATGGAGACACATGGTAAAGGAATAAAGACACATGGCAGGGGAATGAAGACACATGGTAGAGGAATAAAGACACATGGCAGGAGAATGGAGACACATGGTAAAGGAATAAAGACACATGGCAGGAGAATGGAGACACATAGTAAAGGAATAAAGACACATGGCAGGAGAATGGAGACACATAGTAAAGGAATAAAGACACATGGCAGGAGAATGAAGACACATGGTAAAGGAATAAAGACACATGGCAGGAGAATGAAGACACATGGTAAAGGAATAAAGACACATGGCAGGGGAATGAAGACACATGGTAAAGGAATAAAGACACATGGCAGGAGAATGGAGACACATGGTAAAGGAATAAAGACACATGGCAGGAGAATGGAGACACATAGTAAAAGAATAAAGACACATGGCAGGAGAATGGAGACACATAGTAAAGAAATAAAGACACATGGCAGGAGAATGAAGACACATGGTAAAGGAATAAAGTCACATGGCATGAGAATGGAGACACATGGTAAAGGAATAAAGACACATGGCAGGAGAACGGAGACACATGGTAAAGGAATAAAGACACATGGCAGGAGAATGAAGACACATGGTAAAGGAATAAAGACACATGGCAGGAGAATGGAGACACATAGTAAAGGAATAAAGACACATGGCAGGAGAATGGAGACACATGGTAAAGGAATAAAGACACATGGCAGGAGAATGAAGACACATGGTAAAGGAATAAAGACACATGGCAGGAGAATGGAGACACATAGCAGGAGAATAAAGACACATGGCAGGAGAATGGAGACACATGGTAAAGAAATAAAGACACATGGCAGGAGAATGAAGACACATGGTAAAGAAATAAAGACACATGGCAGGAGAATGGAGACACATAGCAGGAGAATAAAGACACATGGCAGGAGAATGAAGACACATAGCAGGAGAATAAAGACACATGGCAGGAGAATGGAGACACATGGTAAAGGAATAAAGACACATGGCAGGAGAATGGAGACATTTGAGTTATTTGAGTGTCATCATCATTGCACTCCGAACATGTCAATAGGTGCTCAGATCCCCTCCTCAGCAATTCCCGCAGTGTCCAGCGACTGACGACTCCAGTTCTATGTTGGTTGATAAGTCTTCTTACATGGCCACTATGTTTCTCATTTCTGGCTGTACCCATCTTAACTCCCATTTCCATCATCCGAAGAAGTGATGTGGATCTGTGTTTGTCGAAGTCCTGTGCTCTTCCCACATCTTGGAGGGCATTGATGATGTCCGCCTGATCCATTGGTTTGCTGTCCTCAATAACAGCGCAGCTAGCCAACCTGTCCGCTCTTTCATTTCCCCGCACTCCTGCATGTCCAGGGACATAGACAAAAGTGACCTTACGTATTTTGGATTTCTGCAACGACTCTACCCATTTCATGCGTACAGAGCCCACCCCCACTTTTTTTATCATGCTCATTGAATCACTCAGTATACATGCGTGGGTGTAGTCTTGTGACTCTAACCATTTGAATACCTTGGTCACTGCCATCACCTCCATTGTCATGCTACTCGTGGTCATGGTGTATGCACCACTGTCTTCGTAGATTATTCTGCCTGCCGAGCATGCTGTAAATGCCCATGCACATCTTTGGTGTTGTCTTACAGATCCGTCTGTATAGATTACTGCATCTTTCTCATCGGTGTTATCGCAGATGAGACCGTTGACCTCCGCATTAACCACGACTGGGTTCTGTTCCCTACTTTTCCTGTCGAGTGTGACAATACACGAGAAAGTCCCCTTGAATGACATAGGCACCAGTATCCACTCTTCACCAATGCTGAAGGAGACATATGGCAAAGAAATAAAAACACATGGCAGGAGAATGAAAATATGTGGCAGGAGAATGAAAACAATGAAGGAGAATGAAGACAGGTGGCAGGAGAATGAAGACATACAGCAGGAGGATAAAGAGACATGGCAGGAATAAAAAAACATTATGAAAGACAGTAACAGAACAAGCAGAAGGGTGTACATTTGCTATGTTCTACATTAGATTCTGATCTCTGTGACTAGAAACAGGTGAAGGCCATATTTTACTCCAGCTGCCTATTTGTCTAAAAAGGGGAATCTTTAATGAAAACACTTTTTCAGGGATCAAACTTGGAACTTTTCCCCTGGAGGTAAAGAATTAAATTAACAAAAGTTACCTGTGCTGTGCTCCGCCTCAAATCCTTTTCTTTGCACCGAGGCATCTGAGAAAAAACAACATGAACATTCTATTCCCACTGGAGGTTACTGGTTCTGGAACCAAAGCACCACAAAACTTGCCCAGACTTCTTGCACTGCTATCATCACCATCAAATACTACCACATGGTCATACGTACACTCCTGGGAGACACAAAAATAGTTTCTGAATTTCACTTACTCATAAACTGATAACTTTTTGGATCATAATTATAGATAAACAAAGAAAATACTGAAAAACCTATGAGTGGAAATAAAAAATTGAAGGAATAGATCTGGAGACAGTTCAGAGCTACAACTACCTTGGACATACTATAACCAGTGATGGAAAATGTAAAACTGAGGAATGGCAAAAAGTAATTTTAATGTCATGAAAAATATACTATCATCAAAACAAATAACACAATGGCTAAAAATAAGAATAGCAAAATGTTATATCTTATCAACATTTATGTATGGTGCAGAAACATGGGTTATTGAGTTATTTGCGGGTCATCATTATTGTACTCCGAACATGTCCATAGGTGCTCAGATCCCCTCCTCAGCAATTCTTGCATTAAAAGAGAAAGAGTATCTGGGTCTATGTTCTATGGACCAACCACAGCTTGAAAGGTCAAAAGATAGATGGACAGACTGACAGATAGATAGATAGATAGGCAGGCAGGCAGGCAGGCAGGTAGGTAGGTAGTGAACTGGATTAAGGTAAAGGTAAAGTACGAGACTTGAACCGGCGTCTTAGCACGCAAGTTTCCACCCATATCTGCTCGGCCGCCTATCCAGAAATGTTAGGAGACTTCTGGATAGTGTCGCTTCAAGCATCGAAAGTCCCAATGCGAGGCAACACTCCTCACCTTCCCAGGGTACCCACTTCTGCCAAAGGCTGGGTCGACCATGGGGGTATTTTTTTTTTCCAATCATGAGTACAATTCACACTGCACCCAGCAGGAATCGAACACGGGTTGTCCGAACGTCGGTAATCCAGTCGGGTGGTTTTTCCAACTAGACTACCGAGGCCCCTAGTGAACTGGATTGCTAAGTACAAGAGGTCAGGTCCTGAACTGAATAATAGCCCCTAGGCTCACACAGATTTAAATGGGTACCACATTTTTCTGGAAACATGGAGACCTGGCATGATACCAATCACTCTACCTAATAAAGTATTGATGTCCATTGAAAACACCATATTTTCCATAACCTAAAGACAAGAAGGGAACAAACCCCCTTCCCCAATTTATCTACTGTCATTTCAAGCTGAAGACAGCACATAGGCAGAAACTCTAGACTCTCTGTGTCCAATGATCATTGCTATAAAGTGTCAGACTTTGCACAGAACCCACATTGAATCTCGCTATACATTCTGTTTGGGCAAAACTCTCTACCTTGGCAAGGGAGCTGGTGAATGCTGTGTTCCCTTAAGTAATTTTTTTAGATCTGCCTCTTTATTTTTTAACACTCTGGTTTCCATTTTAAGGCTTGCTTTGACATTCTCTTGTTGTTTCTTCTCAACTCATGGTCATCATATGACCACCTTCTTCTCTTGTTTATAGATGATATTTTTTTAATACTTTGTAATTTCTCTTATTTCTGCACATTTCTTGAATTCATCCCATGGTATACACTTCATTTTCCAGTTCTCACATGCATCATTTTCTCCCTTCCCAATAGTTTCAATGTTTTGGTCAAGGACCTTCATCACAACAAACATTAATATAAAAAACAAGAGTACACGAACACTTAACTTTGCAGCATGGTGATGCAAGTCAATGGACTGAGGGAGTCAGAATGAGGAAAATAGACTAGGAAAAGCCAATCTGGAAGAGGAAAGGTGACCAGGGTCCATGTGCCTGTTGATCACATGATAATGAGCGGGGTAAATAAATGGCTCCCATGTGTTACCGGGGCCTCATTATGTGAGAAGTAAAGGATAGTGACACTGTGACCTTCCAGGCATGTCGTAAGAAGCGACTAAGGAGATTGATCAATGGCTTGACAAGCTGTCATTGTAAAAAGTATTGTTATGGAAACAGAACCATAGATTTTAGAAGCAGTGATCTCTGCAACATGTGCCATTTTGGCACGCAAGGTTTCTATTTTTGAGATTGTAGTTCTGCCCTATGTGTCGTCTTTGGCTGGAAAAGATAATAGATAGATAGATAGAAATAAATGGGCTGGTAGGATATCAAGGGCCAAAAAAGGAGCCAGAAAGTGTGATAAAAGGTCCCCTGAAAAAATATGGCGATAGGGAGGGCAAAGGGGGGAAGAAGAGGGACCAGGAGAGAGTTGGCTTGTCTTTCTGTAGGTCTAGCTGCTTGATACAATTGTATGCTTATTTTTCATGTTTCTGTAGCCCTACTTGTCTTCACATATTTAATATATTGTACATTTTATATTTGTGTTGGTCTCCATCTGCTCCAGTTCTATTTCAGGTCTGTTGTTGATCCTCATTACATAAGACAGATGGTCTTTCTTCTCTTTCTGCAAGATAAACAACAAACTGATCAATATACATCCAATTGTAACTGACAGTTATATGTACCTGATGGGGTTCCAGTTCAAACACCCGGAAACGCAGCTTGATTCTGTGACCAGGTACTGTTGTGAAATGCCAGACACAGTCTTTCCTACTAGGGTAGTGCTCAGGATAATTAGGGCTTGATATCACTCCAGTGTGAGCCTGAATCTCAAACTGGCAACCACCTACAAATATACAATGAGCAATAACTTCATCTTTTATTATTTTGAGATCACTCAGTTGTCATTATTTGGAATAACATGATCTTCTCCTTCTTCGTTTCCTCTTGTACTCTTTTGGTCTCAAGAGAAAGATAAAAAGTTCTTGATCTCACCCTTTTGGAGGCTTTAATCATTGTCAATTGATCTTGTTGTGGCATTTCTTGATATTGTCTGTCCATCTTACTCTGGGTCTACCTCTTGCTCTTCTCCCTATCCCTCTTTTAATATAAGCTTTATTTTGTAAGGAATCACACGGCATTCTTTCTAAATGGGCAAACCATTTTATTTACTTTTTCTGTAAGTAGTTTAGGATTGGTTCAATGCATACTCTTTCTCTCAGCCCAGGAAAGGCAACAGGGAAGTTATTCTGCTCATTTTTATTAATGCTACAAAACAATAAGGAAATTAGTACAACAACATGATGATTGATTAAAATTACAATCGCATAAACACAGGACTTTGGGATTAAATGATAATTAATGATCAAGTCCTTCTAACTAGAGAGCTACTGAAATCATTGCATTAAAATGAAGAAAAATGAAAATTATATTCTACCTTCTTTACATCCATGCATGTCATCATGAAGGGTGAATCCATTGTGGCAGGCACACTGGTAACTACCAACAGTGTTCCTACAGATGTGTTGACAACCACCATTGTCCACAGCACACTCATCTTTGTCTGAAATTAGGAGATTAATTAATATTACATTAGATCAAACTAAATTTAGCAGTAAAGGACATATACCAGTACATATGACCACAGGTGGATCTTCGTGTACTGTATCTCCCATATGCCGTCCTCCTGTACCAATGCAATTTTCACATATTCCACATCTGTGGAAAATTTTGCAGTAATATTTGCAGACATCATCATCATCATCATCAAGTACCGGGCCTAGTAGCGTAGGTGATCATGGCTCTCCACAACTTTCGATCTCGGCAGCTATTTATCATTTCTGTTGTTGACCTTCTGCCAAGCCATTCTCTTAAGCTGTCTGGTATCCTTCTTCCCCCAATTTTCCCTTCGCTTGCTTTTTTTTCTCTTTGCTTCCCTCTATCTCTTCGTCCCTCAATTTTTCCAGTTGTTACAAAATATTCAAGTTGTTCTCTTCTCATTACATGGCCAAAAAATGATGATTGTCTCTTCCTAACATTGGAAATTAGCTCTCTTTTTGCTTTGACCTCTCTCAGAACCTCTTCATTACTCTTCTTAGCTGTCCATGGTACTCTCAACATTCTTCTGTAAAACCACATTTCTACAGACTCCAGTTATTTTCTTGTCTGTTGTCCTATTGTCCATGACTCGCATCCGTATATTAAGACTGGCTCTACGTAACATTTAAGAACTCTTTTTCTTGTTTCTATTGTCAAAAATGGATTGCATAGTATTTTCCTAATTTTTTGGAAAGCTGCTTTTGCCTGAGCCATTCTGCATCTCACCTCTTTTGTACATCTTCTGTCTGAGGTTAACAAAGTTCCTAAATATTTAAATTCATTTACCTGTTTGCAGACATACCTGTTACAATATACCAGTGAATAACACACCCGTTGTAATGTATCACTGAATACAATGTCTGTTGCAAATATAGCACTGAATGACATATCTAAGTTTGTTGTTTGTTTTCACAGGCCCTCATTATACCTCTAGCAAAGTCCAAGGGAATGAAATGTGAGTGAACATAATTGTTTCCCTTATTTTTCACAACAGCCATGTTATCTATGTGCTCAGATGTCCCTCGGATGCAGACAGATATTCTCAAACTTTAACGGTCCTCTCATTTTATCATCAAGAGTTTTTACATTTTGGGTAAATTTTTTCCAGGCTGTGGCCATTTTAGCCCTATTCTTTTCAATTTCCAACTGCATAAAGTTCTTTCAGTGATCTCTGCAATATGTGCCCTTTTGGCACGCAAGGTTTCTGTTTTAAAGATTGTGGTTCTGCCCTATGTGCCGTCTTTGGCTCGAAAGGGGACTAGATAGAAAGTTTTTTCAATGTGCACAGAAAACAGTGAGGGACTTCCTATTTTTAGTCATTTTCCAAGTGGCCTTAACATCAGACAACAGATCTCACTATCCAAACTCCTGTGGAGGTTAATGCTATGAAGAAACAACAATTTCAAAATGAAAAATTCCTACTGTCTGTGGTGGGTTTAGAAACTAGGACATTTTAAACAGAGGTCAAAGTTAATGCGGCACTGAACAACATACCTGATGTAAAAGTAGCTGTAAATCCAGTCTTCTGCACTGAGTTGTCAGAGTTGAACTCAATTCTCAATGAGCTGCCCTCAGAAGTAACTGGAGCTGGAAAAGTGGATCCACAGAAGACACCAAGAGGCTTCAATTCATTGCCTAAACCACTGCTCACACGAACTGAATCATACTCACAGTCTTGCTGCCAGGGACAAAATATAGTTTTACAAATAATTTAAAAGCTATATTATAGTTAAGGCTGCAGTAAATATTACAAGATGAAAGTATGCTTTCTCTAAATTATATAGCAAAGAAACTATTCAACGTTAATTTAATTAAATTAGAGAAAAATTTCCTCCAATTTTTAGTAAATGAATTTCCTCCAAATTAATAAGTGCAGTTCCTCCAAAGTAATATGTGCAGTTCCTACAAATTAATAATATCACTTCCTACACATTAAAATGATCACTTCCTACAAATTAATAAGTGCAGTCCTTCAAATTAATAATATCACTTCCTACACATTAAAACGATCACTTCCTACAAATTAATAAGTGCAGTCCTTCAAATCAATAATATCACTTCCTACACATTAAAACGATCACTTCCTACAAATTAATAAGAACACTTTCTACAAATTAATAAGATCATTGCAACAATAAATAAGAACACTTCCTATAAATTAATAAGTGCAGTTCTTCAAATTAATAACATCCCATTATCATAAGATAAGATAGTAAGTGGGTGCTCCCCATCTCTTTTTGTGATGCTAAGGTCCAAAACACTTGCTTGACAGGTCTCCTTCTGATGATCAGATAACCTCCTGCTGCAAAAATCTGTATAAAGAGTCTCTTATCATCACATCAACCTATATATTGGGGGGGGGGGGTGTCAAGATATCCAACAGAAATCTGAGTGTAAGTGGGCACAGACCAACACCTGGCTGCTTTAGTCAGGATAAGTGGGCAGAGATCAACAGCTGGTTGTTTTAGTCATGTAAAGAGGGAAAGGACCAAAACCTGGCTGTTTTAGTCAGGATAAGTGGGCAGAGACCATCAGCTGGCTGTTGCAGTCAGTATAAGTGGGTAGAGACCAGCATCTGGCTGTTTAGTCAGTATAAGTGGGTAGAGACAAACAGCTGGCTGTTTTAGTCATGGTAAAGAGGGAAAGGACCAAACCTGGCTGTTTTAGTCAGAATAAGTGGGCAGTGACCATCAGCTGGCTGTTGCAGTCAGTATAAGTGGGCAGAGACCAACACCTGTTTATTTTAGTCAGGATATGTGAGCAAAACAAGCCGAGATAGCTCAGTGGTTAGTGAACTGGACTACAAAGGACAAGAGGTAGGGTTCAATCCCAACTGATGGCTTCTGGGTTCACCTGGCCTGAAATGGGTACTGATTTTTTTCTGGGAAAGTAAAGCGGCACAGGCATAATACCGACCACATTACCCCAAAAATCACGTGCCGAAGGTCTATAAAATTTATGGTCACTAACACCATATTCCCTATATGCCACTTGGCGTGGCGGGGGTACTTTACTTTTTATGTGAGCAAAACAGGTGATCAATATACTTCACCTCCCCAAGATGATACTGGAAGCTGACCAATCTGAGAAAGGATGAAAGAAGGAAGGCAACCCCACAATGCCTTGATGAAGTGGGATGTGTTGGGCCAAAATATTGCAGCTTGCTGTAAATGACAATATGACGTGTTTATTAAAATTTTTTATCCTTTAAGGATTGGACAATGAATAGGTGTAGTCGTTGAATGAATTCAGAAGAATAATTGTATCCATACCACATGAGTCTAATTTCTTTCTTCAAACTGCCTGCATATTGTCCATGCCTCAGCAATATAAAATATATATAACACTCAACAATTTAATCTCTGTACTTACATTATGTCCCTCCAAATCAAATGAGTAAAATTTATATTAATCTGATGGCCGTCAGGGGCAACAATTTGCCAGACACAGTTTTTATTTGGTGGGTAGAGGTCAGGAAAAGAGGGTGACGTGATTGTTCCATTTTCATAATCAATGTAACCACCACAAGCATCTGAAAAAAAAGTGGAACATTAGGAAAGACAAATAAGCTTGAATTGATTTCAAAAGAAATAATTATTTTCAAAAGGAAAACTTCCTTAATTTCAAAAGAAAGACCTATTTGATTTCAAAAGAAAGACTTTTTTAACCATAGATTACGATACCTTCGTAAAAATTACTGACTCAAAAAACAAATTCTTGGAATTTGACAATTTGCCATGGCCAAACATTCCCTCCCAAAAGGACTTCCTAGCCTCTAAAAATGGGTACTATACATTTTCTCTGGGAGATAAAGGTGGCCAGGCATGATTCTGATGTTTCTTTCTCATCCAGTAACCCTGGGTGGGTCATAAGGGCACAACTGACAGACTTCATTAACCTTCTCTATTGACTTCTATTTACAGTCACTCTTTGGGAGTCTGTTAAGTCGAGACCTGTCCATTCTTTCATGATCTCTTTCTCTGTCTGACGTTCTTTCTCCCTCCTTTCATAGTTCCCTGCAGAAAGGGAACTTACCAGGCCAGAGGACGAGACAAGTAGCCAAACCATTTCATTTTACATTTCTTCAAATAGTCAAAAGATTATCCTGTATTCCGATTGCTTGTTGCATCATTCTGAGAATTTTTTGTGATGCAATCCAAGACATCAAAGAGATCTTGACCACAGAAGAAGTGGGATATCAGACTAGAGATATAGATTTTTTCAGATGGCTGTGGTGAGTGCAATGCTCTGCAAAAGATATGCAACCTGATGATGATACAACCCAAGTAAGAATGCCTAAGACCTTTTGATAACATTTCGTCTACATTGCTTGTGAATTTATTTTGTAGCTCTACATAATGATCCATGTTTCACAAGCCTAAAGAAAAATTTATAAAAACTAGGTGTGCACATTAGCCTGATTTTAGAGCTAAGATTAATGCTCTTATCTTTCCAAATAGGTTTTAGCTTTGCAAGGGCTTCTGTAGTTTGCACAATTCTAGCTGATATTTCACACTAAATAAAGAATATATACAACAAATCCATTGGTCTTTGAGATAGAAGTGCAGGCCTTGGTTTTCAAGAACTTTTTTCTTATATGGACGTAGCTATTTACAAAGGTGGGTGATTCGGCATGTACAGAGCTTGTGGGATTTCACCGCTCATGTTGGAGGCAGAACTGTGAAGGAAGAGAGTGATGCTTTCACATTGACTACAAATTGTTTGACCATGGAAAATATGGCTGTTTCAAAAGCATTAGCATGTCTTGAGACACAGTCTTATACACATTTCTTCAGTGAATTAGTGAGTATGCTCATAAAGATCACAACTGGCTGTGTTCAACAACAGCGGTTATAATCTCTGAGGATGTCTATTCTAAAAAGTGTTTTGTTTCATTTTCATGCCAGAACATGTGGTTGTGGAAGGTAATAAATGTGATGACAGACTTGCCAGTTTGGCTGATGTTGAATGCGGAAGGGCAATAGACTGCTATGACATTCTGAATGCCCTAGGGACACTGGATGAAAAGAAGAACAAAATTACCTGAATCCACAGCTATGAACAGACTTCACGAATATCATGTCAAGGTGGGAGATGCCAAACGAGAGTACTATACAGAGATCCAAAGAAGACATGTCAACCAACACAACACCGGTTTATTAATCGCTAGACGTTGAAGGATGTTTTTGGGAAGAGATCTGAGCACTAGGGACTTGTCTGATGTGCAATGATGACCTGTTGACTAAACTAAACTAGCCAATATTTCAGGTTTCAAGAATTCATCACTTACAACTGATCTCAAGTATTTCAGTTTATCAACTGTTTCTAGTTCTTGTTCAATTATTTATATTTTGGCAACAATGATGCTGAAAATGTGCCTATTGTCTATGTGCATAGAAAAATAAGGCCACTAACACCATATTCCTTATTAAGGCTTCTTCACTTTCACTTTTACACCCTTTCAGGTGTCAAGGATGATAGAAAGTTCTAGCTCTTGCTCATTTGACTTTCTCAATCATTGTAATTTGAAGCTGTTGCAAAGTTTTGATGATATTGCAACTCTATCTTAACTTGTGAGACTACATCAAGCTCTGTGACTCTCAGCTCTCCTCTTTTTTTGTACATGCCATGTATGATATAGAGTCATAAGTGTTCACTGCAATGAGTAAACCATTTACTTGCTGCCTCTTTATGTAGTTCATAACAGATTATATGAAGATTCTTTCCTTTATGGACTCATTAAGGCGCGTCTCCCAGCACCAGAGCTGGAAGTTGTCAGCGACCCACAGCTGATGGCTTGCGCCAGAATCAGTGAACCAAAACCATCCAGACCCTGCTCCACCACTCCATGGTGCCTCTAGTACCGGACTAACTAACCTAGTCTGGCCAAGCGAGCAGGGATCGAAGAGGGAAAACAACCCGGTACTAAAAATTGTCGGGCTGAAGTCGGATGTGTTGGGCCGAAAGGCGCAAATATAACAGTTATACTGCAAACCACAACACAACGCAGACATGTCTACTTAATGTCCTTTTAAGGGCGGATGACGAAGAGGAATTCTAGAGTCTATGAATACTCTAGAATACTTTAGTCATCAGGCGAACGTAAGCAAGCAAGCAAGCATTTCTACTCCTATCTTTTCTGATCATACTGCTACTTTCTTTAACATCCACTATTCAAATAAAAATGCAGTGGATTAATGGTTAGATCAGGACTTTTCAACCATTTTTGTACATTGGCACACTGACATCCGGTCAATATGGTGGATAGGTGGCAGGAACCATTGAGGCTCAGTCTGAAGAGTGCTCCTTGATGCAGTTTCCTCATATTCCATGTCCGGCTTGCTGCCAGAGCTACTGAGTTTAGTGCTCTGTGCACACAGTGAGCTGTGTTTTTCATCTGGATCATGTTTCGACATTCCGATTGCTTACGATGAATGATGATATCGTATGACGAAGGACAGTTCAGCTGTGTTCACTTTCAGTGCCACTTGGCTTTATATCCCTTGGCGTATGCTGTAGCTGCTATGATGGGGACTGCAGCTGCCTTTCTTTGGTTGGATCCATCAATGAGATGATCTTTAATTCGGATGATTGCACTGGCATGGACGGTTGAGCAATTATGGATTTTAATTTGTTTGCAGTGATACTGGGGCTTTTGACTAACCATAATCATAACACTTGAAATTTTCCAAAGAACCCGGTGTGCCATTATCCAAATTTATTAATAACAATGGCTACTCATATTTATAACACAGCTTTTAGGCACTGTATCTTACCAACAAAAAATTACATAACTTCTGAAGATAAATAATAAACAAACATTAAGAAAAATAAGAAAAAAAGCATTACACTGTATTGAACTAATGTGATTTCTGGCATTACATTTACTCTTTAATGCTAGGATACAAAATAGTGATATAGACAACTATTCCTGCAGGTCTGCAGTTTAGAAGATATTAAGTCTTTAACTTTAGGATACAAAATAGTGATATAGACAACTATTACTGCAGGTCTGCAGTTTAGAAGATATTAACTCTTTAACTTTAGAATACAAAATAGTGATATAGACAACTATTCCTGCAGTTTAGAAGATATTAACTCTTTAACTCCAGAGTATGTTTTGTTGATTTGGACAGAAATATCACTGGCAAGTTCAAATTTTGTAAACATTTTGTTAATAATTAAAATATGTCAATGTGTAAAAAATGTAAAGAAAGGATATTATTGAACATGACAATATGTTAAAAAAGGAGAAAATAGTATTTGGAATTAAATATGTCATATTTCAAATGTTAGATACATTGATCTAGTATTAAAGCGTTTATTTAGCAATAAACTAATAACTCTCCAAAATTTAAAAAAAAAAGATAATATAATAAACAAAATTCAGATAAGGGAAGGAGTATTTTGGTCTACGCCCTATGGGCCGGCTACGGCTCGAAAGGTCAATAGATGGATAGATAGAATAAACAAGCTTGATCAAGGACTGACGTGTTACTATTTAAATATTTCTCTTCCAATGTCTCAAGAACTTAGTTATTTCATTAGCTTCTCGATTTAAAGGTACAGATAGTAATTACAACTTTTAACAAATGTGACCTAGTTATTTCAACAGTTATTAGGTACATGACTTGCTCTTCAAATGCTGATATTTATTACTTTATTAAAAGTAAAGTAAAGAGCCCCGTCATGCCAAGTGGGGTAATGGGGAATATGATGTAAGTGACCTTGCTTTTTATAGACTTTGACACATGATTTTTTGGGGTAATGTGGTCGGTATTACACCCGTGCCACTTTACTTTCATAGAAAAAAAGATCCAGTACCCATTTAAGGTTGGTGAACCCAGAAGCCATCGATCAGGATTGAACCTGACCTCTCATCCTTTGTAGTTCAGTTCACTCATCACTGAGCTATCGTGGCTCCCTTATCACTTATTATTTCAATATATTTATCACTTTCTTTTACTTTACATTTTATGATACTACCTTTGCCTACTCACCTTCACATCTTTTCCCATCTGAGTGAAGCTCATAACCAATTCTACACGAGCAGCGGTAACTGCCCAAGGTGTTCACCAAACATGATCACAACCATGATCATCTCGACTGCACTCATCAAATTCTGTGAACAAAATAACATTTGTTATTAGTATCAGCAGAATAAGACAAATGGAACAATATTAAAGTAGGTAAATGAATTTAAATATTTGGGAACTTTGTTAACCTCAGACGGAAGATGTACAAAGAGGTGAGATGCAGAATTTCTCAGGCAAAAGCAGCTTTCCAATCTACACAATTCTTGGCATTGGAAAGATATAAATAACCACTTCTGGCAAAAAAACGTAACAGTGAAAGTTGACGCAAACAAGACCACGCCATCTTTACTGTTTTAATATTTAAGTCAACTGTTGATTGATTAAAAGAACTATTGTCTTAGTTTAGTTCATTTTAGTGGACGGATCACCTTCAATGCGCAACAGACAACTTCATATTACTCAATCCTTTCCTCAATATGCTCCACTATATGAAACATGCCTGCCACACGCTAGTGAAAGCAATGAAGATGGTTTTAGTTCAGATGCACAAACTTTGTAGCACCAGCGAAGACCTTGACTCCACCCTCCTTAGTCACCTCTTATGACATGCAGGACAGTGGTTCTGTTATTTTCCTCCATTATTGTAGCCAAGACCCCAGTAGTTACATGGGTGAAACTGTTCTCTTGTACTTTACTTCTAATCACTAAACAAAGCCGTGAGATGTATGTCATTAATGACATGAAAATAGTCAGTGATTCATAGCCTATATATGATGACTCAAGACATCACTTAGATCTTGTACAAAAGTTTATTCACACAGTTTTTTAGTTACACTTCCCAACTCATCTGGGTAAATATCTTGATTGCATATAAATTACTCATTACACATTATGTTGGCTAGTTCATTATTACATTGCCAGAGCTATTGAGTTAAGTGCTCTGTGCACACCGTGAGCTGTGCGTTTCATCCATTTTGATTGTGTTTCGATATTCCGATTGCTTATGATGTAAGATGATATTGTATGATGGGGAACAGATGCTGTATTCACTTTCTGTGCGGTTTCGCCTTATGTCTTTTGGCGTGTGCTGAGACTGTTATGATGGGGACTGCAGCTACCTTTCTTTGTTTGGAAGATGAAATATTAATTCTGAACATTCCACTGGCACGGGCAGTTGAGCAATTATGATTTTAATTCATTTTCAGTGATATTGGGGCCTTCCATAACCATAACCATATGTTGGCTATGTTCATCCAACCATCTATCAAATTATATCATTATAGAAATTCTGTATATGTATCTAGGTTACTGCCGATGTTATGCGACACTTACCAATTCTATATCCTATAATCCACAAATTCAATTCACACAATTCAAGGGTTGTGTGCACAAGAATTGAAAATATGACTTCTGTACCAATGTGTATATTCCTAGCCTTGATTACCCGATTACCCTAATAAGCATTAATCTCTTTAAAGACTCAAAATAACTACCTATAGTTAAATATCCTTCTTTGAAACAAATCATTCTGAATGGTCCTTTACTAAAGCATCTCTGGATCAACCCTTTATGAATGTTCTCTAAACCTTGAATGTCTCTTTACTGACCCCTGAATGCTCTGAATCATAAGTCCTCAACTGCCACTATCTTTCAATCTTCTCATTAAAGCTAACTATCTTTTAAGTGGTCTAGCAACATATAATGAGTTCTGTCATGTTTCTTGTATAATTAATCTTATCTTCACTGGAGACAAGCATAGCACTCAACATGGATGGACAGCTTACATGTTACCCATCCTTTCATCTATCTCACTGCCAGGAGATGATTATCTTATCTATTTTGGTGTGTCTCTTGCCATTGTCACCCTAACCTTTTCTATCTTATCTCTTATTGTGGCATGACCATTTTATGGACTGTCCTCAGGAAAATGATTGATATATTGTTTATTCTAAAGCTATGTCTAGCAATAGAATCAAGTCTGATGTAACCAACAATGAGGTTGGCGAGCTACTACATTTATTGAACTTATGCTTTGCAGCTCCTTGTAGAGCAAAGGGGTACAACCACACTCTGCCAACAGACCCAGTTCTGTGCTATCTTCTCCATCTGAGCCAGCATCCATCCTGCAGCCCTTGCTTCTTGCTTGTTTGTGTTTCGCCCACTGATTAAAGGAATATACCTCTTTGCCATCTGCTCTTAAAAGGACATCAAGTGGGCGTGTCTGCACCCTTGCTTCTGTCTTGACGGCTCTTCTCCAAATCTGATTCAGCCTTCCAACTTTCCTAGCTCCTTGTGGTTCCAATTCACTGACTGTCTTAAAATATTGTTTGTTGATGTTTGCAATGTGTGGCCAGTCTATCTCCATTTCCTTTTCTTAATCTCCATTCCTATTAGTATCTGGGAAGTTCTTTTCAAAGGTTTTTATTTCTAATTTTATTTGCTATCTAATATTATCTATGGATAAGGATAAAATGAGCATACTTGATGAGAAATCATAACAGCTAGGACTGAAGATTAACAGAGATAAGACCAACATTATGAGAATTAATACAGTTGGCATTAACCAAATAAAACTAGGAGAAATACCTCTACTAGACGTACAATCTTACATATATCTGGGCAGTAATATAGATAAAGAGGGAGGAAGAAATGATACCAAATAAGGATATCAAAGCAAGAGGAGCTTTCATTGCACCGGGAAACCTAAAGAAATCCAAAGAAATTAGGTTAAATACAAAAATAAAATTTTGAACTCAAATGTTAAGTCAGTCCTATTATATGGCTGTGAAACATGGAGAACAACAAAATTGACAATCACAAAGGTTACAGACTTTCATTAATGGATGCTTACACAGAATAAAAGGATAGAAATGGCAGGACAAATCACTAACATAGAATTGTGGAAATGTACCAGTCAAATACCAGTGGATTAAGAGATACAGCGAAGACGATGGCGCTGGATAGGATACACACTACGGAAGCCAACTGAGAGTATTACACAACAGGCCCTTTTTTGGAATCCCCAGGGGAAAAAACAAAGAGAAGACCAAGGAATTCTTGGAGAAGACAGATAGAAGCAGAGATGAAGATGATGGGAAGACATGGAATGATCTTAAAAGAATGGCAAAAGACAGAACGACTTGGAAAGTGTTTGTTGAAGACCTATGCTCCACTGGGAGCTAAAAAAGGTAGACAAATATTATCTATGGACAACTGGCAGATGGCAAAAGGACTAGTAGGTGCCCACAAATTTGATTTGTAGATGTGGTGTAATGCGACATGAAGACTCTGAACATAAACCCTGCAGCCTGGGAAGAAATAGCCGCAGACCGCAATCTTCGGAAACATATTCTAAAGGTCCACCTCAAACATGAAGCAGACAGATTCATGGAAAAAGAGAATACATGGTGAAAGGAAAAAAAGAAAAAAGAAAATTTCTAGGGGCGCTGAAAATCCATAGTCAACTATGACTGAGGAGGCTACTACTAACTAATATGAAGAAATTATTAAGATTGTAATTGTAATCCTACCTTTAACAAATGTTGCTGAAAATCCAGCCTTTTGTACAGATCCATCACTGACAAACTTCACATATAAATGGTTGCCAGTGGATTTGATATCTTCAGGTATTTTAAAACCACAAAACTTTCCTATCTTTGCTGATGCTTCCGTTGGGCCATCATGAACCTCAAGGTAATCATAAACACAGTCTTTGTGGTTCTCTATCTGTTGAAAGCATGAAATAAAAATGCTAATAGATTAGTACTCACTTCAAAATAAATCAACGAATTTGTAAACACTACCTGTACTTTTATTAATCTGTTATGACTATAATTCCAAAATAAACAAGAAAAAGAGTTCTTAAATGTAATGTAGAGCCATCTTAACATATGGATGTGAATCATGGACAATAGGACAACAGACAAGAAAATCACTGGAGTCTGTAGAAATGTGGTTTTACAGAAGAATGTTGAGAATACCAAGGACAGCTAAGAAGAGTGATGAAATGTTCTGAAAGAGGTCAAGCAAAAAGAGAGCTAATTTCCATATTAGGAAGAAACAATCATCATTTTTTGGCCATGTAAATGAGAGAGAACAACTGGAATATATTGTAACAACTGAAAAATTGAGGGACAAAGAGATAGAGGGAAGCAAGAGAAAAAATACCAGACAGCTTAAGAGAATTGCTTAGCAGAAGGTCAACAACAGAAATGTAAATAACTGTCGAGATCGAAAGTTGTGGAGAGACATGACCACCTACGCCAGCAGGCCCGGTACTTGATGATGATGATGCCAAAATAACAGAAGTAAAAATGGAGATCAGTGCAGCAAACTTTTAATGTGAAACTTGTATTTTGGCATGATATGCTGTCAATATCTCCTTTTGTCCTTCATTTTTATCTTTAAGAACTAGTGGTTAACTTGGCAACAATGACTGTAACTTTCCATCTCTCTTTGGACATGCTTTGACTTCATCAACTCACAATGAGATATCTTGTCCATCTCTGATATTACCTTCCTATCCTTTCTTTTGTTTTCCTCATTTCCTTCACACCTTCCCCATTCCCCCTGTAAGTTGATTTTTTTACGAAGCTGAACAAGTTGGATATAGGATCACACCAAAAGAGTGGGGGACCGGTCTCAAGGCAAAGTACCAGATTCAAGACAGAGAGGTTGTGAGTTGCCCAGGCTGCACCAGTGAGATTTAATTTGTGATTTTTCTCTGCGCAAACACCCCTGGTCTCAACAGCGAGGTTTGGCTTGAATTGTCAATTACTCATCGACTGAAAAAATATGAGTACCTCCAAAATTGGAGTATATGTCTATGCAATAAGGAACCCATGAGCACACGGCTGCTAGGGAAAAACGGATTAACATGCAAAATTCAGTTATATGCTATATGTACTTTGTCAGAGGTGAAAGCTGGTAAAAGCAAATGAAAATAACATTAAAAATGAGTTCGCATTTCTTCACGGTAGTCACAAGGTCTTCATAGAGACCTAAGATTTTTGGCTGCTTCTCTTTTGAACCTCTTACTTGTAACATTGCCTTGACATCTTGTTAGTTTAAACACTTTTTTTTTAGGTAAATATGAACTGCAATTCAGAAATAAAAAAAAACTCACCATGCCTAATAATTTATCGCTGTTATCCTTTCAGTCATTATTTAATAGTGCAATTTACTTCCAAAAATGAAAACAAGAAAGCGACCAGTTGGTAAACGAAGACAGGCAGGCAAACAATTAGGTGCACTTGTCACATACCATCAGAAGAAAAAGATAAACAAATCAATCAAAAGACCACAAACTCAAATCAAGATGCTACCATAATACAAATAAGTACAAGTTATTTTACACCTCAGAACAAAACACAATCGACTCCATAGTCACAACATGTAAACAAAACTCAAGATTGGCACCTCAGCCACACATACATGTGACAGTTGAACACATACTTTAAGATTTTAATGA